>CP092865.1:38220769-38256094 GCA_030710605.1 Cordylochernes scorpioides | reverse complement strand
TTCTACTTAACTCACGAACAGCGCCCTCTATCAAGTACTAAAAGGCTATAAATACGTTTAAAATCTAAATCTTATCAATATTTTATTAATAATAGTTCGCTTAATAACACATACGTTTAGAATACTTGATCTAAATCGAAATATTTATAGACGCTCGCTCGATTTGAAGATTTATATATTTTCATTTTTAGATATAACTGATCTAATTCGCCGTTTAAAATAACTGCTCTAATTCGAAATATTTGGTATGTTTTATTTGTGTTCACTCTATTTCTATTTATTTAAAGTATTATAATTTCCATGTTTCAAAAACCTATTTCAAAAATGTCATTAGAAATATGTAAGGCCTGAAATAGCTTTACATGCGAATATTCATAATGCCAAGCGTAGCTTAATGGTTAGGTGTACGGCTTCGTATTTCCACAACCTTGGTTTGAAACTTAGCCTGGGTGTTTTTTTTTAATATTATTGAAGCAAAGTTTTTTTTTTTTACAGTACTAAAATTTCCATACATAGGTAAAAAAATACGAGGAAAACGATAGGCTATTTTAAATTATATATAAATTAAATATTAAAACTATATATTCAAATTATTCTACTTAGCTTGGAATGCTCTAACCAAATATATATTCACTATGGACGATAAGCACTCGGGTAAATCCCGGGCGTACCCCGGGTCACTCTGCTAGTATCTTTTATATACATATTACATGCTTGATTTTGACCACTTACACTTTTTTTACCCGCAGTCATATTTATATATTTTTATTTACTATATTTTATATTTGTTTAAATAGCTTTATTATATGGCAATGTTTATCATAAACTATCGGGCATCCACAACAATCGCTTTCAACAATCATATTCTCAAACCACTTCCCTATACTTTTCATCACTATCTTTTTCAGCCATTGCTTCACATCATGAACATAGACAGTTGGTCATGGACTGCTCGATATATATTCGCTGCTAACTACCATACGTGATGGCCGACCATTCCCCCATTTGCCAGCTGAAGACCACCTGGCAGAAATCTGCTTTCCCCCAGGGTGTACTATTCAAAGTGAGATAATTAAAAATATAATCTGTTCTGATTTGATAGATTTTTTCTATTTAATCTTGAAAAAAAAAGATATATTTTCAATTTTTAAAACTTGTATTGCGTAATTCTCTTGTATTATGATACAGTTCCAGGTTAGGAACTTTTAAATTCTTGATTTTTACTTCGTGATATTCATTGCCTGCTCTCAGTCTACCGTTAACTTTCCTCCATCGATTCCACTAGAATCAGTGTTTCACGGAACTTGGATTATTTCCTTATTTCCCCTTGAATTATTTCCAGATTTGAAACCTAGCCAAGTCATGCAGCTAATCTTTAGGTAAAGCTGAAAGGTGCAATTTATTCTCTAATAAGGAAGTATTTTTTCGTTTGTTTTCCTGTTTGTCGATTGTAAACGATTCCTCTCTTTTTCATCTCTAGAATTGTATTCTAAATCAGATTTTAAACTAGCAATATATTGCTATACATGCCAAAACTGGTATTGTGTGGTTCATTCTTGATCATCACTGGTAGAGGCTATTGACTAGAATGATAAACACAATGCATAATTAAACTGAGAGTTACCTCTTGGAACTTCCTGGAAGGAGAAAGGAGGGGGGGGGGGAACTATTTACTGAATAAATAAGTGCAAAAGAAGTTAAAAGCAGAATGCGTATAATAATATAAAATATAACGTGTATAAAATTTAAGATAAAAAAAAAGAAGTAGAGTAATCGTATCTTCCAAATTGTAAGTCAACATCTCCACCAGATGTTACGTCTTCCTGTACGACTGGTTTTGTTTCGACTGTAGACTGATCCATTGCTGTATTTTATACAAAACCAGAGCGGGTAGTAATAACTTTTCTATTTATTTTATATATTTCCCCTATCACTCAGAAGGCGCATGGATAAATCATATAAGATTCATATATTCATTTTTAATTTATTTGTTTGATAATTGAGATACTATATTTAAAATATTCAAATATTAATTCAAAAATTCTGCGACGATATATATGAGTATTATAAATGTAAAGAGAAATAAAACACTCCAGCGGTTAGAAGTAGTGAGGAATCTATGCCCTAGAAGAAGGCATTCTGGCACGGTCGAACATGAGATTATCCACTGCGACGGCATCTCGTTTGATACCTAAACCCACCTGTCTCATTTATTTATTCCAAGTTTATAGGTGTTACATTCGAGCGCAGCTTACCTTGTCCTGGCTATTTACACATAGCGAGTTGGTGGAGTAGAGGTGGTCTCCCCAGACCTTGCAGGAAATAAACTCTTAGGTTATGAGCTCCTAACTAGGCGTTAGGGCCGGGTCGTCGGGATCGTGGATAGATATCGCCTTCATTTTGAATAATAGCTTGAATAGTTGGATTAGATTATTTTGTAGCCGAAAGTATAATTTCCTAACGTAAATTTAAAACATCTCTTCTAGGTCTGGTTGGTTTAAATTTTCGTTCAGTAGGTTAAATGGAGCTTCTATACTTGTCTAAGGACAAATTCTGATAAGTGAGTTCATTTGGTTTTTGACTGTGAGTGTAATGTATTTGCATCAAACTAGAGAACTACGTATGTTATTATATCGGGAGAATATAACTTCTGTAAAAGGTGAACTTTTGTTTTGTAGGTAAATTGCCATTATTGTTGAATAGGCTTTATAATAGTGTTATTTTGGCGACCCATTTGGTTTCCTTATGCTATTTTTGACATGCATGTTGAATTTAAACATAGAGTAAAAGGTGTAAAGCCTAAATATTAAACGTGTACATTCCATTCAACAATGCTTGAATTTACTGTTAGATTGGATTGTGGCTTCAATTTTATGTTGTCTAGTGGAGAATAAATTATAGCCCTGTGTCTTTTTGGGATTGATGTCTAACTTCCACTCATCGAGCCAATTGGTTATAACGTTTATATAATTTCGGAGTTGTACAATCAGTAGTCCTCCATTGATTTAGAATTTGATTATATTGCTGCGTCGTCTGCGAAAAGTGTTTTTGAAATTTTGGATGTAGAGGGAAATCGTTAATGTAAATGTTGAGTAGATAAGGTTCAAGGATAGAGCCTTGAGGGACTCCAATCTGCTTTAGTTTTGCCATGGCTAAGATTTTTCCTTGTTTAATGGAGAAAATCCTGTCCTGGAGGTTATGTTTGAAATAAATGTGACAAAGTCCCTTTGAAAATGATCTTTTCGTTAGATTTTCTATCAAGCCATCATGCCATACTCGATCAAAACCTATAGTAAGGTTTAGAAAATCATGGCCCACAGCTTCCTTTCCTTGTAAAATCTTCTTATTTAGATATACTCTATTACAGTGATTAGTTGATGGGTAGTTTAGTGTAATTTTTTATATGTAAATTGTTGAGGAACACGAAAAAGTTAACAGAATACGTCTTCAATCTACGCGCGAATAACATCCCATTCGTACATCTTACCGATGGTGGAGAGAAAGCTGGTTGGTCCGAGATCTTCAGGTGATGCGGCAAGTAATTCTTTTTGGAATTGTTATAATAATAGAATTTTTACAGGTCTTCGGGGGTTGTAGCACAGGTGCAGTGCAGCATTAAAAATCCTAATGAGGAAAACTATCTATTCGATAGGGTAGTTTTTTTTAATTTGTGACGTAATATTGTCATAGCCTGGAGCTTTATCTATATTTTTCTTAGTGAATTTGATTAGTGTTATCGGTTATATTAGAGTCTCACCCTCCACCCTGAGTGAGTGTTTGGAGCAATAATCTGCGAGAGTAATTCCAATCTCTTTGTCGGTTAGCAGGGTTCTGCCATTTACATTTAAATTGGCGATCCTTTTTGGATTTGTCAGCTTCAAGACCCTGATTTCCCTTTCCTTGAAGATTCAGGTAAGTGACTCTCTATATATATATATGAGCTGGATCCCAGGTTGATTGCCATCTTTTCCTAGCTTTATTTTTCTTCCTCATTAAAAGCCTTGGTGTGTGAATACTTTTCAATTTGAAGGATGAGATTATAGTGTTTTATAAATAGCTATTATTATTTTCTCATTTAAAATTCCAATTGCTTAACAAATGTCTACTTCTGTTTTCAAAAAGAGACTGGGAGGGGTGATCGAGATTAGATCTCGTTTTAAATAATCGCAATTAGTTACTCGGCTGAGTCAAGCTGTCAATTCAACTTTTGGACAATTCCAAAATATAGATATAGGGAGATAGATGATAAGCCGTCAGTAGTTCTGGCTTTTGTGTCCGGGATATGTTTCTTAAAACAGCGAAGTCTAATGCATTAGGATTGCCGAGTAATGCGTGGGTGTAGAAGGTACGATAACCTCAAGGTTTTCTCTCTCAGATAAATTGTATAGTCACTTCCTCACTGTTATAAAGAGATATTGATTCACAAAGAGGATGTTTGGAATTCCATTCTCCTGTAGCGATTATTGCGTGGTTATTAAATTCAAATCTTCCTTCAAGAATTCATCAGGCTTCTTATAAATTGAAGATATCTGTGAGAAGGTTTTTCAGCCTAGTTTGATCAAATTTGGGGTTATTTCCAAGTTAAAAGTTTTAATATGAATATTTTTTATATTTTAAAAAGCATTTTATAAGGCTTCCCCCACCTTTTCTTATGATTCAGTCAGTTATAATGGTTAGATAGTTCCTTATCTTTAGATTAATTGAGGGTTTTTGGTGAGTTTCACTGAGAAACGCGTAAGTTTTTTTTTAATTTTATTTTTTTGTTATTTATAAGAATACACAGACACAAAAACTATTTTATTTTTTATAATTTCGTTACAATTGAAATTAACAATTTTGAAAAGAGTAGTTTGATATTTATTGTGTGTTTTGATTACCTGCAACATTTTTCACACAATCTTTAGTATCCGAATGAGGAGCTTTGATGTTGAATACTCAGCGAAGATTTTATCCTCATTTTCAACAACTGTTGGCCGTGTTTCAGTTACTTACCAATATAAGACGTTCTATTGGGTTGGTACTAGTCCAGGGGATCTAGGCTGCTGTTGTTGTACTCTAGGAATATTTGAGCATCCGCAGTAGTTGGTCGTGCGAATTTTCATGAAGTTTGCCAGCTTTGGGGGAAGTTGTCGTGACTTTCTTGGACAATTTTCAAAGTTTATAAAGATGAAGGACACATCTCTCGTTTAAAATAGAGTCAAAGCCGCACTAGCGGTCTCGGTTCGGTGACAAAGTCACAACACCAGCTTTGGCAAACTGAGAAGCGTCCACCTAGAGACTATAGTTTCGGGCTAATGGCCTTCGTCAGTTTAGAGGTAACTTTATTCAATTAGATCCATAAGGGATCTTAACTGGCAAAGTGGCTAGGCCAAATTTCTGATCATAATATGGATTAAAATTTGCCCTAGGCACTTTGCCTAGCCTAGATTTGCCTAGCCACATTTCCAGCTAAGCACCTCTTTGAAGAATTGTGAAGGTTCTGACTTCTGATGAAGGACTGGCGAGGGCCATTACCCGAAACCATGATCTCTAGGTAGACTCTTCTCGGTTTGCCAAAGCTGGTTTTGTGGCTTAGTCAACGATCCGAGGCCGGTAGAGTTTCTGGTTCAAATCACATTAATAGGTACCGCTCAGCAAGAGCAACCTAGTTCATGATAATTGAACAATGAATAATATGTGAAGGTAACACATATTAAACAAATTTTAACGCGGGATTCAATCCCGGTTCATGACTGTCGGGAATCGAGGGGGTTACCCACTCGTCCACCGACTTTTCGGTAGAGTTTCCGCGATGGTTAATAATTGGAATCTAGCTTTGACGTCTTTATAGATCTATACAAGGTTGAGTCAATATGTAATGCACAATCATCAATGATACTTTTATTTGACAAACCATAAAGATGAAACTTTGTATATATAAATACCTAACTATTAGCTATATATCAGCATCATTCAATACATCGACCTTACCTCGGCACACATTTGGTCCAGCGTTCTTTCCAACTCACGAAAGCACTTTGGTAAAAGGCTACATCTTTTTTTCTGAACCACCCTCTAACCTCATGGAGTAACATTTCACAATTTTCAATTGTTCTACTGCGTAGAGAAATACATCAATTTTTTACCAAAAAGGTAGAAGTCGAAAGGAGCCAGATCAGGACTGTAAGCTGACTGAGGCATTAAAGTCCACCCTTATCTGGAATTTTGAGCCAATGTCGGTTGCGCGGTGTGAGGTCTTGCATTGTCCTGATGAAATTTGATTTGACGGTCTTTTAGGCCCTTTGAAATGGCTCTTTTTAGCTTTTCTAATGATTTACAATATCTTTACTTGTTGATGGAAGTATTTTTCAAGCATGTCCATAAATATGAGCCCATCTTAGTCAAAAAGACCGTGATCCTGATTTTGTCTTTGGAAAGGAAAAAGCCTAGATTTTTTCTTGACTGGATACATTTCATGGGTCCATTTCATTGATTGACGCTTTAAAGAAGTGTCATAATGATAAACACCCAAGTCTCTCATCACACGTTACCACTCCTTTAAAGGCCTCACAAGCTGGTCCTGGGTAAGATTCGATGGGGTATAAACAAATTTCTTTCTGAATTTGCATCATTTCTCGTGTTAGAAGCTTTGGCACCCATTTTAAGTACAATTTTCGATAGCCAAGATCTGAAAGTAGTTTAAGAACACTTACTTTAGGGTTTGAGAGTTTTTCATCAATTGATATGTCGCTATTGTCCGGTTATTCTCGACAATTTATTCAACAAGAGCCAAATTTGATCTTTTGTGAGAGTGTCTGAGTTGAAGGTTTACTTGGCCCCCCTTTGTCATGAAGATCAAAATCACCTTTTTGGAAGCACTGAACCTGTATAGTGCTTCTATCCAATGTTTCGTTTCCATATACTGGCTGGTGTTTTGAGTGAATTGTTGTAGCTGAAATGTCACCGAACTCAAAGAGGAACTCGGTCACCAACTTTTGTCGGATGCCTGTGTTCACATCAGGTCCATATATGAAGAAATACAAAAGATGAATCTTTTTCTGATGCAGATATGAAAAGCAGAGTGTTTTACTTACCAGAAGACATGGAATGTATGCTATAATAATATAAATAATAAGTTATTTATATTTTTGCTAGGGGTGATTGTGCATTACAATTTATCCAAACTTTTATTTTTAGATTGGCGATTTTCAACACACATAATACCCTTTGGCTTCAGGAATCAGTTTAAAATTCTGGTAGTTGAAACATTGAGTCACTCAATTTGATAGTCGGAAAGATTCCGCAACAATTATTTTGTTAAATAATCTCCGTGATTTAATTTTTTTTTTTGTATTTCATTATTTTTTTATAATTCTCCCATTACTATGTTCATTGGCCTTCTGATTGAAGTCTCTTCACATTTGTTAATTGATAACAAAAATAAATAGAATTTACAAAAAGCCTTTATTTATTGCTTTTAATTTTAATTGAATTTGAAATATATTAAAGAACAAAAGAAAATGAAACCAAAACGTAAACATTGGCAACCGCCATTTTTTTGTCTGCCAGCAACTGTTCTATACTCGATCCTGCGCAGGCGCACACCACGCCCGCCGCCACCATGTGTTGCTCGATGGGATCGTGTTTTCGAGCCGCTCGCCCACTATAATGGATATTTAACAACATTAATCTCATTGAATATTCAGTAGTGCCAATCAATTTATAATCACTACGGAAAGGAAGCAATTATTCATTAATTTTATGAAGTTATCAATCTGTAGTTTGTTCTTGACAATTATTTGTCAGTTTTTAAAATACAAGGTGGGATCAATAAATAAGGTGAATTATAATTTATTTAAAAAAATAAAAACGATATTAAAAATTAGGACTTGATTTATTCAAAATAATCACCTTGGCTTTCTATACATCGTCTCCATCGTTCTGGCAACTTGTAAATACACTCTTTATAGGCACTCTCAGGAAGCGTGTGAAAAAAATCTTGCACCACTTTCTGGACATCTTCATCCGAGTCAAATCGCTTTCCCTTTAACTCCTTATTTAGTAGTCCAAAAGGAAATAGTCAGAGGGGGCTAGGTCTGGACTATATGCAGGATGTTCTAAAACTTCAAAACCTAATTTAATGATTGTAGATACAGTTTTACATGATGTATGCGGCCTTGCATTATCATGAAGGAAGAAAACACCTTTACTAAGCTTCCCTCTTCTTTTATTTCTTATACCGGGGTTAACTTATTTACAAGAATGGCACAATAAAGGTCGCTGTTCATACGTTGCCTTGAGGATAAAAAATCAAGACAGATTGGTCCATCAACATCCCAAAAAATTGTTAACAAAACTTTACCGGCCCGAACATTGTAAGCGAGTGACCCAACCAGGTACGAACGACTACCAAATGTGGCGTCTCTCAGTGATCATGATGACAGGACAGATCTGTCATCTATGATTAGGCAAATTGTTCGTGAGGAGGTACAGCAGGCATTAGGCTCTCCTCGAGAGGAACCAAAAATTGCTACCATCGAAGAAATGGTACAGGAGGAGATTGTAAGAACCCTGGTGCCAATTTCAAAGTCTAGGAGAAGTCACCCTCAGAAGGAGAGACCCTGACAATTTTTTACTACTAGATATCAGGCCGAAACGATATGACCGCACCCTGAACCTCAGTGCCCAAAACAAGGAGGAAGACGCGACACAAAAAAAAAAAAAATGGCGAACCACTGAAGGAAAGCCAATCTGTTTCCATTGCGGACGCCCTGGCCACGTCGTGCGCTACTGCCGTGACATGAGGAGAAAATATGAAGAAAGACAAAATTGGAATTACAAATAGAGAGCTAGACAAGAACCTAGAACATTTTATAATTCTCGGAGCAGCCAAGAGCCCAACGACGACCTGCCAAGAGAAAATATACGCCGCTACCGAAGCCCCTCCCCCTTACACTGGCCGAATAGAACAACATTCGTCTCCTGATAGAAGATCCAGTCAGTCGCCTCGCCGTTCCCGTCAGGACAACTAGAGGTGCGTTCTATTTTGGAGGTAAGGCCGCAAAATTTAGAAATAATCCCTTTTCGACTACATTAGAATTAAAATAAATTGACATAGACATTAAAATAGAAGGAAAAATGACGCGTGCCCTCGTCGACTCAGGAGCCTCATATTCTATCATTTCTGAGAGGTTCAGACGCAAACTAAGAAATATGTTTTCCGAAACTGACGTCACATTACGAGTAGCCAACGGTTAAAATTGTAAGGGCCCTAAACACTAAAACTGGACTCGAATGGACTTACAAGAGAGCTTTGAATTTGTCGTTATGGAAGACTATAGTCACGAAGTTATTTTTGGTTGGGACTTTTTGATGTTATCTAGGGCGATAATTGATTCAGCTGACGATACACTCTTCTTAGAAAAATGTCTTTTTGAGGATACCCCTAAGAACAGCTCACCTCTCTACTCGGAATTGGAATATAGAATCGAGCCCTCCTCTATTCAGCTAATAGAAGTAGCAAGTCGTGATATTCCTAATGACGCAAATGTGGTGGCAGAATGTCGAAAAGAGCTATTGCTGGAAAGAGAACTAACGGCTCCCCCCCTCTGTCATTTCACTTACCAGTAACCGAGGTAAACTTTGGTTGGTGAATTGGAGTCCATATCCGAAACTAATCCCACAGGGGATGCATGTAGCCGATAGTGTTATTATCGAAGATAGTCAACTATGTACTCAAGCTGATTGTAACCAAGTTAAAACATTCTGAAGACCAAAAAATCTCAGATTTTTTTATAGATGATTCACTTGATGAATCTCAAAAAGAAAAATTAAGAAATTTGTTTAAAAACTATACGGATATTTTCGAATTTAGTAAAAGAAAATAATTCAAGAATGTCAATGTTAAACACCGAATTAATACTGGAGACCACCTGCCGACCAAACAAATACCTTACCGAGTTGCATCAAGAGAACGTCAAATTATTCAGGATGAGGTAAACATATTGGAAAAATTAACATCATTTAGCCCTCTGAAAGTCCGAGGGCCTCACCTGTAGTATTGAAAAGGAAAAAGGATGTAAGCTGGAGATTCTGCGTCGATTACCGTCGCCTGAACAAAAAAAAAATGTCTAAACTCTCCCAAGGATCGACGACACTTTAGACTGCTTACGGGGAGCAAAATTCATTATTCCAGGACCTCCTATCAGGGTACTAGCAGATCGACGTAGAAGAATCGGACCGTGAGGAAAACAGCTTTTATAACTCCAGATGGACTGTATGAGTTCAAAGAAATGCCATTTGGGTTATGTAATGCCCCAGCTATACTTTCGAACGAATGATAGATAATCTTCTGAAGGGTTTTAAGTGGGCCATTTGCTTGTGTTACCTCGTCGACATCATCGTTTTTTCAGATTATTTTCGTTTATGTTTTCGTCCCGACCAAGAAAATATTCGAGCAGTCCGCGACTTCGCTACGCCAAGGTCATTGAAGGAAGTTAGAAATTTTCTTGGCCTTTCATCCTACTACCGCCGCTTAATACCCAATTATGCCCACGTAGCCCAACCCTTGAATGACCTTTTGAAGAAAGATTCAACATTTAATTGGAACCAGGAAGAACAGAATGCATTTGAAGCTCTCAAGTCAACGTTAATTTCCGAACCCGCTCTTGGACATTTTGATTACTCATCCCCAACCGAAATACACACTGACGCAAGCAACTACGGAATAGGAGCAGTGTTAGTGCTGATACAAAAGGGAAAGGAAAGAGCCATTGCTTATGAATCCAGAACCTTAAATAAGGCAGAAAAAATATTCAACTACAGAAAAGGAATGCCTTGCCATCATTAGGGCTATCAATAAATTACGACCATATGTCTTTGGACAGCCGTTCACTATTGTTACAGACAACCACTCTTTGTGCTGGCTGAACAACCTCAAACACCCTTGTGGGAGGTTAGCAAGATGGGCACTTCGGCTGCAAGAGTTTGACATCACTGTCGTGTATAAGAGCGGAAGGAAACTTCAGGACACAAACTGCATATCAAAAAGTCCATTAGAATACAGTGAAGATATCGAGGAAGATATCCCAAGCATAGTGACTTTGTAAAACTTTAGCGAAGAGCAGATGAATGATCAAGCCCTTAGAAAAATCGCTGCCCAATTACAAAGTATTTCTAATAATTCCTTTGTAAATATCGATAATACGCTCTACAGATAAAATTATGATCCAATGGGGAAACCATGGCTTTTGGTGGTTCCTCGCCATTTAAAGTAGGAATTACTGAAAAATTTCCATGATTCACCCACGGCTGGCCACCTCGGATTAACTAAAACCTATGACCGAATAAGAAAATGTATTACTGGCTCGGAATGAATAGAACCGTTAGAAGGTATGTGGCACACTGTTCAGATTGTCAGAGACGTAAATATCAGCTCCAACTCCCCTCAGGGTACTTGCAGCCAATACCTGTCCCTGAAGTTTCCTTTGAAAAGGTAGGAATGGATCTCGTAGTGAGATTCCCAACATAAGAAGGTGGCAACCGTTGGATTATTGTATGTATGGACTACCTAACGAAATATGCGATAACTAAAGCCCTACCCACAAGTGAATCCATGGAAGTTGCTAAATTCTTCATTAAAGATGTAATCTTAAAGCACGGCGCGCCGAGGGAATTAACAAACGGATAGAGGAAGGAACTTCACGTCTTCAATGATAAGTGATCTGAACAACCAGGGCAGAATAACCCATCGGAAGACGATCCCCTATCACCCCCAGACAAACGGACTCACGAAGAGGTTGAATAAGATTATAGCAGACATGCTTTTTATGCATGTGGATGTCAACCAGACAGAATTCTTCCATTCGTTACATTTGCATACAACACAGCAAAACAAGAGTCTGCTGGGTTCACCCCATTTTTCCTTGTACACAAGCGTGAAGCCGAGACTCCACTGGACGTGTTATTCCCCAAGTTATTGCCAGAAGACGACGATTTCATCCAAACTCTAGGGGCAAGAGCCGAATAAGCACGAAAACTGGCACGTATCCACACCATAAGATCTCAAGAAAGCAATAAATATCGCTATGACGCCCATATCAGAAATATAATTTACCAGCCTGCAGATCTCGTATGGATCTTTATCCCCGTGCGTAAAGTGAGATATTGGGAAAAAACTAATGAGACGTTATTTCGGCCCATACAAAGTAACCCGAAACATATCCGATGTGACCTATGAAGTTGAAACATTCGGAAACCAGCAAGGTCGTCGTAAAACAAAAGATTTAGTTCACATTTGTAGGATGAAACCCCTATTTAAACCCAGGGGACCAGGAGGACCACCTAGAAGAGGACCCAGAAGATGATTCGACAAACTTCCAGGAAGAAGACATCCCCACTGAACGAACACAGCAACCACAGACCCGCGAAGAGATCTCAGGCCCTATCACCCGTTCTCGAGCCTTGGGACTGAGGATATAAGTTTCCTGCTGAGAATCGGGTCGATGCTCTTTATAGGAGGAGGCTATGTGGCGAAAAAATATTTTATTATTTAATATAATTTAATATTATTCAATGAAAATATTCAACAGATTTTAAAAATATCTATTAATATTTTTTTGTAAAATCATCTTAAAATATATCTTTGCTTGCTTGTTCAAGATTCCCTAGCTGTAGATAGTTTGGTTGATAATTGACGACTAATCGAATGACGCCATTACATATTCCAAGACTTGATTTCTGCGATACAATATAAACAAACCTAAAAGGCCTATCACGCCAAAATCCTATATATCTCTACCTACCTCTGGATCCAGCCACTCAAGTCCAGGATTCGAAAAAGGGCGGCAAAGGCCGCAGCCAGACCGGCGACCTTAGCTTTCAGAACTCCCAGTCCGCAGCTTCGAAAGTAAAAAAATCCAAATAATGTAAATATCCCGCTTCCTTGTCTGAGTGTTACTGGACTCATTGCGTCTGATTTGATAATAAATAAAAACTATTAGACCTTTGAAGCTTAAAAATTCCATTTCCCCTCACTCTTTCGTAATTGTACCTATCCATTAAAAAATGAACCTTGTGTTATGAAATACCACTTTTTGCATGTAGGCTAAAGATATCTTCTTTTTGTAATCAACATAAAATAAGATATAAATCCTTAATTGTAGTAAAAATGTAATAAGACTAACCAATCTTTAATGACCGAGCCAGACATGAATATTTTTTAAATTGGTAAAAGATAAACTAAAATAACTCATTAGAAGGCCAAGAATAGATAGATCAAAATAATCAAACCATTTCCTCATTTTTACAAAAATAGCCTTAGGAAACTTCTATAACGAGAGAAAATCTACTTAAATGTGTTCGAACAATTTTTCCTTAAAGTTGGTGTAATCAACAGTGTATTTATTATTCCAGACGTATTTGATCTAAATGGCGGGATATTGGGCAATTGTCTCGAAAGGCGAATTATATTCCCATTAAGGAGAGGAAGTACCCATTTCATATGTAAATTTATGAAATCATTGTTAGCAGATGTAACAATGGGCAGAAGTAGGAAATTACTCCAGGAAAAATTAGGGGTATATTGCAACAATTTACTGTGGACATATTCACCCAATAAAAAAATAACTCATTTATCAATTCTCCATCCATTCTCCATTCCTGACATTATTAACTTAATAAAAATATCTTGAATTAAAATAAAATTTAATAAATCTTATATAAAATATAGATTTGATTGATATTAAGATGAAATGTGAACTCTAGATTTGATTGAGTATCTGCTTTTGTGAATGCTTAATAATTTAATAGGTCGATAGGATGATATGAGTAATACAAATAATTATAATACAAGGGTTGTATATATCAAAACGGTAACTTGTATTTAAATCGAAAAATAAAGGATTAAAGAAATAAAAACGATGTATACAAAATATAAATAGTTTTATTGTGTATTGACAACAGAGTATTGTTGTCATTAACTTGTTATTTATCTTCATCATACGTATAGAGCAAGACCAAATAAAGAGCTACCATCTTGTGTCACCTACTTGCCTTTCCTAAATCCTACATGCCATCGAGGATATAACAATTTTATTAACATTTAGAACAAAATTAGTCACGAGTGGCATACTGCCTTAGCGCACGCAGTTAAACTCTAGAATTCAAGCAATAGATGTTCAAACAAGACGAAGGTCTGCAATATGGAAAAATCGAAATTACATATCGTTTAAATATCGTTTATTTAAGAAATAATCACCTTTATGATCTACACGATTGTGATGGACACGGGCCTCATAAATCCTCTGCTTATAAAACCTTTTAGCCTTCACCAGCCCAACATCCTCCACTTCAAAATCTAATTTTTAAAAAAGTTATTAAAACGCGTTCCTGAAAAGTCTAAAAACATCAATATCGCTTGGAATATAGTTCGGGACTCTATGGAGAATTGTTCATAACATTTTATTTCATTCTACGAAGTACCGCCATTTTCCTCGGCCATTAGAGAAAACGGGCGTCATTATACAGTATAGATGACAAATCTTCCGTGACAACAAACCAGTTCTCCTGATCTTTCCACACGGAACAATTAAAGGAGGTATCTTTCGATGTCAATTCTGGTTCAATGAGGGGGAAAATGAATCGTCGCTATGTACCTTACAATTAGAGAACACAGTTCCTAACCCTTTCAGAGAAAACACAAAAAGGAGCGTTATTTTTGTGCTTCTATACCTGAGGATATCCAGTGAATTTTTTTTTTGTCTTCAGGTTTCAGAGTCGTAATGGTAGCAACATGTTTCAATACCGGTCACCATGTATTCCAAGTGGTTCATACTCTCGGTAGCGAAATTTTTAAGTTGAATCTCGCTGAAATATTTTTTTTCTGTCTTGCTGTTCGGGCTTGAGGTGATGCGGAATCCATGGTCACATTATTTTTCAGCTCTAGGTATTCGGTCAGCAGGATAATATAGACGGTTCGAATTGAGATTATGCACAGTGATTCATCCATATAAAAATATATTTTATCTGCTGCGACCTATTCTCATCAACGACGACATGGTGAGCGCTATCGCTTGGTAGAGAATCCGTTACCTGTTAATCACCTTTGACAAACCATTTGGTCCACCCTTGTGTGTTCTCAATATGTGACAGAAGATATCGTTAAAGATCATTTTTACTACAAGATCTGTCCAATAATTTTCCTGAAAAAAAATATATAAACAGTAAGACAAAGGGAAAAAAATATTTTTTTGAAATACTCCTCTCTCGCATCTATACACAGCTTCCATCGTTTCTCCAATGCTTCAAAAAATTTCCGAAAGTCGTCATTCGAGATGCTCTTCAATACCATTTTTGATCCCGCAATGATGTTTTCTCTAGTGTCAAAAATACCTCCCTTCTCAAGCCAATTTGATTTTTGGAAATTGGAAAAGGTCATTGAGAGCTAAATCTGGAGAATAATCAGGTTGGTGAAGTATTGGGGTGCCGTCCTTGGCTAAAAGATTCAGCACAGATTTAGCAGTGTGTGGCCGACCGTTGTCGTGATGGATAAACCAATTTTTGAAAATCCCACATTTTCTTTCTTGTAAGGCGAATTGTTTCGCGTAGACGTCTCAGACTATTTAAATACATTTCTTATTTATTGTGTGCTCCATTTCAAGATATCATATGTACAATACCTTTTATGTCAATAATTACACTAGTAAAACCTTGGTTTTTGACTTACAAAGACGAGATTTCATCGTTCTTGGATCTTTTCTTTTCACTCCATGGATTTGGCGTTTAGCTTCGGGGTCATAACCGTAAACCCAAGTTTCATCTCTAGTTATATGTTTTCCATCCAATTAGCGTTTTGTTCGATCATTTCAAGTATGTTTCTTGAGGCATCAACGCGATTATTTTTCTGTTCGAATGTCAGCATTTTAGGAACTCCATATCTTTTTTGATTATCATTCCTACTAAAAATTAAGATATCCCTGTTTCTATCGCGATGTCATGTTACTTAATTCATGGATTTCCCTTTATTAAATGATCAATTTTTTGTGTTTTCAGGAATCCTGTGAAGGGTTGACCGACCAACGTGCGCATCATCATCCACTGATTCTTTGCCATTTTAAAATTGAAAATACCATTTTTATTCGACTGATTTTTAAGTGATATTCGCCCAAAGCTATTTTTAATAAGATTCAGGTTTCGAATAGAGACCTACTGATTTTTAAACATAATTTTATGCAAATTTGATATTCAGTTTTTTAATCCATAAAAAAAAAGCTACTTGAGAAATATATGGATTTTTATTTCACGTGTTGCAAATGGAAAATTGTGATGCTCTACGAGGCCGTATTGCTCAAGCTTTCTATTTATTAGAATTGGTGTGCGAAAATTTTCATTGTTGTATTTTAAAAATAATATTGGACATTTCCGGGAAATTATTAGACAGACCTTGTAGTTTTTACGTCTCTATTGCTCTAATACCAGAGTTTAAGGGTGTGCTACTCGCGAACGCAGCGAGCATACTGCATTTAACTAATTAATCAAATATTAGTTCAAGTTTTTCTATTTTATGTGCCTTTTTATTATATATATATTTTTTATGATTTTCACGTTTACTACAAATCTCTGCTTTTATACATACAATCCGTATAAAGAGAAATATATATTTTAAACATATTTGGAGAAATATTATTATACCAGCTTGGGATGTAAAGAAATAATAGGTTTTTGATCATTTGTGTCCACAAGTTACCGTACAAAGTCCAGAAGGAATTCTCTTCCAAATATGAGGTTTTATGAACACATTAACGGAGAGTCACCAGCAATAGAAACAATTTATATCTTTAAAATATTATCATACTAGAGACTTATCTAAAATCAAAACAAATTGTTTAAAACTTTAAAATAAATTGATGATGAATATATCTGGAATCTTGCCGACTCTCTGTTTACTCAGTGGTAGTTGTGACAGCGAAGGTGCTGTTAACTGGAAGTTGGGGTTGGATTGGGGTGAATTTGCAGTTGTGATGACAGGAGTGAGGACACAGGATAGGTTAGTCAAGGGAACCGATGCTGACAGACAGAGAACATAGGAGGAGAGTGAGCTTACGCCCCGCGATTTACGCTGGATCAGGAGACACGCCTAGTACGGATGAGACTCGGACACGCTACTGAAGCTTCCCCAGTCGGGTGGTGTCACGTGGCCTCTATTGAGATTTTGATTGGTCATTCATTACATCATGGAATATGAAGAATCGCCTTGATTGGTCCAAACGACTGGGAGGCCATCTTTGATAGTTATAGCAGAAAATGTGAGGATGGAGCATTGACCCAAATAAAGTTGTTTTTAGCGAAATCAACTCCGGGGTCCTTTGTCTTGGAGTTCTCTGGAATAAAAGTGTCGTTGACCTAGCGCTAATGATGTGAGATGGGAAACTTTTCTCTCAACTCTAGGCCTAACTGCAATCGTTTATTAATATCTACAATCGTATTTTCTCCTTGTTTTTCTCTGTCTGTCTGACATACAGTCCGTATTTTATTTGGCTCTTAACAGTAAATCATGTTATACAGTAGTTATAAGTTTGGTACAGGGTACAAGGTGGTGGGACATATGCAGGGACATGGTAGAAAGACTGGGGTTTTAAATTATCAGATATATTTACATAAGCCTCCGTGACAATATTTTTTAAAATATAAATCCGATAACACACAAAATATATCTGAATATGGGGTTAACGAAATAATAAAAATTCATAATTCGGTTTTATTTCAATTGAGATAGAAAATGTGTCGTAATATGCGGTTGAAAAGGTATCATGTAGGATTTTCTCTAATATAAAAAAGTGAATCAAGATAAATGATATATTTTGGTGATTCTTTTTGCGTTAATTGGATTAATAATTATGCCTCAAGAAAGTTTTTGGTATCTTATAGGAGAATCAATATTCTAAAAGAAGTGTATAATCAACTGTCAGCTCAAGACTATAGACGCAATGATACAACAACGGTTCAACACCTACAAATGACACTACTGTCAGTTCGTACTATAATCTTGATTATCGGGTCTCAGGTCAACATATATCAGATGAGTTTGGATATTATTGGTTCCAGAAAGGGGTGCAATATTATGTCAGGTTTGTAAGCTTTTTTGTTCATTGGTTGTCACATAAAAAGGCCAAGTCAGGATTACACGCTGGTGAGACATCGCTTACAAACCAATAAGGCTAATGCCATGTATGGAAAATAAGCTGGCTTAGACATTTATTTCAGCCAATATATATCAATGTAATATGGTTTAAGCATTAAATGACCTTAATATATATTTAAAAAAAAAAACGATGTCACATACATGTTTATATAACGACAAATATCTATAATTTTTCCAAGGAGGAAAGTTTCGTGAATGTTAACTTGCCAAGATTTCACACCATTGTCCAACCACATAAAGTACACCCAGGTACTCATATCTTCCAATAAATATTTACCTTGTCGTGAGAACGAAAACCTGAATTCTATAATTTATATACGGTAGCCGGCAGATGGTTATTTGGTCGAAGTTCTTAAAGATCCAATGAGAGATCTAGACAGAGAAAATCCTGCGATTGAAGACTGATCGGCGTAAATAGAAGATAACCAGAAGTATTAATTTTCTATCTCGAGCATCACAAGAACGATTTTTCACAAGTATCGATTATATTTATTTTAATTCCTTTGAAAAATATTTATCTAGTTCTGATAATTTATTTTACTCTGGAATGCCGCAACTACAAGATAAAGCCCACTCGGTCAAACTATTTTATTGCAATTCAAAATCTACCATTTAAGCTTTACGAGCGTTTCCTACCTCTAGAGGTATTCGAAGCGATTAAGGACCCATTGAACTCCTACTCTCTAAGCCGAATGATAAAACATTTTTAAAAATCTGGATCTCTGGAAGCAAAACATCGGAGTGGAATGCCATCAACATGCAAGTCAGTGGCTGCTATGGTATCGCAGAATGTTGAAGCTATTGAAACGTTATCCACGTATGGAAAGTAAGTGCTCGCCAAGTTTCTCGACAAAAGGGAATTTCATATGGAACAGTTTGGAGAGAACACTAAGAATTTCTCTTAAATAATACCCGTACCAAATTCAAAGATTTTACGAACTAAAAGTCGGCGATTTTGAGAAGCATCAATAAATCGATGCATGGGTTTTACTTTATATTGATATTGATGAAAACTGGCTGTCGAATGTTATGTGGACATATGAAGCTTACTTTTCTCTAAACGGAGAGGTTGAATTCAAAACAGTCGCATTTGGGCAACAAAAAACCCTAGGATTTTTACATAAATGTCACTCCAAAGCCCAGAGTCACAGTTTGATGAGCGTTTACTTCTTTTCTATTATTATTGAAGAAATCAATGGAAGAACCTTTAAAACCGTTTCTGAAACTGTTGAATGTTTTGTTCAACTTTTGAGAAAAAGGGTTATTCCCATATTGCAGGACTGACAAGCACTAAGCGAAATAAAATTCATGCAAGATGGAGGACCTCTTCATATCCCCCGCGGTGCTAAACAATTGCTGAAGGATACGTTCGGTGAAGATCGTGTGATAAGTCACCACTTTATACACCAGTGGCCTCCAAGATCACCAGACTTAACGCCTTGCGATTTTTTACTATGGAGGTACATTAAGTCGCGTGTTTATCGATGCCGGCCTACCACATTGGCCATGTTGAAGGCTTCTATCAGACGGCCGTTCATCAATTTCAACAGATATGTTATTTATTCTGTTCAATGTGTCATCTATCGTCTGCTGGCGTTATTTGAGAATGAAGGGCGCCACCTTGAGCAAGAATTGTGACCTAATACAAGAGTGAAGACAGTTACTTCATTTTTTATATAAGCTGCCATGTATTATATTATCTACGAATATTTTGCAGCTCTTTGTGTTGGGTTATGGGGATAATAAATGCTGTCCACACATCTTGACTTTTTTTTTTTTTGCTAACAGTAATTTTTTTTTTGTCATTTGCCCACATCGTATATTATGTCGTGCAAACCAAAGTGTTATAACTTCTAGAATAACACTGTTACACATTGCAATTGATATACAAGGAGCATTTGATAATTCATGGTGGCCAGCCTTGTTTAAAAAATTAGACGAAGACAATTTACCAGTTGAATTGATCAAAATTTTACGTTCTTTTTTGAAAAATAGAAAAACGATTTTCAAGTATAATAATATGAAAGTTTCAAAAATATTAACAAAGGGCTGTCCTCAGGGTGGACCATTGTCTCCGTTGTTATGGCTGATATATTTAAATGATCTGCTAATTAATTTGCAATCACCAAACTCTGAAATCATTTGCTATGCTGATGATGTAACAATTATATGTTGGGATAATGAGCTAACAAATCTAAAAAAGTCGATTGAGTTTAATTTGGAAAAGATAGATCAATGGTGTAATGATAATAAGCTAAATATCAATCTTGATAAAACTAGTATTTTACACTTGCACAATAAAGACAAAATATCAATTAATTTTAGAGACAATATTATTGTGCCCGTAGAAGAAATTAAAATTCTTGGAATTACGATTGCGAATCACAGAAGGAAAAACAAATTGAATTTTGGCCCTCACCTTAACATTATACTAAACAAAACTCAAAGATTAAAAAATATTCTTTTTTCAATTTGTGGAAAATCTTGGGGTCTTAGCATCCAAAAAAGGCTTACACTTTATAAATCTATAATAAGACCAACGTTAACTTACGGAACAGAAATATGGTTTGAATTTATTAGCAAAAAATATATGTACAAACTGAACTCAATGCAATATCAAATTCTGCTATGGTGTACCCAAACATATAAAACAACCAGTTATAACTGTGTTCACACCTTAGCCAATATTCCTTTGATCACTGATTATATGGAATCTAGAATTATAGGTTATGAGTTGAATAATTTATCAACAGAAGATAAACAATTTTATGATTTGTATATTCCAGGTATACTCAAAGATTTCATTATATCAAGGATTAATTTACTGAAAAAGAATACTAATCAAACATTTCAAAGTTTCTTTCCTTATGATATTCCGAAATATTTTCGACCAAATTATTATAATTCACAATTTATCATAGATCATGGAAATTTCAGGTTTTTTCTTAAGAAAATTCAGGCTGTGCAAGATTCGACATGTTTCTGCGGATTGGGGGAACAAACTTCAATACATCTCTTGCTGGAGTGCCCTGTCTTTCAAGAATACAGAGTCAACAACGGTTTAATTGCTTTAGGCCCTAGTGAATTAATTTCAAGTAAGGACACATATATAAAATTTTATTTCCTTTGTAAATATATTTTGGACTTCATTAAGAAAAATGGTCTTTGATGTAACGATCTCATGGAAATATTGGACATATTATATGGTTGTAAACAATATATAGGTGTATGCGTGTATATGTGTGTACATATGTATATGTTTTTTTTTAATTTAATGATGTAACTGTAAATAAAATTCAAAAATATCTCTATATGTAAATAACATTTTTGAATCTTTCTAAGTCGCTTTCTGTGTATCTTTCCATGTTGAATATTTTCTTTGTTATATATATTTGTATGTACATTTAGCGCAAGTGTCCCTAGGGGGACATAGCGTTTTGAATTGAAATAAAATAAAAAAAATAAACACATAATTATACTTCTTATGTTTAGTTTATCGCTTTTCGCTCATTAGAAGAAATATAATCAGGAATATTTTCTGTCTTTAAAAATTTTGGGCAAAAAAAATAAATAAAATAATACAAAATGATTTTACTACCACGTTATTCAACGCAAAAGGTCGATATTAAAATGATTTTTATTTGAGGGGACACATTTTTTAAAATTTTGTACAGTATAATAAGCAATGATAACATTTGACAAGCCCATAGGATATTTAGAATAAAGTACGACAAATAGATTTTGTCACCCCCTCTTCATTTGATTTGTTGGATCATGACAGATTTCCAGTTAATTAGTCAAGTTTCGCCAATTTGTCAAGAAATTATACATTTTATATAGCAAGAAATCCTATTAGTAGTCCCATCATAATTTTTGAAACTATATTAACATTTTGAAAATCGTGTATTGATTTCAGGCGTGTTTTTCAAACCTACATTCTATTTCACAAAATCGCATCTAAAATATATATTTTTGCTACATGTTTTAATTTACATTTACCTTTTTTACATATCTCGGATTGCATTTATTATTTGATATTATTAGGCGTCTTTCCTGGTATTCAAAAAGGAAAAATACAACCAAGCATGCATCCTATTCAGAATCATCAGCCAATAATCTAGGGCGTTAGGAGGCCTCTTTAAAAGTGGAGCAAACGATATATCATTCACAGTTCTTAAAATTTCAAATTTCTGAGCAATATTTCTATCTGAAAACATAGATGGAAGGTATATCTCTATACAAAAGCATTCGTGAAGATACAACAACACAATTGAGCTGAAACCACGCAGTAAGAATTTTGCATCTGCGAGAATCATATTCGAGAGTTCTTCGCTACCTCCAACAAAGTAGACGGATTGAAAATTAGGTAGATTAACTGCTAAGAGACATGGTTTGCGAGTGGGTATGTAAACGATATTCAAAGATTTATCGCATTGCTTCATGAGCATTTACATACCGAGTGCCAAGAAGTGACTGTTGGAGAACAGTCACTTCCACCTCAGCTCTTTCGTGTCCCTTATATTGAAAATATATTTGACTTTTCACAGAGGCACAGAACTTCACAATAATGTGAGAATTGAACCTAACCATCAGATAGGGATGATAGGGAACAACCCAGCGGTTATCTACCTGGTGAGTGCCCACGACTAATGTCTGACTTTCACCTCGACGTCTGTAGCGAGGATAACAATTATTGTTGGACTCGGTCAGCTGCAGGAATGATTTTGAGAAGTCTTTTGTACACTTTGAAGATTAAAGTTTCCACAAAGACAATGAGACAAAGATCATATGTTCACGAGCCATGCCATACAGTTGAACCTGCATAGTAGGGCTAGGAATTTCAGCGCTAACCAATCTGTCAATGACATATCCGTCTCTAGGCCTGTTTTCTCTAAACATAAATTGCCATAGGGCATGTGGAAAACCACGATCTTGGAACTCGATAACATGAACCCGAGCAATGACTACTCCCAATACATGCCGACTAACAATCTCGTGCAGTAAGTGCTGCAGATTATTGTCCTGTCTATCAGAAGGACCGTGGTTAGGAAGATTTTCAACAATGTCAGTTCAACGCGGGTCACAGGTAAATTTATGAGAATCTTATATAGTAATGCATTTAATATGATTTTTTTCCACCAACAGATCATTATCAATGTTTAAATGATTTATGTCCATAACTAAAGAAATATAGCTAATTAAAAATATTTTAATACCACATTAATAAGCAAAAATGGTAAACCAGAAAGTGTTTATTTGAGAAGGAGACTTTTTTTTTTCATTTCGTGTACTAGTATAATATACTGGACGTCATTTATTTTAGAAATTAAAGCCTCTATCCTATTTTTCTCCGAGATTTTTTGTTTCCTCATAAAAAAATAAATGTCAATTTGAATTTGTTTTGCTTATCGTTTGCTATAATTGGCTTAGATTGCGATATATATATTACTAGACGAATGACCCGGGCAACGCCCGTGTTTTACCCGATTGAATGTTTATATTCCAATACTATTTGTTACAATTATAAATTGGAGCCGTGGATGTCACTCTTGTGAAACGTCCCGCTCCAAACTTTACATGTACATTAGGTCAGCTGGTATTACCCCTCATTTTTACCGCTAGAGGCGCGAGCGAATTGACTTTTTGTAAATATACATAATTATAAAGATAGAAGCTTCTATAGAAGATAATGATCATAATGATGATGCGCGCGCATCCGTGACAGCGATGAGGAATTGAGGAAAGACGGTCGTGACTATATATTAATGACGAATGACCCGGGCAACGCCCGGGTTTTACCCAATTAAATGTTTTTATTCAAATACTATTTGTTACAATTATAAATTGGCGCCGTGGATGTCACACTTGTGAAACGTCCCGCTGCAAACTTTGTGTCTGAGAAGCGATATTTTATAGAAAGATGATCTGGCTTTTGTTTTCTGCTCGAATGAATGTTTTTCTGTTAGAATTTTGTTCCTGCGTACAAAATAATGAACTGGTTTCACCCGTGGTCTCTGCTTTTTGGAATTTTTCCCGATATAATTTTGTATCTGATAATCAAACATGATACAGCAATATCGTTATCATCATTTTATGACTAAAAATATATAGTTTTAATAATTGATTTATATATATTTTTAAATAGCCTATCGTCTTTCCCGTATTTTTTACCTATGTATGGAAATTTTGGTTTGAATTAGTGAACTACTGCGAATTTGTATACCGGACATACAAACAAACATACAAACAGACAAACATTCATTTTTATATATATAGAATTTACTCTTCATTGTTGGCTTTTTATATTATATTTACTCTTCATTGTTGGCTTTTTATCCTACATTCACTCTGTTGGCTTTTTATATTACATTTACTCTTCATTGTTGGCTTTTTATATTATATTTACTCTTCATTGTTGGCCTTTTATCTTACATTATTCTTCAAGGTTGGCTTTTTATATTACATTCACTCTTCATTGTTGGCTTTTTATCTTACATTCATTCTTCATTGTTGGCTTTTTATATTACATTTACTATTCATTGTTGGCTTTTTATCTTACATTCACTCTTCATTGTTGGCTTTATATCTTACATTCATTCTTCATTGTTGGCTTTTAATCTTACATTCATTCTTCACTGTTGGCTTTTTATATTACATTTACTCTTCATTGTTGGCTTTTTATCTTACATTCACTCTTCATTGTTGGCTTTTTATATTATATTTACTCTTCATTGTTGGCTTTTTATCTTACATTTATTCTTCATTGTTGGCTTTTTATATTACATTTACTCTTCATTGTTGGCTTTTTATCTTACATTCATTCTTCATTGTTTGCTTTTTATATCATATTTACTCTTCATTGTTGGCTTTTTATCTTACATTCAATCTTCATTGTTGGCTTTTTATATTATATTTACTCTTCATTGTTGGCTTTTTATCTTACATTTATTCTTCATTGTTAGCTTTTTATATTATATTTACTCTTCATTGTTGGCTTTTTATCTTACATTTTATCTTCATTGTTGGCTTTTTATATTACATTTACTCTTTATTGTTGGCTTTTTATCTTACATTCATTCTTCATTTTTGGCTTTTTATATCATATTTACTCTTCATTCTTGGCTTTTTATCTTACATTCATTCTTCATTGTTGGCTTTTTATATTATACTAATGATGATGCGCGCGCATCCGTGACATGAGGAATTGAGGAATTGACGGTGGAAAGACGGTCGTGACTATATATGTTGATAATAAAATAATAAAATAATAATAATAATATAATAATAATAATAATTATTATTATTATCATTAAATAATGATAATGATCATAATGATGATGCGCGCGCATCCGTGACATGAGGAATTGAGGAAAGACGGTCGTGACTATATATGTTGATAAATACCAATATACATGTTATAACAAAACGATTAAAATATGCTGAACGAATTATAGTTATTTAAAATACATAGTAATAAGTATCTTTGAATTTTATCTTGATAATCTAGTAATATTATATATACATATATTTCTTTTCAAAAATTAACAAATTTCGACTGCCCTTACTGCAATGGAAAAATTAATGGGAGGGCCTGACTCATCAGTTGTGAACCCTCCCAGCGATTTCGCCAGGCTGGAGAACACCTTGAAAACGGTTGGCGTTCAGCCAACTGAAATTATATTTTTATTGAATATATACTCATTGAGGCTACATATGCATATTTAAAAATAAAACCAAAATACTCACGTGATAATTCATTTAATTGGTGGACTGGTGAATTGGAACTTCTTAAAAGTCATTTCAAATATGTTCGAAATCTTTATTACCGAGGTAATCGAATCAATAGACAACTAATTAATGAAAAAGTATATAAAGAAACACTAAATAAATATATGATTACTATTGAAAAAAGAAGAAGAGTGAGTTTTGGCTGGCATTCTTAGAGTAAGTGGAAAATTCACCCCCCTTTGAAAATACTTATAAAATTTTGAAACAAAGGACTAATCGAAATCGTTTGATTTATCGATTTTAAATGTATCTCGAGATAGGCTTCAATCAGAAAAGATAAACCTTCTCTCTTCGCTGTTTCCGGACGATAATCAATCTTCTGAAACAAATTATCATAAATTAATCAGAAACAAGGAACATACTTTTTCCAATGACGAAACTATTCATTTTTATAATATTCAAACTTTATTTATAATTAGTAAACTCAACAATAAAAAGGCTCCAGGATCAGATCATATAAGTAATCAGATGATTAAAACGGCAGCCCACTACATTTCGTCAATCCAAAAAAATTTTTTCAATACTTGCTTTGGACTAAATTATTATCCAATGGCCTGGAAAGAAACATCTGTTATGATAATTTAAAAAAAAAAACAAATAAAGATAATATTCTACAAGTAAACTCCGTATAAATTAGTATAAAAGTATAACAAAGCTAAAGTTTTGCGGAGGAGCCTCTTTATTATACATTTGCTAGCTTTCGAACCTTTCGGTTCTTCTACAGGCGTGGCTAGTATGACTACACTAACAGGGTATAAGCGCGCTTGAGCCATTATATACAATATATAAATTTACATGCGGAGTGATATTTCAAACGTAATAAAATAGAAATAGGAACTATGACAATAAAAATAAAACTATGTAAATGAACTTATAGATTTTTAAAATTTAGATGAAATTATGGCAAAAACTTTTAAATGCGATAAAAGTTAAGTAAAATAATGATATTCACTGTATGTAAGCCGTGTGACACTTTAAAATTTCGTAACGTTTAAAACCAGTAAAATTCCAAAACATCTCAACACAGAAAACCAAGCTGGGGTCCACTCCTCCCGACCACACACCCGAGTGTATCATGGTGTAACTATTGAGATATTATATGGTATATTTCCGGTAGATCTATTTTCCTATTTATGCTGTTTGTTTGTGTTGATATGATAGATTCCAGTACCAATCTGTGCTGCTTATTGTTTATGTGCTGATATAGGATTTTAGGTTGATCTAAGTTGAAGTTATGGCCTGTGTTTGAAATATGTTGGTATATAAGTGATTTCGGGTCTCTATTGTTTATGTTTCGTTTGTGTTCGGTGATTCTGATATACGCGGTTCTGCCAGTCTCCCCCACGTAGGAGGCTGGGCAATCCTGGCAAGAAGATAATTATAATGAACCGAAGGCCTACCGACCTATATGTCTGTCCTCTAATTTTGGCAAATATTTTGAGGGATTAAATCATATCAATGCTAATAATGTTATGCATCCTGATCAGCACGGCTTCATACAAGCAAGGTCTACAATTTCTGCCCTACACGAAATAACTAAAATAAGTTTCTAAAGAAAGGAAACAGATGTTACGGCCTTGGTTGCTGTGGATATCAGCGGAGCATTCGACAACGCTTGGCATCCTGCAATCATTCAACAATTGGACAAAGCAAACTTTCCAGCGCAACTAATTAAAATAGTTATTTCATATCTCGAATATCGAAAGGTAGAGCTAAGATACTTAAACTCAAAATGTACAAAAATGGCAAATAAGGGATGCCCTCAAGGTGGAATTATTTCTCCAATTCTTTGGAATATATTATTAAATGATTTCATTTAATCTTTTAGTGAAATTTTCGCAAAAGTCATAGCTTTGGCCGATGATGTTTCATTTGTGGTTTGGGGCTCTAACATCCAGGATCTTCAGTTCAAAATTGAAAAAAGTCTGAATAATATTAAAAATTGGTGTGAGAAAGTAAAAACTCTCAATAGGGTCCAAATTAAACAGGTATAATCTACCTACACATATACCAAAAATTACCTGTAAACTTTAACGGTATAAAGATTTTGGGAGTTATTTTTCGCAAACACAGACAAAAAAATAAAATTAATTTAGGACCACACACACGTTGACAATATAATTAACAGGGTTATGAAATTTAATAATGCGCTATTTTCCTTATGTGCACGTACTTGGGAAATTTATTCAAGGCGTAGATTGATTTTATACAAGGCGGTGATACGTCCTATGTTAAGCTATGCATCGAATATCTGGTTCCCTTTTATCAATGCAGCGAAGCGTTCAAAGTTAAATTCTATACAGTACCAGATTTTAATTAGGTGCATTCATGCTTACAAAAGTTCATCTTCTTACATAACTCATATTCTAGCCAAAACTCCTATGCGGACCGACTTCCTTGAATTATCGCTAATTAGATACAATATGAAGTATTCTCTGACAGACCAAACACTAAATAAGCCTCTTTCAAATGAATACACTGGTCAACAACATTTTTGCCCAAAAGAACCTGATGGTGTTTCTAGTGTAGCTTTTCATGTTGAACTCATAAATCTAATCAGAAATATTCCATCACCCATTGTTTTTGCGTGACAGCCTTTTTTGGTATTGGAATGAATACAGCAAAAAATGCAAAAAATATTACGTAAGCATTTTTGCATAAACCTTATTACATAACACTGGTTTATGAAAATTTATTTTTCTTTGTCCCAAAGGAAACAGCATCTTATCTAAATCAACTCTTTGGGCTGATTCCAAATATACCATTAGTATTTTTCTATCAAGCAAGATTTTTGAGATACACCTACTTGAAATTTGGAAATGTTTTTTATATATAGGCCTATTAAAAATATAGGCCTATACGAACGAAATATATTTATTTTATTGAAAAGTAGTGACAGTTGATTTTCTTCTATACTTTGCTTGTGGTACATCACTCTTGAGTGTCCAGCAGTAGTCAGCAAGCATACCGGTACTCCATTTACCTTGGTACCGCTTCTCCATGCTTGATATATCTTGATGAAACCTCTCACCGTGCTCATCGCTAACTGCACCAAGATTGTCTGGAAAGAAATCCAGATGTAAATGCAGGAAATGGATCTTGAGAGACATGTTACATCCCAGTGCCTTGTAGGAGAGCAACAGATCATTAACTATGTCTCGGTAATTTTCAACCTGAAAACGTTTCTAAAGGAATTAAATGCTGCTGCTTCAACTTCTTTCAAACTATTTTGAAAATTTACATCCTGCAGAAATTCTCGAATCTGAGGTCCAACGAAAATGCCTTTTTTAATTTTCGCATCACTTATGGATTTCAATCCATTGCCTTGACAAAGTTATTCATTAATTCCAGTTTAATATGTAATGGTGGTAAGTAAATATTTTCTGAATTGATATGGGGAGGATTTACACTATTTTTATGTCCTGGAGTAAAGATTTCACGGTTTGGTCAGCTTTTTTTAATTTAATGCCTTTCCCTATCTCTGCTATCCCACTCACAAAGAAAACAACAAATTTTTGTATATCCAAGCTGTAATCCACGCAAGAGAGCAATGACTTTCAAATCTCTGCATATTTTCCAATCGTATTCTTCATATTCTATCTTTTTCAAAAGCAGTTTCATGTTTTCGTAAGTCTCTTTCATGTTGGATAAATGTGCTATTGGCACTGATGGAAACTTATTTCCTTTGTGAAGGAGAACAGCTTTCAAACTAATTTTTGAATATTCAACGAATGAACGTCACTCTTCTGTATCACTAGCCGAATGACCCGGGGAACGCCCGGGGTTTACCCGATTAAATGCTTTTATTCTGTACCTACTTTATACTGTACCTTATCATGGATGTGGTCTTGTTACCTTGTGTTTATAATCTATAATCCAAATTGTACCTTATCATGTAATGTAATTGAACGAAATGGTTGCCCTCATGTTTACTGATCCAATGTTTTAATAATCTAAAGTTTATGTTGTAAGAAAAGTATACATTGAGAAGAATTATACATTGGTCCCTCGAGCTGGATTGAACGTAAGTAAAAGTGAAGTTAAAATTGATCGAAAAAAGGGCAAATTATAAGTATTTTGTAACCATATATTTCAACTAAAAGTATTTGGGAAGATAATTTAATAGCAATTATGATGTAGAAACTTTAAAATAAAAAATTAAAAAGGATAAAAAAAAAACTATAGAAGGCATAGAGGAAAATATCGAATCCATTGTGTCTATGGTAGATATTAATCCAACGAAATGCAAACTATATTATGCAAATAATGATTTGATGAAAATGAGGGATGTTTTCTTGCAGCAACTTGAGGATGATAATTTGAATGACGATAAAAAAAGAAGTTAATTTACATGTTAAAATGCCTAAACTTGAGTTGCCAACTTTCAATGGCAGATTAGAATCATGGCTTTCATTTAAAGATCTATTTTTTTCTGCAATTGGTTCTAACTCACAAATACCTGATATTGAATAGTTACAATATTTGAAAGGCCAACTGAGAGGCGAAGCCCTAAGACTGGTCAACGCATTTCCAATTACAGCCGATAATTATGTTGAGGTTTGGCAAACTTTATTAACAAGATATGATAACCCAAAGGATCTTATTTTCACCCAAATAGATAATGCATTAAGATTACCAAAATTAGCCGATGACAACCATAATTCAATGTTTAAACTTCTAGATAGCTGCAACGAAATAGTAAGAACAGTTGAATGTATTAGGTTACCAAATCGATAGTTTATCTGAGGTATTTTTCGTTAAGATCATACAAGATAAGCTTGATAAAACCACAAGAAAACAATGGGAATTGCAGAACAACCAAATAGTTGTGCTTTCAATTAAGGATTTAATGGAATTTTTGGAAATTCACGCAAAAAGCTTGCAGAATTTACCAAATAAAGATTCAAATGTGGAGAAACATTCGATGAAAAAGGAATTACAAAAGGTGAATGTTAATAATTCATATATGATAAAATGTCTTAAATGTGAAGGTGCACATGCTCTTTCAAGCTGTAATTTATTTTCTAAATTACCTGAGTCAGAGAGAGTGAATTTTGTTAGTTCGGCTAAATTGTGTTTCAGATGTTTAAAGCCAAACCATTTAGCAAAGAATTGTTATTGCAAAAACATTTGTCAAATTTGCAAGAAAAGACACCACACTTTGATTCACCAAGAAACCAAGGTTCAAGAAGTTGATGAAGGGAAATTTGAGTGTGGAAACGACATCAAAAATACAACTTGTCTTTTAAGTGATGAGAAATATTTTTCAAATGTCATGCTTTCAACCGCTAGGATTAAAATCAAGGATAACAATGGTGTGCCTCAGACATGTAGAGCCTTGATAGACTCAGGGTCTCAGGCGAACTTTATATCAGGACAATGTAGAAAAAGACTAGGACTTGAATATGTTACCGTACACTCGCAAATATCGGGAATTTCGGGACATTTTGCGAGTCACTCTTATGGACTTGTGGAGTTTGAATTTACGCCACATTTCAAATCCGACGAACTTTTCAAGGTGAACGCCTTGGTGTTGGATATGTTGACAAATAATTTGCCAACTCTTACATGTCCAAAGTTAAACTTGGCGCATCTGAAAACCATGCCTCTGACTAGCCAGATTATAATATTTCTGCTCCCATCGACATGGCACCAAACCCTGGAGACAAGCCGGTGTATCTCAGCAACTCGATTTGCCACAAATGTCTTCCATCGGCACGGCTCGGAATTGATCCAGCATAAGGCTATAGTAGAATCAGACCATAAATAAATTTCATTGATGGTAAGAGGAAGGTTATCATATTCAGTTTTCACTAATCTTGCTAAAAGTAGAGCAGAACATAATTCTAACTTTGGAAGTGAAACCACCTTCATAGGTGCGGCTCTTGTTTTTGCCACTAAGAGAAATGTCTTAGCGCTTGTGTTTGAGAGGATCACCTTCAGATACAGAGATGCAGCATATGCCTTCTGTGATGCATCACAAAATCCATGAAATTCTACCTTCATGGCACCAAACCCCGGAGACAAGCCGGTGTATCTCAGCAACTCGATGATGCCCTGTTGACAGTTGTTAAGTGTGTTCAATCTATTGAATTTTCCAAAGATAAGCATTGCCTGTTAAGCAACAAGCCAATCCCGAATAAGAGTAGAATATACAATCTATGTCCCTTTTGGATTCAAGGGGAATCATTAGAGTTGGCGGACGATTAAAAATGTAAATTTTTATGGTGATCTGATTAATCAAGTTTTACTTCCAAGATCACATCATCTTACCACTCTTATTGTAAACAATGTTCATGTCCATAATCTTCACTCGTCAACTCAAGCTACTTTGTATAATAGTTTCGCAACGATTTTTAAAAATTTGTATTATTTTGATTTATATATGAATATATCCATAGAAGCACAGGGCGCCTCTCTCGTCAAAATAAACGTCAAAAACTGACGCCATCTATTGACCGTCGCCGCAACTAGCGGCCTCGGGTCGGTGACAAAGCCACAACACCAGCTTTAGCAAACTGAGAAGCGTCCACCTAGAGACCATGGTTTCGGGCTAATGGCCCTCGTCAGTTTAGGGCGGACTTTATTCCATGAGATCCACACGGGATCTAATGGAATCTTCACAATCTACCAAAGAGGTGTTGTTCTGGCAAGGTGGCTGGGCCAAATCTATGGCTAAAATATAGATGGGAAATTTGCCGGGAGGAAATTGATCCATAGAAGCACAGGGCGCCTCTCCCGTTAAAATAAACGTCAAAAGTCTAGTTGCGGCGACGGTCAATAGATGGCGTCAGTTTTGACGTTTATTTTGACGGGAGAGACAATTGACAATTAAAACATATTTATTGTAATCTCGACAATTTTACAAAATCAAAGAGATTTTAAGAAGAAAAAATAATAAAAAATATATACAGAAGTTAGAACATTTACAGAGATTAAGCAGTGGAGGATGAAGGAAGGCATCCCCTGCGCATGAGAGTCCTCGTCCAGGCGATGAGCGGATCCTCTCCTCCACCGAGCCCAACCTGGACAAAGTGGCGATAGACGCGCAGCTTTGCCGACGCCAGGATGGTCAGGGCGTCGTCCTCAAGGCCGGACCCGCCGAAGATCCAAGCCTGCAGGTCAGGGGCCGCTCGATGATGTTGAAGGCCTCTCTGATGAGGGGCCTGATGGAATTGCAGCTCCAGTAGCGGTGGCCCAGGGAGCGGTCGACGGACCCGCAAGGCAGGACACGAGGGGCCAGCCGAGGCAGGATGAGCCGGATGGGGTAGGGCGTGGAGGGTCAACTTGAATGCGGCATCGGCCTCGTGGCCCGAGAAGGCGCAGCGCCGGAGCGAGGCCCAGTCGATCCTGGATGGTGGGCTGATGGTGGGTGCCCATCTCGCCAGGGACGATCCAGGGCCCGTCGGGCCGAGCGGGTCGAGAGGCCGTTGAGGAACGGCGTGGCCGTCCCGCGCAGCACCACAGCCGCAGCCAAGGAAGTTCTCTCCCGGAAGCCCTCGTCGTTCTCGGCGGTCAGCCTCAGGCAGAAGGCGCCAAGGGCCGCGGCGTCGGCAAGGGCGGAGCGCGTAGGGCGGGCGATGTGATGGTCTTCGGCCAGAAGGTCCCGGACTCGGGCTCCGAGCCAGCGCGCGGGGGGCAGGAGGTCGGGAGGGCGAAGGAACCGGGCAGCCGCCGATGATGGGGGGGGGGGGGGGGGGGGGTCCAGCAGCTAAGATGTGGGGACCTCCCGGTGATTGAGGCCCAGGATCTTGGAGGCCTCCTCCAACAGCTTCAGCAACCGGAGACGGCGGGGCTGGATTTTGACGGAAGAGGCGCCCTGTGCTTCTATGGATCAATTTCCTCCCGGCAAATTTCCCATCTATATGAATATATATATTGATTCTGATAATCAACATATCGATATATATTAAATTGAATCATCAAAATGTTTACATATAATATTAATTTCGAGTAAAGTTAATCAGGCTCAAGGGAAAAGTGTATTTTAAAACAACTTTGTTTTCTCCTGTAGAAGGGCCTCCGTGACGGAAAGCTAGAGAATAAAAATGTTTTGAAAATACACTCTTCCCTAGAGGCCTTGAGTAATTTTACTCGGCATTGATACAAGGAATTATTTCATTGAATAATATTAATTTTATAATTACAAAATATTTTCTCACAATGAGTTTCTTTTCGTTTTAAATTGCTAGCTTTCAAATGATAATCGTTCTTCAACGGGCTTAAAAAATATCGACTATATCTAACAAGAAATATTTACAAATCAGCAATAAATTATAGCTTGAAAGCAAGCAATTTAAAATAAAAAGAAACTCCTTGTGATGAAATATTTTGTTATTTTAAAAGTTTTCACAATTTCATCATGAATATATTTTATAACTAGCGCACAAAGTAGTTTAAACGCGATTTATGTATTCTTTATAAGTAGAAATTATTTTATTAATTTAAGAGCAATTAATTATGTAGCATATCATTTATATTCGAATTTTATATTTAAAGATAGACTCATTGATTTGTTATCGTATATATCGTTTTACACGTTTGCTCAATCTTTTTTAAATGAAGTACAATACTTGAAAAAAAAAAAAATATTTTTTTATTTGACAAATCAGACGCTATATCCCGGCTTTGGATATTTGCGCCTAAATACATTTTAGCAGTTAAAAATTTAATAAAAAAAAAACTAAAAATATATTTCTGATACAATCTTATATCATAAAATGAAATATTATTTTCAACTATTAAAGCAGTAACCTCAAGAAGCCATTATGAAACACTAATATTTGAATCAAATACTTATTATTTTAGTTCTGAAAGATGCGGGGTCATCAGGCATGCAGCAGGCTTCCTGCCAAAACCGAAACCTATCTCCATCGCAGTGGGACGCTGGTTGCAAGTGAAATTGGCAAATTTGTAAATAATTCCAAGAATATTCGAGAAAGAGAAATGAAAATTTGAAAATAGGCTTTTCTCAAAATCAACTCTATAGTGTTCAAATTTCAGCCATATTAGTTACTTATTGAGGACGTGCATATATATAACCGACAAACATACATACGTTGACCTTTATATATAGAGAGAGATTCTTCTCAAGCTTTCAGGTATTAGTAACCCTTCTACGGGAGTATATGACAAAATTAATATTAATATATATATATATCTTGTATTAAAAATTGTATATAGTAACTTATTTAACATTTATTAAACGCTCAATATTAATTATATTACCTCAAAATACAAATACTGGATGAAATTGTTGTGAAAATTTATTAAATTATTCGTTTTGGGCGGATTAAACTCTCCAGAAAATCATCCGAAAGTAACAAATTTTGCGGGAACTATGTCCTGTAAATTTTAAC
>CP092865.1:38010596-38220218 GCA_030710605.1 Cordylochernes scorpioides | reverse complement strand
ATAATTGAGATAAATATATATAATTAATATATACAATCTTGAAAATGAAGATACTTCGGCCAGTAAATCTTTTTATTACCTCGACGTTTTGACAAAAAGCTTTTGTCTCGTCAGGAGCAACAATAATTAAAAACATTTGGCAAGGCGTTAAAATTATTCTAAGGCTCCAACAATAATATGTACAACAATATGTACAATGTTGTACAAAATTTGGAATATCGCGTGGAAAACGCCCTTGGAGCCTTAAATATTTTTTTAAACGCCTTGCAAAATGTTTTAATTTTTGTTTGCTCCTGACGAGGACAAAATTTTTGTCGAAACGTCGAGGTATTAAAAAGATTACTGGCCGAAGTATCTTATTTTAAAAAAATATGAAGGCCACCAGGCAGCCTCTATCTTTAAGATATTATACAAGTCGTCATTAGTGGAGCCCACCAGGGAAAGAATCTGTTAGAGAAAGAGAGGCCAAGGTGTTACTTCATAAAATAAATTCATATAAAACCCTCATTGAGAGATTTATTTCAACAGTATCTTACTAATTTTCCTTATCATAACTTTTTTAATATGAGCGCAATGTCTAATCATCTTTATTACTGAATAAATATGGGTTATCTCTCAGTTTTACTTGCCATTGTCAAAGGTAACATATAAATATATCGTTAAAATACCAAACAAATATCAAACCACCATCTAACCTACATCCGTAGAATGTTTTCTGGTAAAGTTCAAGAAAAAAAAGACTACAATATTTATGGCCATTTCTAAGGAAAAAATAACGAAGAATAACACTGAACAGACCAAGGAAACTCCCAAGGAACAAACCGAAAGTCCCTCAGTAACAACAACTGGTAATGTATACTTAGTAGTTTATATTTCACTAGATTTAGTATATAGTATCGATATGTAGATTATGTAGTATGAACAGTATTTCTCTTTATCATTTAGTAGTTTTATAGTATCGCTGATAGTTATTCTATCCGTTCTATTTTTATATGGTCTTTTGAATGGCACTTAGATTTAAAACTAGCCAAGTTGGATAATTCTCAGGTTGTATAGTACCTAGATAGGAAACCCCTATCATAGCAATATGTTTTCAGGTTACTATCAGTTGGTTTATATCATTTTTTTTATAAATTAGGATAGGTTAGGTTTTGCTTTTTGAAAATTGTAACTACTGTATTTTGCATATAAATCTAAAACATATATAGATTTCCAAATAAAAAGGCATATTTTGATTCAATATATGCCTTTTTATTTATAGATTTATTTATGGATTACCTTATTTAAAAAAATATATATATAGATTCAGATTTGAATAAGAATTAATTAACATTTTTAGTTCATAAATATATTAATAGATACATTCATACATATTTCATCATTTCGTGCACTAATGTTTTTTACAATTGGAATAAAAGTTCAATATCATAATACAGGTAACCTGTTTAAGTAACAAAATGTATTTTTTCTTAATACAAAATACAAAATACAAGTAATCATAATTAAAATATTTTTATTTATAAATTTTGAAGATTATGTAAAAAATGCCATGTTGAAAAAAGGTTAGTTTTATATAGGAGATTTATAAATTATTTGAAAATATATATTTTTGTAAAAAATTATTTTCAACATTAAAACGACTCTTTGTCGGCCTTTTAAAGAACTAAATATATATATTTTTTGTAAATTTTTTTACTTTTAAAAATTCTGAATCTGATCTGGAAATAAATATATATAAAATTACCTTTAATCCTAAATAGGTTACATTTTGTGTGATATGTTCTTTAGTGTTTGGTATACCCCTAGTTACTTTAGTTAGGAAATTAAATAAAATTAATGTCTTATTTATAAATTTATATTTGTGAAAAATGCATCTTTTAGTGCATTATTTATATATTTTTAATATTGCTGAGAAAGTCTAAAATTAAAAAGGCATAAATGTTTTTATGAAATATCATTTAAAGAGCAGAAATTTTACTTTATATTGTAGATAAACATATGTGAGAAAATTTTGATTTTTGATTAGTTGATTTCTGTTCCACTAGATAGCGCTCTGCCATCTAAAAATCTTAGGTGGTCAGGATATGCTTTTTTTGATTTTAGATAAACATATATAAGAAACAATATACTATATAGATTTTCAAAATTCTAATATCCGTTAAATCCCATATGCAGGAAGTGGGCCTAAAATGCAATAAAATTCTATATATGTAAAAACGAGAATTATTTTGTTAAATCACAAATTTGAATTTGTATCAAATCGCTCTGTAATAATGTAAACTCCATATATTAGTTGCATTGTTTCAAAGATTTATAAAATTTATTTTACAACCTAATAAATTGTGCATATAATTACAACTCCACTTTTTATATTTTTGCGGAAAATGTAACGCAATTTGATGAATGTCTGAAAAACGCAACTTTACATTTGATTAAAATTTTAACTGCCTACAACTTAATAAAAATGATTAGGCATGGCTGTAAGCATTAAACCTTTTCAGTTACAATTTTTTAAAGCATTCATATGTAAAGCTGCGCTTTTATGCAACCATTAATGAAGTTTCATTGCTATTTTATGCAACCATGTAAAGATGCATTGAAATGTATACTGAATGAATGAGTTACAAATTTATTTTTGTAACCAAATGAAAACTTGCATTATAATTTCATTAAACTATATTTTAAATTGTGCGTTGATATAATTTGTCAGTACCACAGATTTAGTAATATTGTGAATAACAAATTCTGGATTAGCATTTACAAAAACTTAAAATTGTTGATTACATATGATATAAGCAAATTAGGAAATCTTTTTAAAAAACCTTGATTTTTTTAACAAACGAATTTGAGATGCATACTCTATATTTCTATCAAAAATGGTTGAAAACATAATTTCTCAAAAATAAATAAACTCAAACTTAAAATTCATTGGATACTCGACAAACTCGATATTAAAAAAATGTGTAAAATATATAATATTATAGATAAATATATAAAGATAAATTTTTTAAACATAATATTCAAAGACCTAAACTTTCAAATCCAATATATATTTAAAATATTGTAATTGTATAATTATCCATTAATCAAAATATAACGAGAATATTATATCTAAAGTTTTTTTTTCTGTTTGGTGTTCATATTTTTATAATTAAGAATGGGATTTGTATGAATTGTTTATTGAACTTGATGCAGATCTTTTTACATCATGTTTTAACATTATATTTCTTCATTGTTCTTGCTTATAATGATGATATATATTTATTCACAGATAATATAATATATATATTTATTCTCAAACATTTTCTTTTTACTTTAATAGAGATAAATTTATAGAAGAAAAAAAATAAAGTAACTTCAAAAATGCTGTTTAAATAATATCTGTAACTTTGATATTTCTTTCAAAAGTTAAATCGTTCTTTACCTAGATTTCTGATTTCATCTGGATGTTTCAGAATCTTGACATGAAAAACTGAGGATACAAGGATTGGAAACTAAAAGGTAATTCCACTTTCCTGTTATCTGTGGTGACTTTAAGTCACAACGTTCACCTTCAGGATCTAGACATCCTAACCTATAGAACAATGATTACAATATTGTTTGTTCCAGATTTCCAGTCCACTCAAACATCCAAATTTTCTCAGTGAACATATTCATCTACTTTGTTAATAAATTTATTTTCTCTTAAATATTATTCAATGTGTTTTATCTTATTCTCTACACACTAAATAACACTTCCTTCAAGTTTAATAACAATTTCATGCGCTCTAAATTTATATTTATCCAATTTAAAATAAACAAATATTTTGTTAGCTTAACTCCTAAACAACTAGAAGCACCCAAATTTCTAAATAGACGTACTATTATTTGAAACTATCACATCTTAATGTAACAACATGATGTTATCATTAACCTATGTTTGTTTATATCAGTTTATTGTTATTTTATTAACTTATATTTTGCCACCAGGATGTTCATTTATAAAAGGTTTTCCTATAAAAATACAATCAAAACTATACACCAACTATTGACAGACTTTGTGAAGACATAAGATTTGATTGAAAATTTTGAGATTTTCTTTTAGGAATTGGTAATATGACTGGTGTTTCTGAGATCCTGATAAATCTATTCGCATGGCTTATAATTGCTTCGATTATCTCATTAACTCGTACACCCACTCTCCTCCCCTCAGTCTCTCCCTTAATATATCTATAGTTATACCTGATATTTATAATAGCATATTTATTAATAATTAATATTAGTTAATACTATACAGTTTTAATGCAGCTTTAAATTTGAAGTGTTTGTTTTTTCAACAATATAAATTATTATGCTTTTACAATTACGGCATATTTATGTATATTCATCTATTATATTACAGATTTGTTGAGAGAGAGAGACTTTTTAAAACAATATATAAACTCTAATTTTCATATTTAAAAATATATATTTGGCTTTAGGTATGTAAATAGGCATAAAGTATAATTTGACTATTTTTCTAAGAGACCGCTTGCTATAGTTTAAATTTCTCCTGTAGAAGGGATAAAAGCCCTGAGCCAGATATAAAAATATTTTATAAAGTAAATCAGAGAAGAACGTTTATATATAAAATATTTACAAGAAACTTCTCACTAAATTATTTTGGCTAATAACATTCTATATATATTGTCGCGGAGATAAATAAAGCAAGGCAAATTTGGGAATAAATAATTTATTAAAGGGGTATTTATAGGGAGAGAGAGAGTGTACAACTTACCCCAAGTTAAAAGTTAATCCTAATGTACGGCGTTAGCCACCGTCCCGCTTTCCATATTTACAGATCAGCTTCCCAGAAGCCCTCACACCTGTGGTTCCCCCGGGGTCCAGGGATGATTGACAGTTGTCCCATCTGGATGGAGCTACTTGACATTACTCCCTCTTTAGAGAAAAAGCGACCCGCTGATTAGCTTTTCTCAGCCCTTGTTCTGAAAGGAAATCTATCACGGCCTGTGTTCCCTAGCAGAATGGAATGTTGTTCTTCAGGGTCCAGGTAGGGCTTCATCCGAATGACATGGACGATATCTTTGCTTTCCGAGTTCGGGGAGACGGGTCCACGGGCTCTACTTCATACGTAACTTCTGAAAGCTTCTTGGACACCTTGTAGGGACAGAAGTATCTCTTCAGTAGCTTTTCTAAGAGACCTACTTTTCGGATGAGAGTAAAAAACCCACACAAGATCATCCTTCTGGTAATAGATTGGAGTATGTTTCTGGTCGTAAAGTCTACGGTCTTTCGCCTGTGATTGTAGAAGGCGTGATCGGAGAGTTGACGCGCTTCCTCAGCTCTGGTCACAAGTTCTCCAACGTAGTCGTCAGAGATCTCATCTGGTAGGTAAGGTAGTACGGCATCGATGTAGGTCTCGGCCTCGCGGGCGTGGACAAGAAAGAACGGAGTGTAGCTGGTCGCCTCCTGTTTAGCAGTATTGTAAGCAAAAGTTACGTAGGGTAAAACTTGGTCCCAGTCCTTCTGCTCGACACCTGTGTACATGGACAACATGTCTCCCAGAGTTTTGTTGAACCTTTCAGTCAGGCCGTTGGTCTGGGGATGGTAGGCCGTTGTAAATCTGTGCACAATTCCGTACAGAGCATTGATCTCTTTTATTACTTGAGAAATGAAATTTCTTCCGCGATCTGTTATCATTTCTCTAGGAGCTCCATGCTTCAAGATAACATCTTCAAACAGGAACTTAGCTGTTTCGATTGCTCCTCCGTCTGGGATCGCTTCCGTCATGGTATATCTTGTCATATAATCGGTGCACACAATGATCCAACGGTTTCCATCTTTAGAAACTGGAAATCTTCCAAGGAGATCAACCCCGACCTTATAGAATGGCTTTTCTACAGGTGATATGGATACAAGTTGTCCAGCCGGACGTCGAGGTAATTTCTTCTTTCGTTGACACTCCCGACAATGGCTTACATATTGGCGAACAGTTCTATAAAGGCCAGGCCAATAGAATCGTTTCTTCACTTTGTCATACGTTCGGGCGAAATTCAAATGCCCAGCTGTAGGAGCGTCATGTAAATCTGCCGTAACTTCCGATCTTAAGTGTTTAGGAATCATCATAAGCCAGGGTCTTCCACTTGTGCTATAGTTTTTCTTGTATAAGATGCCGTCGATAATGCTGAATTCCTTTCTGGTGTAGCCCGAGTTTAGATTATCGATTATTTCAGCTAAATCCGGGTCTTTAGTCTGCTCTATATCGACGTTGGTTAGTGACATCACAGCACTTGGTTGATCGTTCTCAAGCGGGCTCCTTGACAAACAATCGGCATCCTTATGTTTGCGTCCGCTCTTGTAGATAACGGTCACGTCAAATTCTTGCAACTTCAGCGCCCATCTTGGCAAACGGCCAAAAGGATCTTTCTCTCCTACCAACCAACATAGAGAATGATGGTCAGTGACAACCGTGAATGGTCGACCAAACAAATATGGACGGAATTTGCTAATAGACCAGACTACAGCAAGGCATTATTTTTCTGTTGTAGAATAGTTATGTTCAGCCTTTGTCAAACTTCTAGATGCATAAGCTATAGGCCGCTCCTTTCCAGCTTGTATTTGTAGAAGAACAGCTCTAATACCATGTTCGCTTGCATCCATGTGTAGATGGGTATCAGCGGATTCATCAAAGTGTCCCAAGACAGGCTCTGAAATTAGTGCTGTTTTAAGGACTTCAAACGCTTTCTCTTGAGCTGCATCCCAATAGAATTGTTTTTTAGTCTTCAGTAGGTCATGCAAAGATCTAGCTTTTTCAGCAAAGTTTTCAATAAATCTTCGGTAATAGGAACATAATCCAAGAAAGCTCCTCAGTTCAGAGATATTCTTTGGCCTCGGAAATTTAGAGACGGCTTCAACTTTATCTGGATCTGGATGAATTCCATTGGCGTCAACAAGGTGTCCTAAAATCTTATCCTTCTTGATCCAAAAAGACACTTTTTGTGGTTCAAGCTTAGTCCAGCTTTCTGGATGCACCTTAATACAAGTTGTAGACGACGTAGATGCTCCTCAAAGGTGGGTGCGTAAACCACGATGTCGTCCAGTTAGCAAAGACACATGTTCCATTAAGACTGCCCAGAACACTATCATCCTTTCAAACGTTGCTGGAGCGTTGCATAGACCGAAAGGCATTACTCGGAATTCATACAGCCCATCTGAAGTGAAGAAGGTAGTTTTCTCCCTGTCATTTTCGTCCACTTCAATCTGCCAATACCCGGACCGAAGATCCATCGTGGAGAAGTAACTAGAGCCAGCTAAACTGTCCAAGGCATCGTCAATGCGTGGCAGCGGGTAAACATCTTTTTTTGTTATCTAATTCAATCGACGATAATCTACGCAGAATCTCCAGGTCCCATCTTTCTTTCGAACTAGAATAACAGAGATGACCAAGGACTCTCAGAGGGCTTCACGATGTGATTTTCAATCATCTTGTTCACTTCATCTTGAATTAGTCGTCGTTCACTTGGTGCTACTCTATAATGCCGCTGTTTGATAGGAGAGTGGTCTCCTGTGTTTATCTTGTGCTTCACAGTACTGGTGGGCTTAATAGGAGTTCCCCCAAAGTCAAATATGTCAATAAACTCGTCAAGGCATGAAACAAGCTAAAAGCCTTTGAATTTCAGACAGCCCTGGATCTAGAGTAAGGTTATTTTCTGTGACCATTCACGGGCCTATAGCTGCGTTTCTTGTAACTTATCGCTGGATTCAATAAGACTGCAGATATTTCCATTCTCATAACTTTCCATGGTGCACATATTCATTCCTGATGGAATCAGTTGCGGCCAAGACGCTCCATTCGCAACCCAAATGCTACCGCGGCCGTGTCGAAATGTAACCAATGAGTTTGGTATTAGAACTTCTTTTCTTAATAATAAGTCCTTAGAAGTTGAGACTAAAGCATCTCTAACACCGCATACTTCTTCGTTTATCACACTGATCTTCTTTATTGATTTAGGCGGGATGACAAAGTCGTCGGAAGCAAACAATCTCTGGTTTTCCTCCTCTCGAGATTCCAGGACGGAGGTTTCCCCGAGATGGAGTTCATTTCTGAATCAATGACGCTTCGTGGCCTTGAAGAAGTCCCATCCGAATATGATGTCATGGCTGCATTCCACCATATATAACAACGAATTCAAAGGATATCTTCAGACCATTAACTTCTATGTTCAGGACACATTTTCCTAGGGTCTCTATTAAATTTTTATTTGCGGATTTAAGAATAGGACCTGGTTCTTTGAAGAGAGGTGTCTTTAGTTTGCGTTTTGGAAATAACAGAAAAGTCTGCTCCTGAATCCACCAATGCTTTAATCTTGCGTCCATTTATTTCGACCTTAACAAAATTTTCATTTAATTTAGCGGCGATATACCCTGGAGGATTTACCTCAATGGCGACCTCAACCCCGGTAGAAGCCGCTCCACCTAGTTTTTCAAATTCTGAAGATTGGAGAACGGCTGAAACGACGGGCTATCGGCTGGGATTGTCTTCGGGCTGGCGACCTTGCACGGCTTGGATGTGGGGAAAGCTCCGGTAGAAATACGTCGAGGTTTGGGGCGTTACATAGTCGTCGTCGGCGTCATATCTCGGGGGTCGACTCGAACATCCAACATTTCTTCCTTCTCCGCCATTTCTTGAACTGGCTTCAGCGAAGACCTGCCGTCGTTCCCTACAATAACGGACGACATGTCCGGGTCGTCCGTAGTGGAAGCAGATTGGTTTCTCGTCGTAGGTTCTCCAATGTTCCGTCTTCCTGGGTTGGGTTGGTTGGTCAATATTATAGAGCGTGCGTGGTTGTTGTTGTACCACGTTAATTTGTGCTCTGGTATGTTGGAGAACACGACTAACTTCTTCCCTCACAGTCTGTTCCAGGGCGTTCACTTCTCGGAGAGGATTGACCACTTCAGGTGGTGAGAGGACCTTTTGTATTTCTTCTCTAACGATGCGGCGAATTAAGCCGGCCAAGTCGTCTGAGTCGTCAACACGTGAAATGTGAATTACGTTTGATAACCTGGCGAATTTCGTATGGCCGATCCTGCGCTGCTTGACGGTTGTCAGATGACGGCAAAACTTCAGGATTTCTTCTACCGTCTGTATGTCTTTCGCCACCAATACCTGGTATGTGTCCTCCGAAATTCCCTTTATATTGTGAGCAACTATCTCACCTTCTTCCATGCGAGGGTTCACCTGGTGGCAGAGACTAAGAATCTATTGGATATATGACTCGCTGGATTCCTCGTCCTTCTGTGCTCTTGACTTTAGAACTTCCTGGGCGCGTCGAGCAGAATCCTCCTGCAGTCCGAACACACCGCGGAATGCGTCTTCAAAGCTTCTCCACGAGTTGAGTGATTCTTCGTTATTATCAAACCACCTTCCAGCAGTTCCGTTCAAGTAAAAGACGACGTTGGCAAGCTTCATGGTGTCGTCCCATCTGTTGTACTTCGACACTCTCTCGTACTCCTTCAAACACTGTCCAGGGTTTATATTTCCATCTCCAGAAAAGGTAGATGGATCTCGTTGGCGCTGACAAGGAGGTAGGATCCGCTAACAGTAGGTCTGTGGTCGTCTTTCATTTTTATTCGTTGTGGCAAAAGTTCAATAATTGTTTCACGTCCCTGTAGACGTCGACTTCTTCGAAGTTCCGTCACGTTACCCAGCGTCTCCGACAAAATATGTCGCGGAGATAAATAAAGCAAGGGCAAATTTGGGAATAATTATTTATTATAAGGGGTATTTATAGGGAGAGAGAGTGTACAACTTACCCCAAGTTGAAGTTAATCCTAATGAACGGCGTTAGCCACAGTCCCGTATTCCTTATTTACAGATCAGCTTCCCAGAAGCCCTCACACCTGTGGTTCCCCCCGAGGTCCATGGATGATTGACAGTTGTCCCTCTGGATGGAGCTACTTGACAATATTTACTATGCAACTTCACCCATGGTTACATAAAATAACGATGAAACTTATTGCATGATAGCAAAAAAAAAAACACGCATATTTTCATATATTATCTACACTGCGTCACATTGAAAATGGAACACCAAGAAATAGTGGCCAGAAAATTATGCAAATTTCAGGGTAGACTCGCCTAACCGAGTTATGCAAATGATGTAAAATGCGCAGCTCTCGTGCGCACATGGAGTAAGATATAAGGGAAGGAACTTGCAGAAAAGACAGTATTCGTGTCGTTATTTCTTCAAGGAAAATCATTGTAGAAATTTTGTTCTTGTGTCAAAAGACACGTGTAATAACAGAGAATGCCAGGTCATCGTAAACGGAGGCAGTTCAAGCAGACAGACGCTTTTACGAGGGGCATGGTGATCGGACTGAAAAGGGCAGGTTGGTCCATACGTCAAATCGCAGCTGATACACACCTTGGTGCGTCCACGGTGCACCGACTGTGGAGAAGATGGTTGGAACAAGGAAATGTGGCAATTTATAGGAATGCCGGCAACCAGAGTGACGTCAGCACGTGTGGATCGGCGTATCCTTCGACAAGCAGTGGCGGCCCCACAAGCCACTTGTACCGCCATCCTGCAACATGTGCAAGACACCCTAGATCATTCCATCTCGACCAGAACCATTTCCCGTCGATTGGTTGCTAATGGCTTGCACTCATGCCGTCCGCTAAGAAGACTGCCATTGACCCCGCCGAATAGGCGCCAACGTTTGGAATGGTGTCGAACTAGATCGACGTGGATGACGGAATGGCACAGGGTCGTGTTCTCAGATGAGTCGCGTTTCTGCTTGTCCAGTGATAGTCGCCGTGTACGCGTGTGGCGTCGACGTGGAGAAAGGTCCAATCCGGCAGCAATTGTGGAACGCCCCACCGTGCGACAACGTGGAATCATGGTTTGGGGCGCAATCGCGTATGATTCCAGGTCACCTTTACTTCGTATTCAGGGCACTATGACGGCCCAACGATACGTTGATGATGTGCTGCGACCGGTGACACTCCCCTACCTTCAGGGGGTACCCAATGCCCTTTATCAGCAGGATAACGCTCGACCGCACACTGCTCGCATTAGCCAACAAGCTCTGCAAGATGTACAGATGCTTCCCTGGCCACCGTACTCTCCTGATCTCTCACCAATCGAGCACGTCTGGGACATCATTGGACGCCGTTTGCATGCCTTGCCACAGCCGCGTTCAGAAGACGAACTGTGGCAAATGGTTGAGAGGGAATGGAGAAGCATCCTCAGGACGCCATCCGTACTCTGATTGACTCTCTACCTAGACGTGTTGCTGCGTGCATCGACGTCCGCGATGGTCCTACTTGCTACTAAGCCGACGCCGTTCTCGCTCTGTATTATGACTATCATTTTGAAATAAAGATCACTTATTGTTCGTCCCTGTCTCTCTCTGTCTGCCGAGTTTCATCACTTTCTGGCCACTATTCCTTGGTGTTCCATTTTCAATGTCACGCAGTGTATTTTATTTGTTTGTAAAGGTTTAAAATTTGTAATCATATGTAAAGTTGTTTTATTTGAAGCCACTCATTAAGTTGAATTGTTTGCTTTATGCCACTATGTAAATAATGGAATTGTAATCATAAACGCAAATGTGTAAAGTTGAAAATACATTTTCAAACCAAATTGGAGTTGAGAGATAATTTCAATCAACCATATAAAGTTAAATTTATAAATTTAATTGCTATCTATCGATAAAATTGATAACAAATAAATTTACTGGCAATGTTTTCTTATCGCCAACTTCTTCTCACCATGATTATCATGGCCTGTACCACGTGTATTCCTGCCCAGAAGCCCAACCATTCCAAGTGGCGGGCAGGAGGAGCAGCACAAGTAAGGGGCTGCCTTGTAGGGTGAAGTATGGTGTCGTGAGCCCCGAACCGCTACGATAACCGTGAACAGGGAACTCTGAAATGTGGCTGACTAACGGGGCAATGGCACTTTGACAAACTTTCCTTACATTTAGCAGAAACCTGCAACAATATAGAAGCCCTTTGACAAACTTTGCTTACATTTAGCAGAAACCTGCAACAATATAGAAGCCTTTTGACAAACTTTCCTTACATTTAGCAGAAACCTGCAACAATATAGAAGCAATATTTTTCAAGAAATATAGAAGCCCTTTGACAAACTTTGCTTACACTTAGCAGAAACCCGCAACAATCTAGAAGCCCTTTGACAAACTTTCCTTACATTTAGCAGAAATCTGCAACAATATAGAAGCCCTTTGACAAACTTTGCTCACATTTAGCAGAAACCTGCAACAATATAGAAGCCCTTTGACAAACTTTCCTTAGATTTAGCAGAAACCTGCAATAATCTAGAAGCCTTTTGACAAACTTTACTTATATTTAGCAGAAACCTGCAACAATCTAGAAGCCCCTTGACAAACTTTCCTTACATTCATCAGAAACCTGCAACAATCTAGAAGCCTTTGACAAACTTTCCTTACATCAAGCAGACACCTGCAACAACATAGAAGCCCTTTGACAAACTTTCCTTACATTTAGCAGAAACCTGCAACAATATAGAAGCCTTTTGACAAACTTTCCTTACATTTAGCAGAAACCTGCAACAATATAGAAGCAATATTTTTCAAGAAATATAGAAGCCCTTTGACAAACTTTGCTTACACTTAGCAGAAACCCGCAACAATCTAGAAGCCCTTTGACAAACATTCCTTACATTTAGCAGAAACCTGCAACAATATAGAAGCCCTTTGGCAAACTCTACTTACATTTAGCAGAAACCCGCAACATTCTAGAAGCCCTTTGACAAACTTTCCTTAGATTTAGCAGAAACCTGCAATAATCTAGAAGCCTTTTGACAAACTTTACTTACATTTAGCAGAAACCTGCAACAATCTAGAAGCCCCTTGACAAACTTTCCTTACATTCATCAGAAACCTGCAACAATCTAGAAGCCCTTTAACAAACTTTCCTTACATCTAGCAGACACCTGCAACAACATAGAAGCCCTTTGACAAACTTTCCTTACATTTAGCAGAAACCTGCAATAATCTAGAAGCCCTTTGACAACTTTCCTTACATTTAGCAGAAACCCGAAATATTTGTGCCTAAAACAGAGGAAACAAAACAAAAAACTAATTATAACTTAGAATTAAATATTTACAAATTTACATGTATTATTCTACAGAGTTCATGAAATTTATATAGACAAAGTGGCTGAAGTAAAAGAGTTAGATAATTTAAATCAGGGAACAATCTATGTCTCACTTCTGTAAAGTTCGGACAGTCGTAGATGAGGTGAAGAGCAGTTTGTTCAGTTTCTCCACAGGAACAATAGGGTGTTTCTGATAGACTTTTTTTATGTAAGTTTTTATATATATACCTTTTGCTTATATACTTCCAGACTACAAAGAAATCTGAAATTTTGTACACTAGCTCAATGCAAGTTAACAAAATTTAATTCTTCTGAGTTGTAGAGGAATGGACTACATTTTGACAAGGTTTATATCTTTTTTTCCTCGTGGATTCAAAAGTTTACAAAATTTGAACTGTTTTGTGATAGATATTTTAAAATAAAATACTTTATTGTGAAGTAGTAATATAAAGGTACCCCAGGCTTTATTGTTAATGTGACATGTATGTTATTAATAAATTCTATGAAGGAATGATTTAAAATATCGAAATAATTTGATCACTAGGTGATTTCTCAACATTGTAATATATATTTTGACTTCAGATATTTATTCCATATAACTTTATTAGGTGCCGCTCAAAAAGAGCAACCTAGATCATCATATTTACAATATACTGAGGGGGGTGGTTATGTACAGGGATTCATTTACAATTATAATTTATAATGATGTCTTTGGGTCCGGATTCTCAGGTCCTTGGGGATATTTTTCTTGAGAAGGTTTTTTCGGGCTTGTTTGATATTCAAGGTGGGTTTGTTTTTCCTTTTTTTTCCACTTTTCGTCATTCTGGCTTAATTGATGGAGAATTGTCTAGGTTTCAAATTTCTTATTTTCCTTTTTCCGCATTTGTAGTTTGTGGCTTCCTTAAAGGTGGGATTTTCTAATTTTTCGGATTTTTCGTAAAATTTAAATGATTGTCTAATAATGTTGTCATTGATGTTTTCGATATTTAGATCGTTCCTGAGGATTGTGTACCGAACGAACCAGGGTGGAGACATGATTTTTCTGATCATTTTATTTTCAAATACTTCTAGCTTTTTAAGGATGGTCTTATGTGCTGTCATAAAAATTGGTGGCCGTATATGAGTATTGGTCTTATTATTGAAGTGTAAATGGTTCTTTTGCAATGAAGGGATAATTTGCTTTTTGGTCCTAGAAGTAGGGATAGTCGGTGTTGGGCAGCTTTCTCCAAATTAATTCTGTTGATGTGTTTTTTGAAGGTTAGGTGCTCGTCTAGGGTCATCCCTAGGTATCGGATGTTCTCTTTCCATTTAATATTGTCTTCGAAGACAAAAAGTTCGTCTAAAGGTTTCTTAATTTTGTCTTTTTTTCTGGAAAAAATGATTGCTTCACTTTTTTGGGGGTTCATTGTGACTCGCCATTCCTTACACCAGAGCGTGGAAAAGATGCAGGCCTCTTGGAGTTTCATGTGGAGATTGTCGAAGTTATATGTTGAGGCTAAAATGGCGGTATCATCGGCAAATAGGTGTAAAGAGGTGTCTTCAATACGGGGGAAGTCGTCTATATATATGTCAAATAAGGTTGGTCCTGTGACTGATCCTTGGGGGACCCCGGCAAGGATGTTCCTAGCTGTTGAAAGTTCATTTTTGACTCGTACCTTGAAGGTTCTATTTGTTAAGAATTTTTGCGTTATTTTTATGATGTCTCCGGGAAGGTGCTTTTTGCACATTTTGTAGAGAAGGGCTTCGTGCCAGACTTTATCGAATGCTTTGGCGATATCGAAGAATACGGCTCCTGTTATTTGGCCTAGGTCCATGGCTTTTCTTATTTTTTCAGTGACAACTACTAGCTGGTGCAATGTTGAGTGTTTGGCTTGGTAGCCAAATTGTTCGGGTCTGAGTGGATTCTTTTCTTCGAGGGATTTTCTGAGTCTTCTTAAAACAATTCTTTCGAATAGTTTTGAGATGGCAGGTAGCAGTGAGATGGGCCTGTAGCTTGTTGGTTCATGGCTGGATTTTCCTTTTTTAAGTATGGGACAGATAATGGACGTTTTCCATCTGTCAGGGAAGTGGGCAAGCTGCAGTGAGGCGTTAAATATTTCGGTTATTGATGCTAGTATATGATTAGGGAGCAGTTTGAGAGCTTCATTAGGTAATTCGTCGATTCCGGGAGCTTTTTTATTTGGTAGATATTCAATAATCGCTTTTATTTCACCAATGTTTGTTGGTTCTAGTCCTGTTTCTTTATTTTTTTTCATGTATGAATTCACACGTTTGATGTATGTACGAGTAGGTTTGGAGTGGGATGTATAGGGATTGGGGGTGAACTGTTTTTCATAGTTGTTGGCAAATGATTCAGCTGCTTCTTCTGTGGTTAGTGTCTGCCCATTGTTTGTCTTCAGCGTTATTTCTTGTTTTTCAGAGTTGGATAATCGTTTGATGGCTTTCCATATGGTTTGGTCCGTGACTTTCAAGTTTTCGATAAAGTGGTCCCAGCTGGTGTTATCGTGCTCTCTTGTAAGTTTCTGTGATTCTCTCCGGGCCGTCATGTAGGCTGATTTATCTCGGGGGTCGCAAGTATTTTTCATTTTTTTTCTTAGTCTGTTGGTGGATCGTATTTTTTCTTTAATGTGAGGTGGATATCTTCGTTCTAGTTCCGGGTCCTTATATTTTGTTGAATCTTTCAAATTTTGCACCATTTGTTCTTCAATGTGTGTAATGGCCTCGTCTATTTTTGAAGATGTATCTAGGATCAGTTCAGGAGGTTCAGCGATTTCCATTTTGTACTTGAATAGGGCCCAATCTGTAATTTTTATTTTTGTATTTGAGTAGGAGATTCTGAAATTCTGTAGCACAAGTAGTACTGGGAGATGATCAGAGGTTAGTTCGTGCAGGACTTTAGAGTATACGCTTTGGGAGATGTTTTTGTGCACGGCGATATCAATGGTGTCTGGAGGTGAGTCATGAGTAGGTTCGTCGGGGTAGCTCACATCTAGGTCCATAACGTTGATTGCGTTTTGGAGCCTTCTCCCGCTTGGGTTAGTGGTGGTGGAACCCCAGGCAGGATGTTTGCAGTTTAGGTCCCTGCTATGATGGTCGGTGTGTCCGTTGAAAAATGTTATAGATATCGGTTTGATCTAGATAGGTGTTTGGTGGTTTGTAGCACGAATACAGGTTCATATTTAACCCGTTTTTGGTTTTGATTGAAATTCCTGTTGTTTCCAGGCTTGAGGTGGTGGCATGAATAGGTGCATGGCTGTACTTCTTGTGGATGAAAATGGCAGTTCCACCACCTTGTCCGGTTAGTCTGTCGTTGCGGAGGGTGATGAAGTTTTGAATCATTTTATGGCACGGCTTAAGCCAGGTTTCTGACACTAGTGCGATGTCGATGTCGTGGTCGTTCAGGAATTCTGAGAATTGTTGTTTTTTGTTTCGGAGACTGCACGCGTTCCAGTGAACGATTCGAAGGCTATTTTTATACATATTTTTGTTATTCATTTACATCTAAAGGTGTCTACAAAGTTCTTCATGATGTTTTCTATTATTGCGGGGTCACTGAGAGCCTTTTTGATAGCGCTCTCTAGTTGGTTGACCTTAGTGGCTGAAGGAGGATTGGGACGTTCTTTATTGACATATGGAGTTTTATTCTTGTTTTGAGTGGGTTGGGGAATTTCAGAAGGGTTTGGACCTGTAGGGTTGGATTTTTCTTTTTCTGTATTGGGTTTTGGTTTCTTATTAATTTGGGTTTGGGGCACTCTATTTATTTTTCTGTATAGTGGGCAACCACGCCAACTTGCTGTATGCTGACCCTGGCAGTTTGCACATTTAGGTGGGACTTCTTTTTCTTTGGCGCATTCGGATGTGAAATGATTTTCTCCACATTTTACACATTTGGGAGTTTCCCTGCATTCAAACTGAGAGTGCCCAAAGTTTTGGCACCTATGGCATTGTCCGGGGCCTTTGGGAGCCCTGTAAGCCTCGACGTTGCACTTCATGTCGCAGATCTGTGATATTGTAAATTTCTTTATTCCTTGCAGTCTTGGGAAGGGTTACCTGGATTAGTGGGAGCTCCTCCTTTGTTCTTGAATTCCGTAGTCTTGCGAGTTTAGACATCGCGAATCCCTTGTTTTCCAGATCTTCTTGTATTTCGGGGATAGTGATGCAGCGGTCGAGACCTCTGACGACGACTCTAAGGCACTTTTCGTCGTCTAGGATCTTGAAGTGGAAGGTGTAGTTGCGATCTTCCAACCACTTGGTAGCTATCCGGTAGTCCGATGTTGTGTGAGTCTGAACGTTGATGTATCGGCCTGATGTGTAAAATTCTGGCTTTTGTTTTGTACAATTGACAAGACCATCTCTAAGGCCTGACCATTCCTTTACTCCGCTTATTTTAATTGGTGGTATTCTGATCTTGGGGTTAGGGGTGGGATTGTTAGGTTTGTTATTCAATGTTTCGTTAGGTTTCTTTGATGGGTTAGAGTTTTTATGGTTTTGTTCGTGATTTGGCATTTTGTTTGGTGTCACTTCGATTTCCATTTCGACTGTTTTTGCTTCATTAGGTTTTTCAGGCTGTTTAGATTGTAATTTTGGTTCAGGATTACCTTGTGACCTTTGGTTGGAGCACCAGGTTGTTTTTTGCGTTGTTGTTTCTTTTGCGGCTACTGGTGATTTTTCTCTTGGGCGCTTCGCGGGGGCTTTTGTAGTATTGTGTTCTAGGTAGTTGGAGCGCAGTTCGCACAGTTCCCTTTCGTAAAAGTCAATAAATTTATTAGCTCGGCAAAAGTGGTTTCGACCGCGCTGGAGTATTTTTTCAAGGCTTGAGAATCTTCTTCATTTTTCAATTCTGGGCATTCTGGAAGTTTCCAAATTGAATATTTACGGGTACCTACTGGGACTCGAATTTCTCTCGTTCTGTTCAACGTTGTTCTTAAATTATTTTTGGGATATTTATTTGGTAAACGAAGAGAATATACTTTCTTTTTTAATTTAGCTAAATTGAACTTCATTTTCCTAAATAATTTCAGATATGATTAGAAAATTAACTCGTCTAATCATACCCAATTTATTGACACAGCACAAGCCGTGCAGTAACAGATAACAGAATAGAAACAACACGCCCCTGTGTGCTAGTTGGAAAAAGTACCACTCGCACCCAATAGATCTCGCCTCTATTAAACAGCCCCTGATCCGCTACAACGCGAAACATCACTACTTTAAACAACGCATTCCACTCTCCAGCTGTTTAAAATTTCCTCGATGGCCTATATTTTGAGCTTTCCTATTTGCCTATAAGCCACTTCTATCACACTGATTCTAACAAATAACATACTAAACATCAATGCAAATATAAAACAAGTTATGTAAAAAAATGAACTGTTAAAAACGATTCAATCATTTCCAAATAAATCAAAATGTACTATCTATAATACGATAAAATATGTCGGCTTTGTTCGTCAATGGTAAAGCCTCTAAGAAGTTTCGCTAGTTTAATATTCTATTGAACGGATATGTTTATATGCGATACTGTGGATAGAATCATAGTTGTGATATTAAGGAAACCATGGATATAAGCTAAGCCTTTTCAAAATATATATGGTAATTTGAACCAACAAATCCTTATTGTTGTAATATAACAAGATTATATTGTGACGTAGAAAATTAGGGAAGGCAAACTTCAGGATGACACGGTAATTTATTTAATGTAAGCACAAATTAAAAATAATAAAATAGCAGAGAGGCAAAGAAAAATTTTTAGAGTGTATCAAAATACAAATATAAAAATTTAAAAATATCTTTTCATAAAATAATAAATAATCTGCTACAATATGATTAAAAACATGTTGTATAATAGAAACACCTCTGTAACTAATTATACCCATGTTATACATGAAATATTGCACCACAATATGTAATGTAATCTGTACAAACTGGAGATAATAATATAAAACTGTGTAATTGAAAAAGAGTTGAGTTAAATAGCAGAAAGTGAGATATAGAAGTCCAACAACTGTAAGAACAAGGCTTAAGAGGTCAGAAGTTTACAGAAGGTCATAAAGAGAGTACAATGACCTCTTTTTCTTGAACTCCCTCAGAATTACATCAGACGAATTCCTAGTACTTCCGCATTTGCGACTATAAAAACCCCTAAAACCCAGAAATGGATCGCAACTTTCAAGTCCGCGGGAGCGTATGTTAATCCACTTCCTTGATGCAACCATAGAACAGTAAGTAATCTCCATTTTAACCCTCTCCATCTCTCTGTCTAGTAGCCTCTATCTGTTCACGGGCCTTTCCTAGTACAACTATGTGTCTTCGTTTTTTGTGTATGGACATTCCAAGCTTTCCACTCTGCCTCGACCACGACTGCCTGTACTCTGTGAGAACTGTGAAATTCTTCCAAGGTCCAGAAGGTACTGGAAAACTCTCCACACCTTGACTGTCCTCTCGGTTACCACATATATATATTTTTATTTGTTTTATATATAGATAGCATACTTTATCGTATTATAATTGATCAATGATTAGCATTTCTTGTGCATATTTATGTGAGCAATTTTAGATTTAAAATTATAGATATGAAAGATTATATTTATAATTTATCTAAATATTATAACCACACACACACACACACATACACGATCCTAACCTTCGGCGATGCATATATAAGCAGAATCATTTCAATGTTTTGATAATATAGAAAGGAAAAATTAGCCATATAAAATACATGAGTAGCTGACGTTTTGTGCAACAGGAATCTGGATTATAAAATATCTTTATATATAAATATGGAGATAAATTTACATATAAATTATTATAAAGGTTTTTATCTAATATTGAAAAATTTAATAAATCGAAATATTTTATATCAATATATAATTACTAAAAACAGTATATTTCAAATATCACATAGTTTACCATTTCATTTGAAGCGCCTTGTAGCATTGTATCTGGATATTTTATGGAGAAATTAATTCAAATAAAGTAATACATCTTTTTTAAAAAGCTCAACAAACAATCCAGGGCTAAGTTTCTTTAACTATTTTTATTTCTCTAGCTTTTAGAAAGTGAGAGATTGAAACTACTTTATTACAATGTTCATTATAAGATTATAAAGGTTAAATACAGAATAATATGAATTAATAAGATAATATTATAAATATATGAATATATATAATATATGAAATAATTGAGATAAATATATATATATTAATATATACAAGTCTTGAAAATGAAGATACTTTCGGCCAGTAAATCTTTTTAATTTTTTTATTACCACGACGTTTTGACAAAAGCTTTTGTCCTCGTCAGGAGCAAACAATAATTAAAAACATTGGCAAGGCGTTAAAAAATTATCTAAGGCTCCAACAATAATATGTACAACAATATGTACAAGGTTGTACAAAATTTGGAATATCGCGTGAAAACGCCCTTGGATCCTTAGATATTTTTTAACGCCTTGCCAAATGTTTTAATTTTTGTTTGCTCCTGACGAGGACAAAGATTTTTGTCGAAACGTCGAGTATTAAAAAGATTTACTGGCCGAAGTATCTTTATTTAAAAAAAATATGAAGGCCAACCAGGCAGCCTCTATCTTTAAGATATACAAGTCGTCATTAGTGGCGCCCACCGAGGGGAAAGAATCTGTTAGAGAAAGAGAGGCCAAGGTGTTACTTCAAAAATAAATCCATATAAAACCCTCATTGAGAGATTTATTTTCAACAGAGTATCTTACTAATTTTGCCTTATCATAACTTTTTAATATGAGCGCAATGTCTAATCATCTTTATTACTGAATAAATATGGGTTATCTCACAGTTTTACTGCCATTGTCAAAGGTAACTATATAATATATCGTTATAATACCAAACAAATATCAAACCACCATGCTAACCTACATCCGTAGAATGTTTTCTGGTAAAGTTCAAGAAAAAAAAAGACTACAATATTATGGCCATTTTCTAAGGAAAAAATAACGAAGAATAACACTGAACAGACCAAGGAAACTCCCAAGGAACAAACCGAGAAGTCCCTCAGTACAACAACTGGTAATGTATACTAGTAGTTTTATTTCACTAGATTTAGTATATAGTCGATATGTAGATTATGTAGTAATGAACAGTATTTCTCTTTATCATTTAGTAGTTTTATAGTATCGCTGATAGTTATTCTATCCGTTCTATTTTTATATGGTCTTTTGAATGGCACTTAGATTTAAAACTAGCCAAGTTGGATAATTCTAAGGTTGTACCTAGATAGGAAACCCCTATCATAGCAATATGTTTTCAGGTTACTATCAGGTTGGTTATATCATTTTTTTATAAATTAGGATAGGTTAGGTTTTGCTTTTTGAAAATTGTAACTACTGTATTTTTGCATATAAATCTAAAACATATAGATTTCCAAATAAAAAGGCATATTTTGATTCAATATATGCCTTTTTATTTATAGATTTATTTATGGATTACCTTATTTAAAAAAATATTATATAATTCAGATTTGAATAAGAATTAATTAACATTTTAGTTCATAAATATATTAATAGATACATTCAGACATATTTCATCATTTCGTGCCACTAATTGTTTTTACAATTGGAATAAAAGTTCAATATCATAATACAGGTAACCTGTTTAAGTAACAAAATGTATTTTTTCTTAATACAAAATACAAAATACAAGTAATCATAATTAAAATATTTTATTTATAAATTTGAAGATTATGTAAAAATGCCATGTTGAAAAAAGGTTAGTTTTATATATAGGAGATTTATAAATTATTTGAAAATATATATTTTTGTAAAAAATTATTTTCAACATTTAAAACGACTCTTTGTCGGCCTTTTAAAGGAACTAAATATATATTTTTTGTAAATTTTTTTTACTTTTAAAAATTCGAATCTGATCTGGTAAAATAAAATATATATAAAATTACCTTAATCCTAAATAGGTTACATTTTTGTGTGATATGTTCTTTAGTGTTTGGTTTACCCCTAGTTACTTTAGTTTAGGAAATTAAATAAAATTAATGTCTTATTTATAAATTTATATTTGTGAAAAATGCATCTTTTTAGTGCATTATTTTATATTTTTAATATTGCTGAGAAAGTCTAAAATTAAAAAGGCATAAATGTTTTTATGAAATATCATTTAAAGAGCAGAAATTTTACTTTATATTGTAGATAAACATATGTGAGAAAATTTTGATTTTTGATTAGTTGATTTCTGTTCCACTAGATAGCGCTCTGCCATCTAAAAATCTTATTTTCTCGTGGTCAGGATATGCTTTTTTTTTTATAGATAAACATATATAATAAGAAACAATATACTATATAGATTTTCAAAATTCTAATATCCGTTAAATCCATATGCAGGAAGTGGGCCTAAAATGCAATAAAATTCTATATATGTAAAAACGAGAATTATTTTGTTAAATCACAAATTTGAATTTGTATCAAATCGCTCTGAATAATGTAAACTCCATATATTAGTTGCATTGTTTCAAAGATTTATAAATTTATTTTACAACCTAATAAATTGTGCATATAATTACAACTCCACTTTTTATATTTTTGCGGAAAATGTAACGCAATTTGATGAATGTCTGAAAAACGCAACTTTACATTTGATTAAAATTTTAACTGCCTACAACTTAATAAAAATGATTAGGCATGGCTGTAAGCATTAAACCTTTTCAGTTTACAATTTTTTAAAGCATTCATATGTAAAGCTGCGCTTTTATGCAACCATTAATGAAGTTTCATTGCTATTTTATGCAACCATGTAAAGATGCATTGAAATGTATACTGAATGAATGAGTTACAAATTTATTTTTTGTAACCAAATGAAAACTTGCATTATAATTTCATTAAACTATATTTTAAATTGTGCGTTGATATAATTTGTCAGTACCACAGATTTAGTATTATTGTGAATAACAAATTCTGGATTAGCATTTACAAAAACTTAAAATTGTTGATTACATATGATATAAGCAAATTAGGAATATCTTTTTAAAAAACCTTGATTTTTTTTAACAAACGAATTTGAGATGCATACTCTATATTTCTATCAAAAATGGTTGAAAACATAATTTCTCAAAAATAAATAAACTCAAACTTAAAAATTCAATTGGTGATACTCGACAAACTCGATATTAAAAAAAATGTGTAAAATATATAATATTATAGATAAATATATAAAGATAAATTTTTTAAACATAATATTCAAAGACCTAAACTTTCAAATCCAATATATATTTAAATATTGTAATTGTATAATTATCCATTAATCAAAATATAACGAGAATATTATATCTAAAGTTTTTTTTTCTGTTTGGTGTTCATATTTTTATAATTAAGAATGGGATTTGTATGAATTGTTTATTGAACTTGATACAGATCTTTTTACATCATGTTGTTAACATTATATTTCTTCATTGTTCTTGCTTATAATGATGATATATATTTATTCACAGATTAATAGAATATATATATTTATTCTCAAACATTTTCTTTTTACTTTAATAGAGATAAATTTATAGAAGAAAAAAAAAGTAACTTCAAAATGCTGTTTAAATAATATCTGTAACTTTGATATTTTCTTTCAAAAGTTAAATCGTTCTTTACCTAGATTTCTGATTTCATCTGGAGGTTTCAGAATCTTGACATGAAAAACTGAGGATACAAGGATTGGAAACTTAAAAGGGTAATTCCACTTTCCTGTTATCTGTGGTGACTTTAAGTCACAACGTTCACCTTCAGGATCTAGACATCCTAACCTATAGAACAATGATTACAATATTGTTTGTTCCAGATTTCCAGGTCCACTCAAACATCCAAATTTTCTCAGTGAACATATTCATCTACTTTGTTAATAAATTTTATTTTCTCTTAAATATTATTCAATGTGTTTTATCTTATTCTCTACACACTAAATAACACTTCCTTCAAGTTTAATAACAATTTCATGCGCTCTAATTTATATTTATCCAATTTAAAATAAACAAATATTTTGTTAGCTTAACTCCTAAACAACTAGAAGCACCCAAATTTCTAAATAGACGTACTATTATTTGAAACTATCACATCTTAATGTAACAACATGATGTTATCATTAACCTATGTTTGTTTATATCAGTTTATTGTTATTTTATTAACTTATATTTTGCCACCAGGATGTTCATTTATAAAAGGTTTTCCTATAAAAATACAATCAAAACTATACACCAACTATTGACAGACTTTGTGAAGACATAAGATTTGATTGAAAATTTTGAGATTTTCTTTTAGGAATTGGTAATATGACTGGTGTTTCTGAGATCCTGATAAATCTATTCGCATGGCTTATAATTGCTTCGATTATCTCATTAACTCGTACACCCACTCTCCTCCCCTCAGTCTCTCCTTAATATATCTATAGTTATACCTGATATTTATAATAGCATATTTATTAATAATTAATATTAGTTAATACTATACAGTTTTAATGCAGCTTTAAATTTGAAGTGTTTGTTTTTTCAACAATATAAATTATTATGCTTTTACAATTACGGCATATTTATGTATATTCATCTATTATATTACAGATTTGTTTGAGAGAGAGAGACTTTTTAAAACAATATATAAACTCTAATTTTCATATTTAAAAATATATATTTGGCTTTAGGTATGTAAATAGGCATAAAGTATAATTTGACTATTTTTCTAAGAGACCGCTTGCTATAGTTTAAATTTCTCCTGTAGAAGGATAAAAGCCCTGAGCCAGATATAAAAATATTTTATAAAGTAAATCAGAGAAGAACGTTTATATATAAAATATTTACAAGAAACTTCTCACTAAATTATTTTTGGCTAATAACATTCTATATATATTGTCGCGGAGATAAATAAAGCAAGGGCAAATTTGGGAATAAATAATTTATTATAAGGGGTATTTATAGGGAGAGAGAGAGTGTACAACTTACCCCAAGTTAAAAGTTAATCCTAATGTACGGCGTTTAGCCACCGTCCCGCTTTCCATATTTACAGATCAGCTTCCCAGAAGCCCTCACACCTGTGGTTCCCCCCGGGGTCCAGGGATGATTGACAGTTGTCCCATCTGGATGGAGCTACTTGACATTACTCCCTCTTTAGAGAAAAAGCGACCCGCTGATTAGCTTTTCTCAGCCCTTGTTCTGAAAGGAAATCTATCACGGCTGTGTTCCCTAGCAGAATGGAATGTTGTTTCTTCAGGGTCCAGGTAGGGCTTCATCCGAATGACATGGACGATATTCTTTGCTTTCCGAGTTCGGGGAGACGGGTCCACGGGCTCTACTTCATACGTAACTTCTGAAAGCTTCTTGGACACCTTGTAGGGACAGAAGTATCTCTTCAGTAGCTTTTCTAAGAGACCTACTTTTCGGATGAGAGTAAAACCCACACAAGATCATCCTTCTGGTAATAGATTGGAGTATGTTTCTGGTCGTAAAGTCTACGGTCTTTCGCCTGTGATTGTAGAAGGCGTGATCGGGAGAGTTGACGCGCTTCCTCAGCTCTGGTCACAAGTTCTCCAACGTAGTCGTCAGAGATCTCATCTGGTAGGTAAGGTAGTACGGCATCGATGTAGGTCTCGGCCTCGCGGGCGTGGACAAGAAAGAACGGAGTGTAGCTGGTCGCCTCCTGTTTAGCAGTATTGTAAGCAAAAGTTACGTAGGGTAAAACTTGGTCCCAGTCCTTCTGCTCGACACCTGTGTACATGGACAACATGTCTCCCAGAGTTTTGTTGAACCTTTCAGTCAGGCCGTTGGTCTGGGGATGGTAGGCCGTTGTAAATCTGTGCACAATTCCGTACAGAGCATTGATCTCTTTTATTACTTGAGAAATGAAATTTCTTCCGCGATCTGTTATCATTTCTCTAGGAGCTCCATGCTTCAAGATAACATCTTCAAACAGGAACTTAGCTGTTTCGATTGCTCCTCCGTCTGGGATCGCTTCCGTCATGGTATATCTTGTCATATAATCGGTGCACACAATGATCCAACGGTTTCCATCTTTAGAAACTGGAAATCTTCCAAGGAGATCAACCCCGACCTTATAGAATGGCTTTTCTACAGGTGATATGGATACAAGTTGTCCAGCCGGACGTCGAGGTAATTTCTTCTTTCGTTGACACTCCCGACAATGGCTTACATATTGGCGAACAGTTCTATAAAGGCCAGGCCAATAGAAATCGTTTCTTCACTTTGTCATACGTTCGGGCGAAATTCAAATGCCCAGCTGTAGGAGCGTCATGTAAATCTGCCGTAACTTCCGATCTTAAGTGTTTAGGAATCATCATAAGCCAGGGTCTTCCACTTGTGCTATAGTTTTTCTTGTATAAGATGCCGTCGATAATGCTGAATTCTTTCTGGTGTAGCCCGAGTTTAGATTATCGATTATTTCAGCTAAATCCGGGTCTTTAGTCTGCTCTATATCGACGTTGGTTAGTGACATCACAGCACTTGGTTGATCGTTCTCAAGCGGGCTCCTTGACAAACAATCGGCATCCTTATGTTTGCGTCCGCTCTTGTAGATAACGGTCACGTCAAATTCTTGCAACTTCAGCGCCCATCTTGGCAAACGGCCAAAAGGATCTTTCTCTCCTACCAACCAACATAGAGAATGATGGTCAGTGACAACCGTGAATGGTCGACCAAACAAATATGGACGGAATTTGCTAATAGACCAGACTACAGCAAGGCATTATTTTTCTGTTGTAGAATAGTTATGTTCAGCCTTTGTCAAACTTCTAGATGCATAAGCTATAGGCCGCTCCTTTCCAGCTTGTATTTGTAGAAGAACAGCTCTAATACCATGTTCGCTTGCATCCATGTGTAGATGGGTATCAGCGGATTCATCAAAGTGTCCCAAGACAGGCTCTGAAATTAGTGCTGTTTTAAGGACTTCAAACGCTTTCTCTTGAGCTGCATCCCAATAGAATTGTTTTTTAGTCTTCAGTAGGTCATGCAAAGATCTAGCTTTTTCAGCAAAGTTTTCAATAAATCTTCGGTAATAGGAACATAATCCAAGAAAGCTCCTCAGTTCAGAGATATTCTTTGGCCTCGGAAATTTAGAGACGGCTTCAACTTTATCTGGATCTGGATGAATTCCATTGGCGTCAACAAGGTGTCCTAAAATCTTTATCCTCTTGATCCAAAAAGACACTTTTTGTGGTTCAAGCTTAGTCCAGCTTTCTGGATGCACCTTAATACAAGTTGTAGACGACGTAGATGCTCCTCAAGGTGGGTGCGTAAACCACGATGTCGTCCAGTTAGCAAAGACACATGTTCCATTAAGACTGCCCAGAACACTATCATCCTTTCAAACGTTGCTGGAGCGTTGCATAGACCGAAAGGCATTACTCGGAATTCATACAGCCCATCTGAAGTGAAGAAGGTAGTTTCTCCCTGTCATTTTCGTCCACTTCAATCTGCCAATACCCGGACCGAAGATCCATCGTGGAGAAGTAACTAGAGCCAGCTAAACTGTCCAAGGCATCGTCAATGCGTGGCAGCGGGGTAAACATCTTTTTTTGTTATCTAATTCAATCGACGATAATCTACGCAGAATCTCCAGGTCCCCATCTTTCTTTCGAACTAGAATAACAGGAGATGACCAAGGACTCTCAGAGGGCTTCACGATGTGATTTTCAATCATCTTGTTCACTTCATCTTGAATTAGTCGTCGTTCACTTGGTGCTACTCTATAAGGCCGCTGTTTGATAGGAGAGTGGTCTCCTGTGTTTGTCTTGTGCTTCACAGTACTGGTGGGCTTAATAGGAGTTCCCCAAAGTCAAATATGTCAATAAACTCGTCAAGGCATGAAACAAGCTAAAACCTTTGAATTTCAGACAGCCCTGGATCTAGAGTAAGGTTTATTTTCTGTGACCATTCACGGGCCTATAGCTGCGTTTCTTGTAACTTATCGCTGGATTCAATAAGACTGCAGATATTTCCATTCTCATAACTTTCCATGGTGCACATATTCATTCCTGATGGAATCAGTTGCGGCCAAGACGCTCCATTCGCAACCCAAATGCTACCGCGGCCGTGTCGAAATGTAACCAATGAGTTTGGTATTAGAACTTCTTTTCTTAATAATAAGTCCTTAGAAGTTGAGACTAAAGCATCTCTAACACCGCATACTTCTTCGTTTATCACACTGATCTTCTTTATTGATTTAGGCGGGATGACAAAGTCGTCGGAAGCAAACAATCTCTGGTTTTCCTCTCTCGAGATTCCAGGACGGAGGTTTCCCCGAGATGGAGTTCATTTCTGCCGCAATCAATGACGGCTTCGGTGGCCTTGAAGAAGTCCCATCCGAATATGATGTCATGGCTGCATTCCACCATATATAACAACGAATTCAAAGGATATCTTCAGACCATTCACTTCTATGTTCAGGACACATTTTCCTAGGGTCTCTATTAAATTTTTATTTGCGGATTTAAGAATAGGACCTGGTTCTTTGAAGAGAGGTGTCTTTAGTTTGCGTCGAAATTTGTCTGAAATAACAGAAAATTCTGCTCCTGAATCCACCAATGCTTTAATCTTGCGTCCATTTATTTCGACCTTAACAAAATTTTCATTTAATTTAGCGGCGATATACCCTGGAGGATTTACCTCAATGGCGACCTCAACCCCGGTAGAAGCCGCTCCACCTAGTTTTTCAAATTCTGAAGATTGGGAGAACGGCTGAAACGACGGCTATCGGCTGGGATTGTCTTCGGGCTGGCGACCTTGCACGGCTTGGATGTGGGGAAGAGCTCCGGTAGAAATACGTCGAGGTTTGGGGCGTTACATAGTCGTCGTCGGCGTCATATCTCGGGGGGTCGACTCGAACATCCAACATTTCTTCCTTCTCCGCCATTTCTTGAACTGGCTTCAGCGAAGACCTGCCGTCGTTCCCTACAATAACGGACGACATGTCCGGGTCGTCCGTAGTGGAAGCAGATTGGTTTCTCGTCGTAGGTTCTCCAATGTTCCGTCTTCTGGGTTGGGTTGGTTGGTCAATATTATAGAGCGTGCGTGGTTGTTGTTGTACCACGTTAATTTGTGCTCTGGTATGTTGGAGAACACGACTAACTTCTTCCCTCACAGTCTGTTCCAGGGCGTTCACTTCTCGGAGAGGATTGACCACTTCAGGTGGTGAGAGGACCTTTTGTATTTCTTCTCTAACGATGCGGCGAATTAAGCCGGCCAAGTCGTCTGAGTCGTCAACACGTGAAATGTGAATTACGTTTGATAACCTGGCGAATTTCGTATGCCGATCCTGCGCTGCTTGACGGTTGTCAGATGACGGCAAAACTTCAGGATTTCTTCTACCGTCTGTATGTCTTTCGCCACCAATACCTGGTATGTGTCCTCCGAAATTCCCTTTATATTGTGAGCAACTATCTCACCTTCTTCCATGCGAGGGTTCACCTGGTGGCAGAGACTAAGAATCTATTGGATATATGACTCGCTGGATTCCTCGTCCTTCTGTGCTCTTGACTTTAGAACTTCCTGGGCGCGTCGAGCAGAATCCTCCTGCAGTCCGAACACACCGCGGAATGCGTCTTCAAAGCTTCTCCACGAGTTGAGTGATTCTTCGTTATTATCAAACCACCTTCCAGCAGTTCCGTTCAAGTAAAAGACGACGTTGGCAAGCTTCATGGTGTCGTCCCATCTGTTGTACTTCGACACTCTCTCGTACTCCTTCAAACACTGTCCAGGGTTTATATTTCCATCTCCAGAAAAGGTAGATGGATCTCGTTGGCGCTGACAAGGGAGGTAGGATCCGCTAACAGTAGGTCTGTGGTCGTCTTTCATTTTTATTCGTTGTGGCAAAAGTTCAATAATTGTTTCACGTCCCTGTAGACGTCGACTTCTTCGAAGTTCCGTCACGTTACCCAGCGTCTCCGACAAAATATGTCGCGGAGATAAATAAAGCAAGGGCAAATTTGGGAATAATTATTTATTATAAGGGGTATTTATAGGGAGAGAGAGTGTACAACTTACCCCAAGTTGAAGTTAATCCTAATGAACGGCGTTAGCCACAGTCCCGTATTCCTTATTTACAGATCAGCTTCCCAGAAGCCCTCACACCTGTGGTTCCCCCCGAGGTCCATGGATGATTGACAGTTGTCCCATCTGGATGGAGCTACTTGACAATATTTACTATGCAACTTCACCCATGGTTACATAAAATAACGATGAAACTTATTGCATGATAGCAAAAAAAAAACACGCATATTTTCATATATTATCTACACTGCGTCACATTGAAAATGGAACACCAAGAAATAGTGGCCAGAAAATTATGCAAATTTCAGGGTAGACTCGCCTAACCGAGTTATGCAAATGATGTAAAATGCGCAGCTCTCGTGCGCACATGGAGTAAGATATAAGGGAAGGAACTTGCAGAAAAGACAGTATTCGTGTCGTTATTTCTTCAAGGAAAATCATTGTAGAAATTTTGTTCTTGTGTCAAAAGACACGTGTAATAACAGAGAATGCCAGGTCATCGTAAACGGAGGCAGTTCAAGCAGACAGACGCTTTTACGAGGGGCATGGTGATCGGACTGAAAAGGGCAGGTTGGTCCATACGTCAAATCGCAGCTGATACACACCTTGGTGCGTCCACGGTGCACCGACTGTGGAGAAGATGGTTGGAACAAGGAAATGTGGCAATTTATAGGAATGCCGGTGCAACCAGAGTGACGTCAGCACGTGTGGATCGGCGTATCCTTCGACAAGCAGTGGCGGCCCCACAAGCCACTTGTACCGCCATCCTGCAACATGTGCAAGACACCCTAGATCATTCCATCTCGACCAGAACCATTTCCCGTCGATTGGTTGCTAATGGCTTGCACTCATGGCCGTCCGCTAAGAAGACTGCCATTGACCCCGCCGAATAGGCGCCAACGTTTGGAATGGTGTCGAACTAGATCGACGTGGATGACGGAATGGCACAGGGTCGTGTTCTCAGATGAGTCGCGTTTCTGCTTGTCCAGTGATAGTCGCCGTGTACGCGTGTGGCGTCGACGTGGAGAAAGGTCCAATCCGGCAGCAATTGTGGAACGCCCCACCGTGCGACAACGTGGAATCATGGTTTGGGGCGCAATCGCGTATGATTCCAGGTCACCTTTACTTCGTATTCAGGGCACTATGACGGCCCAACGATACGTTGATGATGTGCTGCGACCGGTGACACTCCCCCTACCTTCAGGGGGTACCCAATGCCCTTTATCAGCAGGATAACGCTCGACCGCACACTGCTCGCATTAGCCAACAAGCTCTGCAGGATGTACAGATGCTTCCCTGGCCACCGTACTCTCCTGATCTCTCACCAATCGAGCACGTCTGGGACATCATTGGACGCCGTTTGCATGCCTTGCCACAGCCGCGTTCAGAAGACGAACTGTGGCAAATGGTTGAGAGGGAATGGAGAAGCATCCCTCAGGACGCCATCCGTACTCTGATTGACTCTCTACCTAGACGTGTTGCTGCGTGCATCGACGTCCGCGATGGTCCTACTTGCTACTAAGCCGACGCCGTTCTCGCTCTGTATTATGACTATCATTTTGAAATAAAGATCACTTATTGTTCGTCCCTGTCTCTCTCTGTCTGCCGAGTTTCATCACTTTCTGGCCACTATTCCTTGGTGTTCCATTTTCAATGTCACGCAGTGTATTTTATTTGTTTGTAAAGGTTTAAAATTTGTAATCATATGTAAAGTTGTTTTATTTGAAGCCACTCATTAAGTTGAATTGTTTGCTTTATGCCACTATGTAAATAATGGAATTGTAATCATAAACGCAAAATGTGTAAAGTTGAAAATACATTTTCAAACCAAATTGGAGTTGAGAGATAATTTCAATCAACCATATAAAGTTAAATTTATAAATTTAATTGCTATCTATCGATAAAATTGATAAACAAATAAATTTACTGGCAATGTTTTCTTATCGCCAACTTCTTCTCACCATGATTATCATGGCCTGTACCACGTGTATTCCTGCCCAGAAGCCCAACCATTCCTCAAGTGGCGGGCAGGAGGAGCAGCACAAGTAAGGGGCTGCCTTGTAGGGTGAAGTATGGTGTCGTGAGCCCCGAACCGCTACGATAACCGTGAACAGGGAACTCTGAAATGTGGCTGACTAACGGGGCAATGGCACTTTGACAAACTTTCCTTACATTTAGCAGAAACCTGCAACAATATAGAAGCCCTTTGACAAACTTTGCTTACATTTAGCAGAAACCTGCAACAATATAGAAGCCTTTTGACAAACTTTCCTTACATTTAGCAGAAACCTGCAACAATATAGAAGCAATATTTTTCAAGAAATATAGAAGCCCTTTGACAACTTTGCTTACACTTAGCAGAAACCCGCAACAATCTAGAAGCCCTTTGACAAACTTTCCTTACATTTAGCAGAAATCTGCAACAATATAGAAGCCCTTTGACAAACTTTGCTCACATTTAGCAGAAACCTGCAACAATATAGAAGCCCTTTGACAAACTTTCCTTAGATTTAGCAGAAACCTGCAATAATCTAGAAGCCTTTTGACAAACTTTACTTATATTTAGCAGAAACCTGCAACAATCTAGAAGCCCCTTGACAAACTTTCCTTACATTCATCAGAAACCTGCAACAATCTAGAAGCCCTTTGACAAACTTTCCTTACATCAAGCAGACACCTGCAACAACATAGAAGCCCCTTTGACAAACTTTCCTTACATTTAGCAGAAACCTGCAACAATATAGAAGCCTTTTGACAAACTTTCCTTACATTTAGCAGAAACCTGCAACAATATAGAAGCAATATTTTTCAAGAAATATAGAAGCCCTTTGACAAACTTTGCTTACACTTAGCAGAAACCCGCAACAATCTAGAAGCCCTTTGACAAACATTCCTTACATTTAGCAGAAACCTGCAACAATATAGAAGCCCTTTGGCAAACTCTACTTACATTTAGCAGAAACCCGCAACATTCTAGAAGCCCTTTGACAAACTTTCCTTAGATTTAGCAGAAACCTGCAATAATCTAGAAGCCTTTTGACAAACTTTACTTACATTTAGCAGAAACCTGCAACAATCTAGAAGCCCCCTTGACAAACTTTCCTTACATTCATCAGAAACCTGCAACAATCTAGAAGCCCTTTAACAAACTTTCCTTACATCTAGCAGACACCTGCAACAACATAGAAGCCCTTTGACAAACTTTCCTTACATTTAGCAGAAACCTGCAATAATCTAGAAGCCCTTTGACAACTTTCCTTACATTTAGCAGAAACCCGAAATATTTGTGCCTAAAACAGAGGAAACAAAACAAAAAACTAATTATAACTTAGAATTAAATATTTACAAATTACATGTATTATTCTACAGAGTTCATGAAATTTATATAGACAAAGTGGCTGAAGTAAAAGAGTTAGATAATTTAAATCAGGGAACAATCTATGTCTCACTTCTGTAAAGTTCGGACAGTCGTAGATGAGGTGAAGAGCAGTTTGCTCAGTTTCTCCACAGGAACAATAGGGTGTTTCTGATAGACTTTTTTTATGTAAGTTTTTATATATATATACCTTTTGCTTATATACTTCCAGACTACAAAGAAATCTGAAATTTTGTACACTAGCTCAATGCAAGTTAACAAAATTTAATTCTTCTGAGTTGTAGAGGAATGGACTACATTTTGACAAGGTTTATATCTTTTTTTCCTCGTGGATTCAAAGTTTACAAAATTTGAACTGTTTTGTGATAGATATTTTAAAATAAAATACTTTATTGTGAAGTAGTAGTAATATAAATGTACCCCAGGCTTTATTGTTAATGTGACATGTATGTTATTAATAAATTCTATGAAGGAATGATTTAAAATATCGAAATATATTTGATCACTAGGTGATTTCTCAACATTGTAATATATATTTTGACTTCAGATATTTATTCCATATAACTTTATTAGGTGCCGCTCAAAAAGAGCAACCTAGATCATCATATTTACAATATACTGAGGGGGGTGGTTATGTACAGGGATTCATTTACAATTATAATTTATAATGATGTCTTTGGGTCCGGATTCTCAGGTCCTTGGGGATATTTTTCTTGAGAAGGTTTTTTCGGGCTTGTTTGATATTCAAGGTGGGTTTGTTTTTCCTTTTTTTTCCACTTTTCGTCATTCTGGCTTAATTGATGGAGAATTGTCTAGGTTTCAAATTTCTTATTTTCCTTTTTCCGCATTTGTAGTTTGTGGCTTCCTTAAAGGTGGGATTTTCTAATTTTTCGGATTTTTCGTAAAATTTAAATGATTGTCTAATAATGTTGTCATTGATGTTTTCGATATTTAGATCGTTCCTGAGGATTGTGTACCGAACGAACCAGGGTGGAGACATGATTTTTCTGATCATTTTATTTTCAAATACTTCTAGCTTTTTAAGGATGGTCTTATGTGCTGTCATAAAAATTGGGTGGCCGTATATGAGTATTGGTCTTATTATTGAAGTGTAAATGGTTCTTTTGCAATGAAGGGATAATTTGCTTTTTGGTCCTAGAAGTAGGGATAGTCGGTGTTGGGCAGCTTTCTCCAAATTAATTCTGTTTTTCGATGTGTTTTTTGAAGGTTAGGTGCTCGTCTAGGGTCATCCCTAGGTATCGGATGTTCTCTTTCCATTTAATATTGTCTTCGAAGACAAAAAGTTCGTCTAAAGGTTTCTTAATTTTGTCTTTTTTTCTGGAAAAAATGATTGCTTCACTTTTTTGGGGGTTCATTGTGACTCGCCATTCCTTACACCAGAGCGTGGAAAAGATGCAGGCCTCTTGGAGTTTCATGTGGAGATTGTCGAAGTTATATGTTGAGGCTAAAATGGCGGTATCATCGGCAAATAGGTGTAAAGAGGTGTCTTCAATACGGGGGAAGTCGTCTATATATATGTCAAATAAGGTTGGTCCTGTGACTGATCCTTGGGGGACCCCGGCAAGGATGTTCCTAGCTGTTGAAAGTTCATTTTTGACTCGTACCTTGAAGGTTCTATTTGTTAAGAATTTTTGCGTTATTTTTATGATGTCTCCGGGAAGGTGCTTTTTGCACATTTTGTAGAGAAGGGCTTCGTGCCAGACTTTATTGAATGCTTTGGCGATATCGAAGAATACGGCTCCTGTTATTTGGCCTAGGTCCATGGCTTTTCTTATTTTTTCAGTGACAACTACTAGCTGGTGCAATGTTGAGTGTTTGGCTTGGTAGCCAAATTGTTCGGGTCTGAGTGGATTCTTTTCTTCGAGGGATTTTCTGAGTCTTCTTAAAACAATTCTTTCGAATAGTTTTGAGATGGCAGGTAGCAGTGAGATGGGCCTGTAGCTTGTTGGTTCATGGCTGGATTTTCCTTTTTTAAGTATGGGACAGATAATGGACGTTTTCCATCTGTCAGGGAAGTGGGCAAGCTGCAGTGAGGCGTTAAATATTTCGGTTATTGATGCTAGTATATGATTAGGGAGCAGTTTGAGAGCTTCATTAGGTAATTCGTCGATTCCGGGAGCTTTTTTATTTGGTAGATATTCAATAATCGCTTTTATTTCACCAATGTTTGTTGGTTCTAGTCCTGTTTCTTTATTTTTTTTCATGTATGAATTCACACGTTTGATGTATGTACGAGTAGGTTTGGAGTGGGATGTATAGGGATTGGGGGTGAACTGTTTTTCATAGTTGTTGGCAAATGATTCAGCTGCTTCTTCTGTGGTTAGTGTCTGCCCATTGTTTGTCTTCAGCGTTATTTCTTGTTTTTCAGAGTTGGATAATCGTTTGATGGCTTTCCATATGGTTTGGTCCGTGACTTTCAAGTTTTCGATAAAGTGGTCCCAGCTGGTGTTATCGTGCTCTCTTGTAAGTTTCTGTGATTCTCTCCGGGCCGTCATGTAGGCTGATTTATCTCGGGGGTCGCAAGTATTTTTCATTTTTTTTCTTAGTCTGTTGGTGGATCGTATTTTTTCTTTAATGTGAGGTGGATATCTTCGTTCTAGTTCCGGGTCCTTATATTTTGTTGAATCTTTCAAATTTTGCACCATTTGTTCTTCAATGTGTGTAATGGCCTCGTCTATTTTTGAAGATGTATCTAGGATCAGTTCAGGAGGTTCAGCGATTTCCATTTTGTACTTGAATAGGGCCCAATCTGTAATTTTTATTTTTGTATTTGAGTAGGAGATTCTGAAATTCTGTAGCACAAGTAGTACTGGGAGATGATCAGAGGTTAGTTCGTGCAGGACTTTAGAGTATACGCTTTGGGAGATGTTTTTGTGCACGGCGATATCAATGGTGTCTGGAGGTGAGTCATGAGTAGGTTCGTCGGGGTAGCTCACATCTAGGTCCATAACGTTGATTGCGTTTTGGAGCCTTCTCCCGCTTGGGTTAGTGGTGGTGGAACCCCAGGCAGGATGTTTGCAGTTTAGGTCCCCTGCTATGATGGTCGGTGTGTCCGTTGAAAAATGTTATAGATATCAGTTTGATCTAGATAGGTGTTTGGTGGTTTGTAGCACGAATACAGGTTCATATTTAACCCGTTTTTGGTTTTGATTGAAATTCCTGTTGTTTCCAGGCTTGAGGTGGTGGCATGAATAGGTGCATGGCTGTACTTCTTGTGGATGAAAATGGCAGTTCCACCACCTTGTCCGGTTAGTCTGTCGTTGCGGAGGGTGATGAAGTTTTGAATCCTCATTTTATGGCACGGCTTAAGCCAGGTTTCTGACACTAGTGCGATGTCGATGTCGTGGTCGTTCAGGAATTCTGAGAATTGTTGTTTTTTGTTTCGGAGACTGCACGCGTTCCAGTGAACGATTCGAAGGCTATTTTTATACATATTTTTGTTATTCATTTACATCTAAAGGTGTCTACAAAGTTCTTCATGATGTTTTCTATTATTGCGGGGTCACTGAGAGCCTTTTTGATAGCGCTCTCTAGTTGGTTGACCTTAGTGGCTGAAGGAGGATTGGGACGTTCTTTATTGACATATGGAGTTTTATTCTTGTTTTGAGTGGGTTGGGGAATTTCAGAAGGGTTTGGACCTGTAGGGTTGGATTTTTCTTTTTCTGTATTGGGTTTTGGTTTCTTATTAATTTGGGTTTGGGGCACTCTATTTATTTTTCTGTATAGTGGGCAACCACGCCAACTTGCTGTATGCTGACCCTGGCAGTTTGCACATTTAGGTGGGACTTCTTTTTCTTTGGCGCATTCGGATGTGAAATGATTTTCTCCACATTTTACACATTTGGGAGTTTCCCTGCATTCAAACTGAGAGTGCCCAAAGTTTTGGCACCTATGGCATTGTCCGGGGCCTTTGGGAGCCCTGTAAGCCTCGACGTTGCACTTCATGTCGCAGAGATCTGTGATATTGTAAATTTCTTTATTCCTTGCAGTCTTGGGAAGGGTTACCTGGATTAGTGGGAGCTCCTCCTTTGTTCTTGAATTCCGTAGTCTTGCGAGTTTAGACATCGCGAATCCCTTGTTTTCCAGATCTTCTTGTATTTCGGGGATAGTGATGCAGCGGTCGAGACCTCTGACGACGACTCTAAGGCACTTTTCGTCGTCTAGGATCTTGAAGTGGAAGGTGTAGTTGCGATCTTCCAACCACTTGGTAGCTATCCGGTAGTCCGATGTTGTGTGAGTCTGAACGTTGATGTATCGGCCTGATGTGTAAAATTCTGGCTTTTGTTTTGTACAATTGACAAGACCATCTCTAAGGCCTGACCATTCCTTTACTCCGCTTATTTTAATTGGTGGTATTCTGATCTTGGGGTTAGGGGTGGGATTGTTAGGTTTGTTATTCAATGTTTCGTTAGGTTTCTTTGATGGGTTAGAGTTTTTATGGTTTTGTTCGTGATTTGGCATTTTGTTTGGTGTCACTTCGATTTCCATTTCGACTGTTTTTGCTTCATTAGGTTTTTCAGGCTGTTTAGATTGTAATTTTGGTTCAGGATTACCTTGTGACCTTTGGTTGGAGCACCAGGTTGTTTTTTGCGTTGTTGTTTCTTTTGCGGCTACTGGTGATTTTTCTCTTGGGCGCTTCGCGGGGGCTTTTGTAGTATTGTGTTCTAGGTAGTTGGAGCGCAGTTCGCACAGTTCCCTTTCGTAAAAGTCAATAAAATTTATTAGCTCGGCAAAAGTGGTTTCGACCGCGCTGGAGTATTTTTTCAAGGCTTGAGAATCTTCTTCATTTTTCAATTCTGGGCATTCTGGAAGTTTCCAAATTGAATATTTACGGGTACCTACTGGGACTCGAATTTCTCTCGTTCTGTTCAACGTTGTTCTTAAATTATTTTTGGGATATTTATTTGGTAAACGAAGAGAATATACTTTCTTTTTTAATTTAGCTAAATTGAACTTCATTTTCCTAAATAATTTCAGATATGATTAGAAAATTAACTCTGTCTAATCATACCCAATTTATTGACACAGCACAAGCCGTGCAGTAACAGATAACAGAATAGAAACAACACGCCCCTGTGTGCTAGTTGGAAAAAGTACCACTCGCACCCAATAGATCTCGCCTCTATTAAACAGCCCCTGATCCGCTACAACGCGAAACATCACTACTTTAAACAACGCATTCCACTCTCCAGCTGTTTAAAATTTCCTCGATGGCCTATATTTTGAGCTTTCCTATTTGCCTATAAGCCACTTCTATCACACTGATTTTAACAAATAACATACTAAACATCAATGCAAATATAAAACAAGTTATGTAAAAAAATGAACTGTTAAAAACGATTCAATCATTTCCAAATAAATCAAAAATGTACTATCTATAATACGATAAAATATGTCGGCTTTGTTCGTCAATGGTAAAGCCTCTAAGAAGTTTCGCTAGTTTAATATTCTATTGAACGGATATGTTTATATATGCGATACTGTGGATAGAATCATAGTTGTGATATTAAGGAAACCATGGATATAAGCTAAGCCTTTTCAAAATATATATGGTAATCTGAACCAACAAATCCTTATTGTTGTAATATAACAAGATTATATTGTGACGTAGAAAATTAGGGAAGGCAAACTTCAGGATGACACGGTAATTTATTTAATGTAAGCACAAATTAAAAATAATAAAATAGCAGAGAGGCAAAGAAATATTTTAGAGTGTATCAAAATACAAATATAAAAATTTAAAAATATCTTTTCATAAAATAATAAATAATCTGCTACAATATGATTAAAAACATGTTGTATAATAGAAACACCTCTGTAACTAATTATACCCATGTTATACATGAAATATTGCACCACAATATGTAATGTAATCTGTACAAACTGGAGATAATAATATAAAACTGTGTAATTGAAAAAGAGTTGAGTTAAATAGCAGAAAGTGAGATATAGAAGTCCAACAACATGTAAGAACAAGGCTTAAGAGGTCAGAAGTTTACAGAAGGTCATAAAGAGAGTACAATGACCTCTTTTTCTTGAACTCCCTCAGAATTACATCAGACGAATTCCTAGTACTTCCGCATTTGCGACTATAAAAACCCCTAAAACCCAGAAATGGATCGCAACTTTCAAGTCCGCGGGAGCGTATGTTAATCCACTTCCTTGATGCAACCATAGAACAGTAAGTAATCTCCATTTTAACCCTCTCCATCTCTGCTCCTAGCTAGCCTCTATCTGTTCACGGGCCTTTCCTAGTACAACTATGTGTCTTCGTTTTTTGTGTATGGACATTCCCAAGCTTTCCACTCTGCCTCGACCACGACTGCCTGTACTCTGTGAGAACTGTGAAATGTCTTCCAAGGTCCAGAGAGGTACTGGAAAACTCTCCACACCTTGACTGTCCTTCTCGGTTACCACATATATATATTTTTATTTGTTTTATATATAGATAGCATACTTTATCGTATTATAATTGATCAATGATTAGCATTTCTTGTGCATATTAATATTGAGTGAGCAATTTTAGATTTAAAATTATAGATATAAAGGATTATATTTATAATTCATCTAAATATTATAACCACACACAACATACACGATCCTAACCTTCGGCGATGCATATATAAGCAGAATCATTTCAATGTTTTGATAATATAAAAAGGAAAATTAGCCATATAAAATACATGAGTAGCTGACGTTTTGTGCAACAGGAATCTGGATTATAAAATATCTTTTATATAAAATATGGAGATAAATTTACATATAAATTATTATAAAGGTTTTTATCTAATATTGAAAAATTTTAAATAAATCGAAATATTTTATATCAATATATAATTACTATAAACAGTATATTTCAAATATCACATAGTTTACCATTTCATTTGAAGCGCCTTGTAGCATTGTATCTGGATATTTTATGGAGAAATTAATTTAAATAAGGTATTATATATTTTTTAAAAAGCTCAACAAACAATCCAGGGCTAAGTTTCTTTAACTATTTTTATTTCTCTAGCTTTCAGAAAGTGAGAGATTGAAACTACTTTATTACAATGTCCATATAAGATTATATAAGGTTAAATACAGAATAAATATAAATTAATAATATTATATAATGATGAATATATGAATAAATAGATATAAATATATGAAATAATTGAGATAAATAAATATATATATATATATATATATATATTAATATATACAAGTCCTGAAAATAAAGATACTTCGACCAGTAAATATTTTTATTACCTTGACGTTTTGACAAAAAGCTTTTGTCCTCGTCAGGAGCAAACAATAATTAAAACATTTGGCAAGGCGTTAAAAATTATTCTAAGGCTCCAACAATAATATGTACAACAATATGTACAATGTTATACAAAATTGTTGTACATATTGTCGAAACGTCGAGGTATTAAAAAGCTTTACTGGCCGAAGTATCTTTATTTTAAAGAAATATGAATGCCGACCAGGCAGCCTCTATCTTTAAGATATATACAAGTCGTCATTAGTGGCGCCCACCGCGGGAAAGAATCTGTTAGAGAAAGAGAGGCCAAGGTGTTACTTCAAAAATAAATCCATATAAAACCCTCATTGAGAGATTTATTTCAACAGAGTATCTTACTAATTTTGCCTTATCATAACTTTTTTAATATGAGCGCAATGTCTAATCATCTTTATTACTGAATAAATATAGGTTATCTCACAGTTTTACTGCCATTGTCAAAGGTAACATATATAATATATCGTTATAATACCAAACAAATATCAAACCACCATGCTAACCTACATCCGTAGAATGTTTTCTGGTAAAGTTCAAGAAAAAAAAGACTACAATATTATGGCCATTTCTAAGGAAAAAATAACGAAGAATAACACTGAACAGACCAAGGAAACTCCCAAGGAACAAACCGAGAAGTCCCTCAGTAACAACAACTGGTAATGTATACTTAGTAGTTTATATTTCACTAGATTTAGTATATAGTATCGATATGTAGATTATGTAGTATGAACAGTATTTCTCTTTATCATTTAGTAGTTTTATAGTATCGCTGATAGTTATTCTATCCGTTCTATTTTATATGGTCATTTGAATGGCACTTAGATTTAAAACTAGCCAAGTTGGATAATTCTAAGGTTGTACCTAGATAGGAAACCCCTATCATAGCAATATGTTTTCAGGTTACTATCAGGTTGGTTATATCATTTTTTTATAAATTAGGATAGGTTAGGTTTTCCTTTTTGAAAATTGTAACTACTGTATTTTTGCATATAAATCTAAAACATATATAGATTTCCAAATAAAAAGGCATATTTTGATTCAATATATGCCTTTTTATTTATAGATTTATTTATGGATTACCTTATTTAAAAAAATATATATATAGATTCAGATTTGAATAAGAATTAATTAACATTTTTAGTTCATAAATATATTAATAGATACATTCAGACATATTTCATCATTTCGTGCCACTAATTGTTTTTACAATTGGAATAAAAGTTCAATATCATAATACAGGTAAACTGTTTAAGTAACAAAATGTATTTTTTCTTAATACAAAATACAAAATACAAGTAATCATAATTAAAATATTTTATTTATAAATTTTGAAGATTATGTAAAAAATGCCATGTTGAAAAAAGGTTAGTTTTATATATAGGAGATTTATAAATTATTTGAAAATATATATTTTTGTAAAAAATTATTTTCAACATTTAAAACGACTCTTTGTCGGCCTTTTAAAGGAACTAAATATATATATTTTTGTAAATTTTTACTTTTAAAAATTCTGAATCTGATCTGGTAAATAAAAAATATATAAAATTACCTTCATTTTAAATAGGTTACATTTTTGTGCATTTGTTCTTTAGTGTTTGGTATACCCCTAGTTACTTTAGTTTAGGAAATTAAATAAAATTAATGTCTTATTTATAAATTTATATTTGTGAAAAAATGCATCTTTTTAGTGCATTATTTATATATTTCATCGCAGTAAGGACAGTAGAAGTTTGTATTATTTATAAAAGAAACATTCGTGCTTTTAACTCCTTTCATTTTATATGTATAGATGGCTTTCGTGCTGCGTATATAAGCAGAATCGTCCAATACAGTATTAGAGCTCTTAGAAGCGGTCTGGTGGATTAAATTGGCGAAACCGCTGGGAGGGTTCACCACTGATGAGCCAAGCCCTCCCAATATATTTTTTCATCGCAGTAAGGACAGTAGAAGTTTGTATTATTTATAAAAGAAACATTCGTGCTTTTAACTCCTTTCATTTTATATATATTTCTAATATTGCTGAGAAAGCCTAAAATTAAAAAGGCATAAATGTATTTATGAAATATCATTTGATGAGCAGAAATTTTACTTTATATTTTAGATAAACATATGTGAGAAAATTTTGATTTTTGATTAATTGATTTCTGTTCCACTAGATAGCGCTCTGCCATCTAAAAATCTTATGTGCTCGTGGTCAGGATATGCTTTTTTTGATTTTAGATAAACATATATAATAAGAAACAATATACTATATAGATTTTCAAAATTCTAATATCTGTTAAATCCCATATGCAGGAAGTAAGCCTTAAATGCAATAAAATTCTATATATGTAAAAACAATAATTATTTTGTTTAATCACAAATTTGAATTTGTATCAATTTGCTCTGTAATAATGTAAACTCCATATATTAGTTGCATTGTTTCAAAGATTTATAAATTTATTTTACAACCTGATAAATTGTGCATATAATTACAACTCCACTTTTTATTTATTTGCGGAAAATGTAACACAACTTGATGAATGTCTGAAAAACGCAACTTTACATTTGATTAAAATTTTAACTGCCTACAACTTAATAAAAATGATTAGGCATGGCTATAAGCATTAAAACCTTTCAATTTACAAATTTTTAAGCATTCATAAATAAAGCTGCGCTTTTATGCAATCATTAATGAAGTCTCATTGCTATTTTAAGCAACCATGTAAAGATGCATTGAAATGTATACAGAATGAATGAGTTGCAAATTTATTTTTATTTTGTGACCAAGGTTAAATTTGCATTATAATATCATGAAACTATATTTTAAATGGTGCGTTGATACAATATAAGTTGTCAGTACCACAGATTTAGTAATATTGTAAATAACTAATTCTGGATTCGCATTTACAAAAACTTAAAATTGTCGATTACATATGATATAAGCAAATTAGGAATAACTTTTAAAAAAACCTTGATTTTCTTTAACAAACGAATTTGAGATGCATACTCTTTATTTCAATCAAAAATGGTTGAAAACATAATTTCTCAAAATAAATAAACTCAAACTCAAAAATTCATTGGTAATACTCGACAAACTCGATATTAAAATGTTTAAAATATATAATACTAGCCGAATGACCCGGGCAACGCCCGTGTTTTACCCGATTGAATGTTTTTATTCAAATACTATTTGTTACAATTATAAATTGGAGCCGTGGATGTCACTCTTGTGAAACGTGTCCCGCTCCAAACTTTACATGTAAATTAGGTCAGCTGGTATTACCCCTCATTTTCACCGCTAGAGGCGCGAGCGAATTGACTTTTTGTAAATATACATAATTATAAAGATAGAAGCTTCTATAGAAGATAATGATCATAATGATGATGCGCGCGCATCCGTAACAGCGATGAGGAATTGAGGAAAGACGGTCGTGACTATATATGTTGATAATAATAATATAATAATAATAATTATTATTATTATTATCATTAGATAATGATAATGATCATAATGATGATGCGCGCGCATCCGTGACAGCGATGAGGAATCGAGGAAAGACGGCCGTGACTATATATGTTGATAATAATAATAATATAATAATAATAATTATTATTATTATCATTAGATAATGATAATGATCATAATGATGATGCGCGCGCATTCGTGACAGCGATGAGGAATTGAGGAAAGACGGTCGTGACTATATATGTTGACGAATGACCCGGGCAACGCCCGTGTTTTACCCGATTGAATGTTTTTATTCCAATACTATTTGTTACAATTATAAATTGGAGCCGTGGATGTCACTCTTGTGAAACGTCCCGCTCCAAACTTTACATGTACATTAGGTCCGCGCATCCGTGACAGCGATGAGGAATTGAGGAAAGACGGTCGTGACTATATATGTTGATGATAATAAAATAAAAATAATAATAATTATTATTATTATTATCATTAGATAATGATAATGATCATAATGATGATGCGCGCGCATCCGTGACAGCGATGAGGAATTGAGGAAAGACGGTCGTGACTATATATGTTGATTTTAGATAAATATATGAAGATAAATTTTCTAAACATAATTTTCAAATACCTAAACTTTCAAATCCAATATATATTTAAAATGTTTGTGCATCTATAAATATTGTAACATAGTATGTATTAATTTAATTTATGTAACATTGTATTTCTTAATTTTATTATTTTTTATTAACAGAGTGGTCATTTTTATTTTTATATCTGGCGACTCTGTAAATTTCCCTCGTGGCTTATCTTTTGTTTACCATTCTTAGTTTGTCCTTCCCTGAAATAAATTTTGTTTCCTCCTGAAGTTTTTGTCTTCCCTAATTTTCCACGTGGCATTTTGGTGGAGATGCTGGGTAAGTTAGGGAAGATAAACTGAAGATCGCCGAGAAGACCTTGAAGCCATGGGTGCTGTGATCTACATTTTCGGAGACTGACATCAGGATTCCACCGCCGTGCTAAAGCCAAGACTTCCCTCGAAGATGACGATGTCCCTATAGACGATACGACGACAAAGCCGCTCTTCACGCCGCAAGAAAATGGACGCAGAGGTACTAGGGACAAAGTTCCAAGACTTCGATGGAATCCTTGGCAGAAGCACGTCAAATCCACGTCAGTATCTACAATAATTGCTAGCTGTGGGTCACAGCTCCCATAGGGAAGAAGCTATGTAACATAGTATGTATTAATTTAATTTATGTAACATTGTATTTCTTAATTTTATTATTTTTTATTAACAGAGTGGTCATTTTTATTTTTATATCTGGCGACTCTGTAAATTTCCCTCGTGGCTTATCTTTTGTTTACCATTCTTAGTTTGTCCTTCCCTGAAATAAATTTTGTTTCCTCCTGAAGTTTTTGTCTTCCCTAATTTTCCACGTGGCAATATTTTACAAAAATTGTGAGAACGTTCTATTAGAATATCTCAAAAACAAAAAACAATACATATAAACAAGTTCACTGACATTTATTAATGCAGTGATTATAATCAATAATTACAATAAAGAGCTATATTATCTATATATATAAAAATCACTTTCAAATTTTAACGTAACGTTCCATTCTCAATCCCGTAGGGCTTTAGATCGGCTAAAACATTTTTATCTTTATAAGTGAATATTAACTTTACTGTACTGAATAGTTTAGTATAATATTAATTTAACATATTACAACTTAGCCACAGCAACGCGTGGCCGGGTTCGCTAGTATTTTTATAATTAAGAATGGGATTTGTATAAATTGTTCATTACACTTGATACAGATCTTTTTACATCGTGTTGTTTACATTCTATTTCTTCATTGTTCTTGCTTATAATGATGATATTTATTTATTCACAGATTAATAGGATATATATATTTATGCTCAAAACATTTTCTTTTTACTTTAATATAGATAAATTTATAGAAGGAAAAAAAAGTAACTTCAAATATGTGCTGTTTAAATAATATCTGTTACTTTGATATTTTCATTCAAAAGTTAAATCGTTCTTTACCTAGATTTCTGATTTCATCTGGATGTTTCAGAATCTTGACATGAAAAACTGAGGATACAAGGATTGGAAACCTAAAAGGTAATTCCACTCTCCTGTTATCTGTGGTGACTTTAAGTCACAACGTCTACCTTTAGGTTCTAGACATCCTAACCTATAAAACAATGATTACAATATTGTTTGTTCCAGGTTTCCAGGTCCACTCAAACATCCATATTTTCTCAGTGAACATATTTTGTTAATAAATTTCATTTTCTCTTAAATATTATTCAATGTGTTTTATCTTATTCTCTACACACTAAATAACACTTCCTTCAAGTTTAATAACAATTTCATGCTCTAAATTTATATTTATCCAATTTAAAATAAACAAATATTTTGTTAGCTTAACTCCTAAACAACTAGAAGCACCCAAATGTCTAAATAGACGTACTATTATTTGAAACTATCACATCTTAATGTAACAACATGATGTTAACATTAACCTATGTTTGTTTATATCTGTTTATTGTTATTTTATTAACTTATATTTTGCCATCAGGATGTTCATTTATAAAAGGTTTTCCTATAAAAATACAATCAAAACTATACACCAACTATTGACAGACTTTGTGAAGACATAAGATTAGATTGAAAATTTTGAGATTTTTTTTTTTTTGGAATTGGTAATATGACTGGTGTTTCTGAGATCCTGATAAATCTATTCGCATGGCTTAATTGCTTCGATTATCTCATTAACTCTTACACCCACTCTCCTCCCCCCAGTCTCTCCCTTAATATATCTATAGTTATACCTGATATTTATAATAGCATATTTATTAATATTTAATATTAATAAATACTATAAAGTTTTAATGCAACTTTAAATTTGAAGTGTTTGTTTTTTCAACAATATAAATTATTATGCTTTTACAATTACGGCATATTTATGTATATTCATCTATTATATTACAGATTTGTTTGAGAGAGAGAGACTTTTTAAAACAATATATAAATTCTAATTTTCATATTTAAAAATATATATTTGGCTTTAGGTAGGTAAATAGGCATAAAGTATAATTTGACTATTTTTCTAAGAGACCGCTTGCTATAGTTTAAATTTCTCCTGTAGAAGGGATAAAAGCCCTGAGCCAGATATAAAAATATTTTATAAAGTAAATCAGAGAAGAACGTTTATATATAAAATATTTACAAGAAACTTCTCACTAAATTATTTTTGGCTAATAACATTCTATATATATTGTCGCGGAGATAAATAAAGCAAGGGCAAATTTGGGAATAAATAATTTATTATAAGGGGTATTTATAGGGAGAGAGAGAGTGTACAACTTACCCCAAGTTAAAAGTTAATCCTAATGTACGGCGTTAGCCACCGTCCCGTTTTCCATATTTACAGATCAGCTTCCCAGAAGCCCTCACACCTGTGGTTCCCCCCCGGGGTCCAGGGATGATTGACAGTTGTCCCATCTGGATGGAGCTACTTGACATTACCCCCTCTTTAGAGAAAACAGCGACCCGCTGATTAGCTTGTCTCAGCCCTTGTTCTGAAAGGAAATCTATCACGGCCTGTGTTCCCTAGCAGAATGGAATGTTGTTCTTCAGGGTCCAGGTAGGGCTACATCCGAATGACATGGACTATATCCTTGGCTTTCCGTGATCGGGGAGACGAGTCCACGGGCTCTACTTCATACGAAACTTCTGAAAGCTTCTTGGTCACCTTGTAGGGACCAAAGTATCTCTTCAGTAGCTTTTCTGAGAGCCCTACTTTTCGGATGGGAGTAAAAACCCACACAAGATCATCCTTCTGGTAATAGGCTGGAGTATGTTTCTGGTCGTAAAGTCTACGGTCTTTCGCCTGTGATTGTAGAAGGCGTGATCGGGAGAGTTGACGCGCTTCCTCAGCTCTGGTCACAAGTTCTCCAACGTAGTCGTCAGAGATCTCATCTGGTAGGTAAGGTAGTACGGCATCGATGTAGGTCTCGGCCTCGCGGGCGTGGACAAGAAAGAACGGAGTGTAGCCGGTCGCCTCCTGTTTAGCAGTGTTGTAGGCAAAAGTTACGTAGGGTAAAACTTGGTCCCAGTCCTTCTGCTCGACACCTATGTACATGGCCAACATGTCTCCCAGAGTTTTGTTGAACCTTTAAGTCAGGCCGTTGGTCTGGGGATGGTAGGCCGTTGTAAATCTGTGCACAATTCCGCACAGAGCATTGATCTCTTTTATTATTTGAGAAATGAAATTTCTTCCGCGATATATATATCTGTTATCATTTCTCTAGGAGCTCCATGCTTCAAGATAACATCTTCAACCAGGCATTTAGCTGTTTCGATTGCTCCTCCGTCTGGGATAGCTTTCGTTATGGCATACCTTGTCATATAATTGGTGCACACAATGATTCAACGGTTTCCATCTTTAGAAACTGGAAATCTTCCAAGGAGATCAACCCCGACCTTTTAGAATGGCTTTTCTACAGGTGGTATGGATACAAGTTGTCCAGCCGGACGTCGAGGTAATTTATTCCTTCGTTGACACTCCCGACAATGGCTTACATATTGGCGAACAGTTCTATAAAGGCCAGGCCAATTGAATAGTTTCTTCACTTTGTCATACGTTCGGGCGAAACCCAAATGCCCAGCTGTAGGAGCGTCATGTAAATCTGCCATAACTTCCGATCTTAAGTGTTTAGGAATCATCATAAGCCAGGGTCTTCCAGTTGTGCTATAGTTTTTCTTGTATAAGATGCCGTCGATAATGCTGAAATCCTTTCTGGTGTAGCCCGAGTTTAGATTATCGATTATTTTAGCTAAATCCGGGTCTTTAATCTGCTCTATATCTACGTTGGTTAGTGACATCACAGCACTTGGTTGATCGTTCTCAAGCGGGCTCCTTGACAGACAATCGGCATCCTTATGTTTGCGTCCGCTCTTGTAGATAACGGTCACGTCGAATTCTTGCAACTTAAGCGCCCATCTTGCCAAACGGCCAAAAGGATCTTTCTGTCCTACCAACCAACATAGAGAATGATGGTCAGTGACAACCGTGAATGGTCGACCAAACAAATATGGACGGAATTCGCTAATAGACCAGACTACAGCAAGGCATTCTTTTTCTGTTGTAGAATAGTTATGTTCAGCCTTTGTCAAGCTTCTAGATGCATAAGCTATAGGCCGCTCCTTTCCACCTTGTATTTGTAGAAGAACAGCTCCAATACCATGTCCGCTTGCATCCGTGTGTAGATGGGTATCAGCGGATTCATCAAAGTATCCCAAGACAGGCTCTGAAATTAGAGCTTTTTTAAGGACTTCAAGCGCTTTCTCTTGAGCTGCATCCCAATAGAATTGTTTTTCATTCTACAGTAGGTCATGCAAAGATCTAGCTTTGTCAGCAAAGTTTTCAATAAATCTTCGGTAATAGGAACATAATACAAGAAAGCTCCTCAGTTCAGAGATATTCTTTGGCCTCGGAAATTTAGAGACGGCTTCAACTTTATCTGGATCTGGATGAATTCCATTGGCGTCAACAAGGTGTCCTAAAATCTTTATCCTCCTTGATCCAAAAAGACACTTTTTGTGGTTCAAGCTTAGTCCAGCTTTCTGGATGCACCTTAATACAAGTTGTAGACGACGTAGATGTTCCTCATAGGTAGGTGCGTAAACTACGATGTCGTCCAGGTAACAAAGGCACATGTTCCATTTAAGACTGCCCTGAACACTATCTATCATCCTTTCAAACGTTGCTGGAGCGTTGCATAGACCGAAAGGCATTACTCGGAATTCATACAGCCCATCTGAAGTGATGAAGTCAGTTTTGTCCCTGTCTTTTTCGTCCACTTCAATCTGCCAATACCCGGACCGAAGATCCATCATGGAGAAGTTACTAGAGCCAGCTAAACTGTCCAAGGCATCGTCAATGCGTGGCAGCGGGTAAACATATATTTTTTGTTATCTTATTTAATAGACGATAATCTACGCAGAATCTCCAAGTCCCATCTTTCTTTCGAACTAGAATAACAGGAGATAACCAAGGACTTTCAGAGGGCTTCACGATGTGATTTTCAATCATCTTGTTCACTTCATCTTGAATTAGTCGTCGTTCACTTGGTGCTACTCTATAGGGCCGCTGTTTGATAGGAGAGTGGTCTCCTGTGTTTATCTTGTGATTCACAGTACTGGTGGGCTTAATGGGAGTTCCCCCAAAGTCAAATATGTCAATAAACTCGTCAAGGCATGAAACAAGCTGTAACCTTCAAATTTCAGACAGCCCTGGATCTAGAGTAAGCTTTATCTTCTGTGACCATTCACATGACTTTAGCTGCGTTTCTTGTAATATATCGCTGGATTCGATTATTGGAAATATTAACGAATCACTCGTTAAAGCAGAGTGCCAATTGATTTATTGGAAATACAAGTTTAGAGAAAATCAAAAGAGGGATAGAATGACAGTTGTAAACAGCTAGCAGCAGGCAGGCAGGAAGTAGGGGTAAGTAGTGACGCCATACATGGAAGGTGGCGCCGCCTCAGTGTACATGGGCCAAGGTCGACTTGGGATGAAAACAGCGACTCTATAAATTTCACATTTCTAACACTCCCTCTTGAAATTTATAACGTTCAAGTTTTCTAGGAGCCGCCTGAAGTGTTTCGGTCCCAAAGGTTTCGTCAGGAGGTCAGCCGTCTGCTGAAGAGTGCTGACATATCTTGTGATCAGCTCACCATCTTCCTGTTTAGTACGAATGTAGTGATATCGTACATCAATGTGCTTCGTTCTCTTATGGAACTCGGGATTCTGCACTAGCTTTATGGCTGCTTGATTATCCATGTTGAGTACTGTGGGTCTGTCCATCTTAATCCCGATATCCTTAAGAAGTCTGCGTAGCCAGACCATTTCTTTAGTAGCAGCACAGGCAGCAATATATTCACTTTCTGTTGTCGAGAGGGCAACTGTCGATTGCTTTTGGCTTGACCATGAAACAGCACCATGGTTTAACATGAAGATGTAACCTGTAGTACTTTTCCTTGAATCAATGTCCCTAGCATAATCGCTATCTGAGTAACCTGTTAACTTTTGATGACTAGCGTACAATATTCCTAATTGTGGTGTTGCTTTCAAGTAGCGAAATACACTTTTAATTGCTGTCCAGTGTGTCTGTCCTGGGTTGTCAAGGTATTTGACTTCGTCTAGGTCACCATATAAAAATGCAGTCTTTACGTCAAATTGTTTTAAGAACATTCTTTCTGATGCCGCGTTTGCTAGTAACACTCGAAGTGAATCATATCTGACAACAGGACTGAAGGTGTCGAAATAGTCTACGTTCTTCCTTTGTGTGTAACCCTTAGCTACAAGTCTAGCCTTAAATTTAGGTGCCGTAGAGTTGGGATGGGATTTTAGCTTATAAACCCATTTACTTCCTATTGGCTTATATCCGTCTGGTAGGGTTTCGAGTGACCATGTGTTATTAGATTCTAACGCTTTTATTTCTTCTTTCATTGCATCCAACCATTTTTCGGCATTTGGACTTTCCATAGCATCTTTATAGGTTGAAGGCTCATCGACAAAATGGTAGTTACAAGAATCTGCTTTCTTTTTAGATCGAGTTATCATCGGGTGGAATCCCGACGGCGTGGGAAACCGTAGCGCTGTAGGTGATTCATCCTCGGTCGTTGGTGCCGGCGGATCAAGGTCAATGTTTATTGGGATGAGATTTTCTCCCTCTAGTTCGTAATTTTGGAGTTTTGTCTCGTTAAAAGTAACATCTTTAGAGATAGAAATCTTTCTAGTAGAAGGGTTCCAGAGTCGAAAGTTAGTGCATGTTTTATCGTACCCTAAGAAAATCATATTTTGTGATTTCTTATCCCATTTCCTTCTACGTTCTTTAGGTGTATGCAACCATGCTTCACAGCCGAAAATCTTTTGATTATACAAACTAACTTTTCTTCCGAAAAAGAGTTCATAGGGTGTGGTATTGGGAGCTTGTTTAGTGAATGTTCGGTTTAGAATGAAGGTTGCAGTATTTCAAGCTTCTGCCCAAAGTTCTTCGGGAAGATTTCGTGCGCACAGCATCGATCGAGCTGCTTCGACAATAGTTCTATTGTCTCGTTCTACGCGCCCTATCTGTTCGTGAACATATGGAGCTGACAATTCATGCACTATTCCGAACTTTCTGCAAGTATTTGTGAAATCTTTACTGGTATATTCTAGTGCATTATCGGTTCTAATCCCTTTATTTTATTGCCTGTTTGATTATAACTGAATCTAGCAAAGTTTTCAAATTTGTGTAAAATATCGGATTTGTGTCTAATGAAATCTATATGGCGAAAGCCACTGGAATAATCTTTGAATAAAATGAAATAAAGTGATCCTCCTATTGATTTTGCTGGCATAGGGCCGCAGATATCACTTAGAATGAACTCACCAGGGTTGTACTCCTTTGTTTCAGACAAATGACTAGGCTTTCTGTGAGCTTTTCCTTCTTGGTAGCCTTGACAGAAGAAATCGTCTTCTTTTATGTCCTCGGGTTGCAAACCGTTGATCAATCCTTTCTTGGCCATTTCTCGAATAGTGGTGAGTGAGATGTGTACTAGTCTTTCGTGCCACAGTTGGAGGTTGTTGATCTTTGCAGAAAATCCTTGTGAAGATGAAGTAACTCGGAACATCATCTTGTAGAGCCCATCTTGGCGTTGTCCAACTGCTTTCAGATCTTTTCTTGAGTAGATGCGCAGCTCATCCTTGTCGATGTCTACTCGGTATCCCTTTTCAGTGCACGCTCCCAGGCTGAACAAATTTTTCTTGAGCTTCGAAGAGTAGAGCACATTCCTGATTGATGTTGTAATCCATTCTCCATTCACCATGGCAAGGATTTCAATGTCACCTGTACCTTCTGCAAGGACGGAAGTGTTGTCTCCAAGAGTTTATTATCTTTGCCACTTTCTGGTCATCTGTAATCGTTCCTCCTGCATCCTGAATTCTTGCACTAAGATTTTCAATCTTGGCGATATAGCTGCTGACATCCTCTGATGACGACATTCGGGCGTCAAAAAATTGTTGCCACAACATGCCAAAAATTGCATTGCGATCTCTGATCTATGTTCGTGGATGGACATGAGCCTTGTTCACATCTGAGCGGCAGTTTTACAGGACATCAAAGGTTCTAGAAATCTTAATTCAAGTGCCTGTGATATAAGCATTCGGGCTTTGATATCTTTGGCGTGCCATGCATCCTGTATAGCAGAGGTAGCGTCACTTACCTCTGGTTTGATTTCTTTGCCGTCCACGATATCCAAAAGTTGATTTTGCTCTAATAGTAGCCGGAACTGAAATTTCCAAAGGGAGAAGTTTTCGCCTTTGAACTGGCGGACTTGATTCTCAAGGTGTGTCATATTTAGCACGAGTTAGGCTTAGCAGTTTCACTTTAGGTTTGCTTCTTCAAATTTGGGGCGTAGTCAGGACCCATAACCTATTGGAAATATTAACGAATCACTCGTTAAAGCAGAGTGCCAATTGATTTATTGGAAATACAAGTTTAGAGAAAATCAAAAGAGGGATAGAATGACAGTTGTAAACAGCTAGCAGCAGGCAGGCAGGAAGTAGGGGTAAGTAGTGACGTCATACATGGAAGGTGGCGCCGCCTCAGTGTACATGTGCCAAGGTCGACTTGGGATGAAAACAGCGACTCTATAAATTTCACATTTCTAACATCGATAAGACTGCAGATATTTCCATTCTCATAACTTTCCATGGTGCAGATATTCATTCCTGATGGAATCAGTTGCGGCCAAGACGCTCCATTCGCAACCCAAATGCTACCTCGACCGTGTCGAAATGTAACCAATGAGTTTGGTATAAGAATTTTTTTTCTTAATAATAAATTCTTAGAAGTTTACACTAAAACATCTCTAACACAGCATACATCTTCGATTATCACACTGATCTTCTTTATTGATTTAGGCGGGATGACAAAGTCGTCGGAGGCAAACAATCTCTGGTTTTCCTCCTCTCGAGATTCCAGGACGGAGGTTTCCCCGAGATGGAGTTCATTTCTGCCACAATCAATGACGGCTTCAGTGGCCTTGAAGAAGTCCCATCCGAATAAGATGTCATGACTGCATTCCACCATATATACGAGGGGCATCCAATAAATAAGTTTACCTGTTTTGTAACAAATAAACAACTTTATTTACAATTATGCAATTATTTTATTTTGATTATACAACTCATAGACTACTTCTCTACATAATCACCATTTCTGTCCAAACATTTTTGGTACCGTTGTAGCGATTTTTTGATACCACTGTTGTACCAAGCCGTGTCCTGTCTTCGTAGCCAGTGGTTCGTCTCCGCCTGTTTTCAATTCAAATTCAAAACATCGGACATGATTGTTCCAATCGAAGAGCATCCAATTTCGATTCCAGGAGGCAGTCGAATCATTATTTCGTCAATGGTGACGCGGCGATTTGCTTCCACCACATTCCGAACAGCAGCCACGGCTGCATTGTCCGTAGCAGTAAAGGGCCTGTCGCTTCGCTCGTCATCATGCACGTTTTGCCGTCCTTCCAAGGAACATGAACGCCATCGGCGAACCATTTGGATGCTCATACATCCTTCACCATACACTGACACTAAATTGCGATGAATATTGACCGCAGTTTCATTTTTCGCTGTGAAAAAAACGAATTACAGAACGGAGTTCGCAAGTGGACACGTTCACCAATGGTAGCTCCATGGAAACTGAAGCGCTACGGACTTGCGCGTACGAGTAGAGTGATTTTGAAAGGTCACCAGCTTCCAACGCATCCAAGTGACCATTTCTTACCTAATAACTAATTTTTACAACGTTTCGTTCGCCGAAAAAAAATTGGGAAACTTATTTATTGGATGCCCCTCGTATATAACAACGAATTCAAAGGTTATCTTCAGACCATTAACTTCTATGTTCAGGACACATTTTCCGAGGGTCTCTATTAAAATTTTTTTTGCGGCTTTAAGAATGGGACCTGGTTCTTTGAAGAGAGGTGTCTTTAGTTCGCGTCGAAATTTGTCTGAAATAACAGAAAAGTCTGCTCCTGAATTCACCAATGCTTTTTTTTTTGCGTCCATTTATTTCGACCATAACAAAATTTTCTTTTAATTTAGCGGCGATATACCCTGGAGGATTTTCCTCAATGGCGTCCTCACCCCCGGTAGAAGCCGCTCCACCTAGTTTTTCAAATTCTGAGGATTGGGAGAACGGCTGAAACGACGGGTTGGCGGCTGGGATTGTCTTCGGGCTGGCGACCTTGCACGGCTTGGATGTGGGGAAGAGCTCCGGTAGAAATACGTCGAGGTTTGGGGCGTTACATAGTCGTCGTCATTCTCGGGGGTCGACTCGAAAATCCAACATTTCTTCCTTCTCCGCCATTTCTTGGCCTGGCTTCAGCGAAGACCTGCCGTCGTTCCCTACAATAACGGACGACATGTCCGGGTCGTCCGCAGTGGAAGCAGATTGGTTTGTCGTCGTAGGTTCTCCAATGTTCCGTCTTCCTGGGTTGGGTTGGTCGGTCGATATTATAGAGCGTGCGTGGTTGTTGTTGTGCCACGTTGTGCTCTGGTAGGTTGGAGAACACGACTAACTTCTTCCCTCACAGTCTGTTCCAGGGCGTTCACTTCTCGGAGAGGATTTACCACTTCAGGTGGTGAGAGGACCTTTTATATTTCTTCTCTAACGATGCGGCGAATTAAGCCGGCCAAGTCGTCTGAGTCGTCAACACACGAAATGGGCATTACGTTTGACAACCTGGCGAATTTCGTACGGCCGATCCTGCGCTGCTTGACGGTTGTCAGATGACGGCAAAACTTCAGGATTTCATCTACCATCTGTATGTCTTTCGCCACCAATACCTGGTATGTGTCCTCCGAAATTACCTTTATAATGTGAGCAACTATCTCACCTTCTTCCATGCGAGGGTTCACCTGGTGGCAGAGACTAAGAATCTCCTGGATATATGACTCGCTGGATTCCTCGGCCTTCTATGCTCTTGACTTTAGAACTTCCTCGGCGCGTCGAGCAGAATCCTCCTGCAGTCCGAACACACCGCGGAATGCGTCTTCGAAGCTTCTCCACGAGTTGAGTGATTCTTCGTTATTATCAAACCACCTTCCAGCAGTTCCGTTCAAGTAAAAGACGACGTTGGCAAGATTCATGGTGTCTCCCATCTGTTGTACTTCGACACTCTCTCATACTCCTTCAACCACTGTCCAGGGTTTATATTTCCATCTCCAGAAAAGGTAGATGGATCTCGTTGGCGCTGATAAGGGAGGTAGGATCCGCTAACAGTAGGTCTGTGGTCGTCTTCTATTTTTATTCGTTGTGGCAAAAGTTCAATAATTGGTTCACGTCCCTGTAGACGTCGACTTCTTCTTAGTTCCGTCACGTTACCTAGCGTCTCCGCCAAAATATGTCGCGGAGATAAATAAAGCAAGGGCAAATTTGAGAATTAATAATTTATTATAAGGGGTATTTATATGGAGAGAGAGAGTGTACAACTTACCCCAAGTTAAAAGATAATCCTAATGAACGGCGTTAGCCACCGTCCCGTTTTCCTTATTTACAGATCATCTTCCCAGAAGCCCTCACACCTGTGGTTCCCCCCGGGGTCCAGGGATGATTGAGGGTTGTCCCATCTGGATGAAGCTACTTGACAATATTTACTATGTAACTTCACCCATGGTTGCATAAAATAACGATGAAACTTATTGCATGATTGCAAAAAAAAACACGCATATTTTCATATATTATCTATTTTATTTGTTTGTAAAGGTTTAAAATTTGTAATCATATGTAAAGTTGTGTTATTTGAAACCAGTCATTAAGTTGAATTGTTTGCTTTCTGCCACTATGTAAATAATGAAATTGTAATTATAAACGCAAAATGTGTAAAGTTGAAAAATAAACTTTGATATAAAATGGGAGTTGAGAGATAATTTCAATCAACCATATAAAGTTAAATTTATAAATTAAATTGCTATCTATCGACAAAATTTATAATAAATAAATTTACTGGCAATGTTTTCTTGTCGCCAACGTCTACTCACCATGATTATCATGGCCTGTACCACGTGTATTCCTGCCCAGAAGTCCAACCATTCCTCACGTGGCGGGCAGGAGAAGCAGCACAAGTAAGGGACTGCCTTGTAGGGTGAAGTGTGGTGTCGTGAGCCCCTATCCGCTAGGATAACCGTGAACAGGAAACTCTGAAATGTGGCTGACTAACGGGGCAATGGCACTTTGACAAACCTTACTTACATTTAGCAGAAACCTGCAACAATTTAGAAGCCCATTGACAAACTTTACATACATTTAGCAGAAACCTGCAACAATCTAGAAGCCCCTTGACAAACTTTACATACATTTAGCAGAAACCTGCAACAATCTAGAAGCCCCTTGACAAACTTTACATACATTTAGCAGAAACCTGCAACAATCTAGAAGCCCCTTGACAAACTTTACATACATTTAGCAGAAACCTGCAACAATCTAGAAGCCCCTTGACAAACTTTACATACATTTAGCAGAAACCTGCAACAATCTAGAAGCCCTTTGACAAACTTTCCTTACATTTAGCAGAAACCTGCAACAATCTAGAAGCCCTTTGACAGACTTTACTTACATTTAGCAGAAACCTGTAACAATCTAGAAGCCCTTTGACAAAATTTACTTACATTTAGATGAAACCTGCAACAATCTAGAAGCCCTTTGACAAAATTTACTTACATTTAGCAGACCTGCAACAATCTAGAAGCCCTTTGACAAACTTTCCTTTAATTATCAGAAACCTGCAACAATCTAGAAGCCCCTTGACAACCTTTCCTTACATTTAGCGGAAACCTGAAACAATCTAGAAGCCCTTTGACAAACTTTCCTTACATTTAGCAGAAACCTGCAAAAATCTAGAAGCCCTTTGACAAATTTTCCTTACATTTAGCAGAAACCTGCAACAATCTAGAAGCCTTTTGACAAACTTTCCTTACATTCATCAGAAACCTGCAACAATCTAGAAGCCCTTTAACAACTTTCCTTACATTTAGCAGAAACCTGCAACAATCTAGAAGCCCTTTGACAAACTTTCCTTACATTCAGCAGAAACCCGAAATATTTGTGACTAAAACAGAGGAAACAAAACAACAAACTGATTATAACTTAGAATTAAATATATACAAATTTACCTATATATTATTCTACAGAGTTCAAAAAATTTATATAGACATAGTGGCTGAGGTAAAAGAGTTAGATCATTTAAATCAGGGAACAATCGATATCTCACTTCTGCAAAGTTCAGACAGTCGTAGATAAGGTGAAGAGAAGTGTGTTCAGTTTCTCCGCAGGAACAATTTGGTGTTTCTGATAGACTTTTTTATGCAAGTTTTTATAGTCTTTGTTTATATACTTCCAGACTACAAAGAAGTCTGAAATTTTGTACACTAGCTTAATACTCAATGCAAGTCTTCAAATTTTAATACTTCTGAGTTGTAGAGGATTGGACTACATTTTAACAAGGTTTATATCCTTTTTTCCCTCGTGGTTTAAAAGCTTACAAAATTTGAGCTGTTTTTTGATAGATATTTTTAAATAAAATACTTTATTGTGAAGTAGAAGTAACAAAAAGGTACCCCAGGCTTTATTGTGAATGTGACATGTATGTTATTAATAAATTCTCTCTGAAGGAATGATTTAAAATATCGAAATATATCTGATCACTAGGCGATTTCTCAACAATGGAATATATATTTTGACTTCAGATATTTATGGGCGCGTTAAACGACATGAACAGCAGAAAATTTATTTAAACGTTGAAAGTTCTGAACTTCTGATAATTTATTTGAAAGTTGGATATTCTATAAACTTCCAAATATTTATTTGAACGTTGAATGATTTGAACTTCGAATAATTTATTTGAACATTGGATTATATGAACTTCAAATAATATATTTAAACATTGAATTAATTGAACTTCTAATAATTTATTTGGACATTGAATTATTTGAACAATATTCTGAACTTCAAATAATTTATTTGAACACCTTGAATTATATCGGAACTTCAAATAATGTATTTGAACACATTGAATTAATTTAACTTCAAAAAAAAAAATAATAAAATAAAATAATAATATATTTGAACATTCAATTATCTGTGAACTTCGAATAATTCATTTGGACATTGAATTATCTAAACTCCGAAAAATGTATTTGAACATTGAATTATCTGAACTTCGAATAATTTATTTGAACATTGAATTATCTGAACTTCGAATAATTTATTTGAACATTGCATTATCTGAACTACAAATAATTTATTTGAACATTGGATTATCTGAATTTCGAATAGTTTATTTGAACATTTAATTATCTGTGAACTTCGGAATAATTTATATGAACATTGAACATCAAATAATGTATTTTGAGCATTGAATTATCTGTGAACTTTGAATAAGGTATTTGAAAATTGAATTGTGGGAACCTCGAATAATATATTTGAACATTGGATATTTTGAACTACAGAATCATTTTTTTAAATGTTGGATGAACTGAATTTTGGAAAATTTTTAATGATATGAACTTCGAAATATTTATTTGAACCTTGAAATAAAATATGGAATAGTTTATTTGACTTTTTGGAATAATTTAATTTAACGTTCAATGTTCTCAAATATGGTAAGTTTTATTTAAAAATTTAATGTTCAGAACGATATTAAGAATAATATAAACAGTAAATGCTATCAGCGTACTTCGGAATAATTTATTTGAATGCTTGGTCCATAAATTTGGATAATTTATATTTTAGAGTGTTTATAGTACTTATAATATTGATATAAAATATTTAGATTTAAAATTGAAAATTTTACAATTTATCAGATAAAACCTTTAAATTAAACTCCATGTAAGTCGATATCCATATTTTATATAAGAGAAATTTCATAATCCAGATTCTAAGAGTATACAAAACGTCAGCTATTCATTTATTTTTTTATGGCAATTTTTTTTTTTCATTTTGAAAAAACATTGAAATAAAACATTTTCTAAATGATTAGTTTATTTTTATGCTAACTTACTTAATTTTAGCGATTCATATATCGGTAAATTGAAAATCAGATTTAAAATATTTATGTATTTCCTCCTCCTTCAATGCCTTCCTCTACTGAGGGTAGGCCACATGGTTTCTCCATATCTCCCTTCTTCAATGCTTTCCTCTACTGAGGGTGGGCCATATGGTCTCTCCATATCTCCCTCCTTCAATGCCTTCCTCTACTGAGGGTGGGTCACATAGTCTCTTCATATTTTCCTCCTTCAATGCTTTCCTCTACTGAGGGTGGGCCATATGATCTTTCCATATCTCCCTCATTCAATGTCTTCCTCTACTAAGGGTGGGCCACATGGTCTCTCCATATCTCCCTCCTTCAGTGCCTTTCTCTACTGAGGGTGGGCCACATGGTCTCTCCATATCTCCCTCCTTCAGTGCCTTCCTCTACTGAGGGTGGGCCATATAGTCTCTTCATATTTTCCTCCTTCAGTGCCTTCCTCTACTGAGGGTGGGCCATATGATCTTTCCATATCTCCCTCATTCAATGTGTTCCTCTACTGAGGGTGGGCCACATGGTCTCTCCATATCTCCCTCCTTCAATGTCTTCCTCTACTGAGGGTGAGCCACATGGTCTCTCCATATCTCCATCCTTCAATGTCTTCCTCTACTGAGGGTGGGCCACATAGTCTCTCCATATCTCCCTCCTTCAGTGCCTTCCGCTACTGTGGGTGGGCTACATTGTCGCTCCATATCTCCCTCCTTCAGTGTCTTCCTCTACTGAGGGTGGGCCACATGGTCTCTCCATATCTCCCTCCTTCAATGTCTTCCTCTACTGAGGGTGGGCCATATAGTCTCTTCATATTTTCCTCCTTCAGTGCCTTCCTCTACTGAGGGTGGGCCATATGATCTTTCCATATCTCCCTCATTCAATGTGTTCCTCTACTGAGGGTGGGCCACATGGTCTCTCCATATCTCCCTCCTTCAATGTCTTCCTCTACTGAGGGTGAGCCACATGGTCTCTCCATATCTCCATCCTTCAATGTCTTCCTCTACTGAGGGTGGGCCACATAGTCTCTCCATATCTCCCTCCTTCAGTGCCTTCCGCTACTGTGGGTGGGCTACATTGTCGCTCCATATCTCCCTCCTTCAATGTCTACCTCTACTGAGGGTGAGCCACATGGTCTCTCCATATCTCCCTCCTTCAATGTCTTCCTCTACTGAGGGTGGGCCACATAGTCTCTCCATATCTCCCTCCTTCAGTGCCTTCCGCTACTGTGGGTGGGCTACATTGTCGCTCCATATCTCCCTCCTTCAATGTCTTCCTCTACTGAGGGTGGGCCACATGGTCTCTCCATATCTCCCTCCTTCAGTGCCTTCCTTTACTGAGGGTGGACCACATGGTATCACCATATCTCCCTCCTTCAATGTCTTCCTCTACTGAGGTTGGGCCACATGGTCTCTCCATATCTCCGTCCTTCAGTGCCTTCCGCTACTGTGGGTGGGCTACATTGTCGCTCCATATCTCCCTCCTTCAATGCCTTTCTTTACTGAGGGTCGGCCACATTGTCTCTCCATATCTCCCTCATTCAATGTTTTTCTCTACTCAGGGTGGGCCACATAGTCTCTCCATATCTCCTTCCTTCAGTTTCTTCTTCTACTGAGGGTGGGCCACATGGTCTCTCCATACCTCCCTCCTTTAGTGCCTTCCTCTACTGAGGGTGGGCCACATGGTCTCTCCATATCTACCTCCTTCAGTGCCTTCCTCTACTGAGGGTGGGCCACATAGTATCTTCATATTTTCTTCCTTCAGTGCCTTCCTCTACTGAGGGTGGGCCATATGATCTTTCCATATCCCCCTCATTTAATATCTTCCTCTACTGAGGTTGGGCCACATGTTCTCTCCATATCTCCTTCCTTCAGTGCCTTCCTCTACTGAGGTTGGGCCACATGGTCTCTCCATATCTCCCTCCTTCAGTGTCTTCCTCTACTGGGGGTGAGCCACATGGTCTCTCCATATCTCCCTCCTTCAGTGTCTTCCTCTACTGAGGGTGACCACATGGTCTCTCCATATCTCCCTCCTTCAATGTCTTCCTCTACTGAGGGTGGGCCACATGGTCTCTCCATATATCGCTCCTTCAGTGCCTTCCTTTACTGAGGGTGGACCACATGGTCTCTCCATATCTCCCTCCTACAGTGCTTTCCTCTATTGAGGTTGGGCCACATGGTCTCTCCATACTTCCTCCGCCATCCTCTTCATCTCCTCGTAGGTGTGTCGTCCAGTCCATCGTTTTAAATCATCTGTGTATCCCTGTCGTCTCCTTCCCCTCGATCTCTTTCCCCGGAGCTTTCCCTCTAACACTGTCAGCAATGTCTCTCCTGCTGATCCGCGCATCACATGCCCAGCAAACGTCAGTTTGTGTTTACGCATCTTTTATATAGTGTATTTGAAACCCTTAAAGACAAATGCATTTTTCTTCTATATATTTGTAAACGATGAAAATATTTATTTGTCAGTATAATTTAAATTAAACTTCATTTTCCTAAATAAAATCAGATATGACTAGAAACTTAATTTCATTCAATCATACCCAATTTATTCGTCCAGTAATAAATAATAGAATAGAAACAACGCGCCCTCTGAGTGCTAGCTGGAAAAAGTTCAACTTGCACTCAAAAGACTTCGTCCCTATTTTACAGCCTCTGATCCGCTACAACGCGACACATCACTACTTTAAACAACGCATTCCACTCCCCAGTTGTTTCAAATTTCCTAGATGGCCTATCTTTTGAGATCTTTTTTTTTTTTTTTATTTGCTTAAGCCACTTCTATCACACTGATTCTAACAAACACAAATATTTAATTCCAGCGCAAACATAAAACAAGTTACGTAAAAAATAGAAATGTTAAGAACAAATCATTCCTTTCTAAATAAATCAAACATTTACTGTCCTTACTACGATAAAATATGTTGGCTTGGTTCGTTAATGGTAAAGCCTCTAAACAGTTTCACTAGTTTAATATTAGGATATGCTTATATATGCGATACTGTGGATAGATACATAGTTATGATATTAAGGCCAACTATGGATATAAGCCAAGCCATCTCAAAATATATATGATAATTTGAACTTAAAAACCCTTATTAGTGTAATATAACAAGATTATTTTGTAATTTATAAAATTAGGGAAGGCAAACTTCAGGATAACATGGAAATTTATTTAATATAACCACAAATCTATATATATATACTTGAATGTCTGTCTGTCTGTATGTTTGTATTCTATAGATTCAAAAACCATACATGCATTCGCCGTGAAAACTTGGGATATTATTAGGTATATCCCCGGGAAGGGTTTTGAAAAATAATTTCTTGAATATCTTGAATATCCTTAGTTATTTGCAGATTTGTAGATTTAACTCGCAAGCAGCGCCCCCATTGCGACAATGATAACAAGTTTTTATCTATAAGTTTTATTATCACTATGTTTATTATCTCAAAGATTATTTATCAAAAGTAAGATTTCTACTTATTAATTGCAATAAGTCAAAGTTAGTTTTATCGTATATCTACAACATATATATTGGGAGAATAAATAAAATGATGATTTTGTAATGTAGAAATTAGGAAAGACAAAATTCAGGATGACACGGCAATTTATTTGAGACAAGAATAATGATACAATTCCAAGGCAAGATACTATTCCTTTAACTTCCAATTACCGAGGGAACCAATTAATATTGATTTTATTCAATTTATCGATTATTTTTAAAGGGACCGGGAAAAAATGATCAGTTTATCGAGAGATTCAAATTTACGAGCTTCAAATTATCAAAATATATATCTTTTTTTTTTAAGTTTATAGAGAATTGTTTTAACAAATGTTCGTTAGACAAACCTTTACTCGGGTAAAACCCGGGCGAAGCCGGGTACATCCGCTAGTTAAAAATATTAAAATAGCAGAGAGGCAATGAGAAAATTTTATAGCGTTTCAAAATATAAATATCAAAATTAAAAAATATTTTCAAAGAATAATAAATAATCTACTACAATATGATTAAAAACGTGTTGTATAATAGCAAAACCTCTGTGACTAATTATAAGTATATTATATATATGCACCATTATATCACAATATGTAATGTACTCTGTACAAACTGGAGATAATTAAATAAAGCTGCGTAATATAAGAAGCGTTGAGTTAAATAGCAGAAAGTGAGATATATCAGTCTTAACAACGTGTTGGAACGAGGATTAAGATATCAGAAGTTTACAGAAGGTCGTAAAGAGTGTACAATGATCTCTTTGTCTTGGAAAATCCAAGTATTATGTCAGACGAATACCCAGTACTTCTGCGCATTTGAAACTATAAAAACCCATAAACACCAAGAAATAGATCGCCACTTCCAAGTCCGCGAGAGTGTATGTCAGTCCACTCCCTGATGCAACCATAGAACAGTAAGTAATCTCCATTTTAACCCTCTTAATCTCTTGCTCCCAGCTCAACTTTTTCTGTTCACGGAACTTTTCACAGTGCAATTGTGTCCTTCGTTCTTTATGTGTGGACATCCCCAAATCTTCCACTCTGCCTCGACAACGACTACCTGTACTCTGTGAGAACTGTTAAATCTCTACCAAGGTGCAGAGAGCTACTGGAAAACTCTCCACGCCCTTTCGGTTACTACATATATGTGATATCTTGGGACCTCTGGGACCAGTGTTACCTGATGCTAGACGAACCTCGTTGTCACCTCTACCGTGCAGTCGTGGTGGAAGGCGACACAGCTAGGCCAAAGGTGAAATAAACAAACAGAGATTCCACTAAGAAGCGTCTGAACGTCAAGAAGGAATGGGACGAGGAGGTTTCTGACAGGAAAGGATTTACCTTTATAGGAGCGGCCTACGCGGAGGACTGAAACAAAAACTGAAGACTAAAAGACTGAGGCTTGGGGCCTACTTTAATAGCTTCAGGGTCCAGGCAGGTCACTGCCCTTTTCTGACGTAAATAGGGGGGGGGGGGTTACATCATCCTGGAGGGCCACGACCTCGTAAAAATTGGACTGGGCTCGATAGGCCTACTTTCTTATTCTCACTTAGGCCTTATTAGTTTTAACCTTAATTTTCTCCTGTTATTCTCCATTCCTTCTATCTGTACAGTTGCTATACTTTATTAGAGTCTTACGGGTTACAGATTGATGTTACTTGATGCTTTCTATTTGCAGTAAATAACAAGTTATATACAGCCACGTGGTGAAATATGTGGTAGTAGATATCTGGATTATTTACAACAATTCCATGGTCTTAAATCATTACAGATGGCCCCGGATGTGAGAGGGTTAATATGGAGGGATTTAAGAGAGCGGAATAGGAAGACTGTTATCAAGGAAGTAATTTTTAAAAATTAATTGAAATAAGTTGGTATATAACATGGGGTTGATTTCTGTATATCCATAAGAGATAATAAAGTATAAACAACTAATACTAATCATACAAGTAAAAATAAAAATAGGAATAAAATATTTAAAAGAGAACATATGATGATGATAGGTAAAAATATAAATGATTGGATGGGTCAATCATGATCTTTTAGTGATGGGCGTTAGTAAGGGTTGAGGGGTTAGTTGTGATTAGGTTGAGGCAATGTTACCTTGACTCAAGTCCCAAACCATTTAATGTGCACGGCGCGGAAAATCAAGGCCATGTTCCACATGTAAATTTAAGGACCGAGTAAAGTTACAATACCACAAACGAATAGTAAGATAAGGGTGATTGTTATGGGTTTTATGAATTAGTCGTTAAAACGTACGCATTAAGGATAAATGAGGGTGAAGATCAGTGACCAGAAATCAAAGTTTCAATTGGATTCGTCATGGGCTTAGCGAGAAAAAGAGTAAAATAAAAAAAAATGTGCCAGCGTGTGGCATGAGAGTGCCCTGGAATATATATATAAAAAAAAAATACAATTTGCACGTGTCCAAGCCCGAACTTGGGATAGGTAAATCTGGGGGACGGTGTGTCAATATTGTTAATTACGAAATCAAAGTAGGTCAAGTCTAGCCTGCGAAGGATTGTTAAATGTTAAAGTGGGATGTTAGTATTTATTTAAAAAGTAACCATCAAATTTGTTGATTAAGAGATTATTGAAAATTGCCCTGTTTTTAGATCATGATTTTTAGTTTGATTATAAAAGAATATATAATTGAGATATGAAATTGCGAAATTAAGGCTTTGCATATAGCGTTAAGGGATTTGAAAAATCGAAAATAGAATTGCGAAGTTATATCCAAAGTAATATTTAAAAAAAAAGTAAAAATAGTGTTGTATTCCAATTGATTACACACAGCGTTCAACGTTAATTATACTTTAATTGACTATAAGGTAAAGGGATTATATATAGATTAAAAAGTAAACATGGAGAGAAGGAATGGCGTGGCAACGCCGCAGGTAGGGTTACATCATCAGCAGGAAGTGTGAGTCAGCTCCAGGGTTGCCGAGAAGCTACCTCGAAGTGATCCCTTCTTTATGGATTACTTCGCCGCTTAAGAGTCTCGAACGATAAAGTTCGTGTAGGTTTCTCCCCAGTGGCTTGGTCAAAATGTCCGCTAGGTTTCTTCCACTTGTTTACTTCAGTACTGAGGAGTGCAATTGAGTTCTGAGCATTTCTCTGGTTCCTTAGGATCATTGGATGAGATCGAGTAGGAGAAGGCTTCACAGTATCTTCATTATGGCTCTTTTCTTCTGTAGGTATCACGTCTTCTTGATCTAATAAAGACACTGGATTCTCTTCAATCTCCCGTTGAGTCCCATAGCTGTAGTGTTCAACAGATGGAAGCACCTCCCGGTTGCTGTCGTTCCTCGATACATCACTCTCTTTGAATACACAGTCCCGAGATTCCACCACTTTCTTCATCTCACGAATCCACACTCTGTAGCCACGTCCTATGAGTGCATATCCAACAAGGTTACTGTTGTGTATGCAAATTGTTAAATATCTGTATGTATTTTGCATGTTTTTTTTTATTATTAATATGTAAATATTTATTTGTATATATAGAACTTTTACGGTGCAATTAAAGGGAGATTGACCAGTAACTATAGGCTCCGTGTCGTGACGACTACTGGGAGGCGACACAACAACTGGCGACGAGTGTGTGTGAACCGTTTCAAGTGCTCTTTCACAGGTGGAGGAAGACAGAAATATAAAGCGGACGCGAAGCCAACAGTATGTCTGGTTGTTCAATGATTGTACCGTTCAGCTCCTTCAGACCAGTGGAGGAATCCTTTGAAATTTTCGTTCAAAGATTTGAGGCTGCCTTTGAGGCGAATGGGCTGGAGGAGGGAAAAAGAATGCCCATCTTTGTTTCTCTTCTGGATTCGGAAATGCTGAAGCTGGGCAATGATTTGTTTTTCCCGAGTACCATGAAAGAACAGCCGTATGAACGGTTAATACAAAGAATAAAACTGCATCTGGCTCCAAGAAAGAGGGTGATTCCTCAGCGATGCAGGTTCTTGAAGAGAATACAACTCGAAAATGAATCCGTCTCAGAATACCTGCGTGAGCTCCGGCATTTGGCTATGGATTGCACTTTTGGTGAAATGTTGGAGGTCATGTTACGAGACCGTTTTGTGGCTGGTATAAAATCGGAAAGCCTTCAGAAGAAATTGTTACAGGAGGATGACGATGTCACCTTGGACAGGGTATTTTCTATAGCAGTCGCGTTTGAGCTAGCTGAACAAAATTCTAAGGAGCTGCAGGATGGACTAGTGGCTAAGATGGATATTGTTCCGGGAGGAAATAGAAAGAATGAAGCTCGTAGAGGACGGCAGCATGGGCCTGGTATGCAAAGAAGGGAGACAATTTGTTTCCGATGCGGAAAAAAAAAACTCTCACCTGGCACCTGCATGTCCACATAAAACAAAATCTTGTTTTAAATGCAAGAGAATTGGACATTTGAGCAGGGTGTGCAAAACGGGTAAATCAGTGCCAGACTGCAGATATGCGCAGGACGAATTAATTTATTCGGTACAAGGTGATACTGATGCAAAGATAAATCTACATGTTGACGAGTATCAATTGTGTTTTGTGGTGGACACAGGAAGTTCCGTCACACTGATACCGAAAACAATTTATGAAAAATACTGGAAAGATGGTAAATTGTCTCCATCTTATTTGAGATTGAGGTCCTTTTGTGGAAACCCAATAAAAATTATTGGTGAGAGAAGAGTTTTTGTGAGGGAGGCAAATCAAGATTTGCGGTTGATAGTTGTAGATGAAGATATTTCGATAGTTTTGTTGGGACGAGAATGGCTGAAGGGTTTAAATCTTGATTATTCTAGGTTATTGAACATTAGACAAGTAAGCGAGTCCGATATAAAAGTTATAATAAATAAGTATGCTAATTTATTTAGCAAAGAATTAGGTTGCTTAAAAAACGTCCAAATTGATTTTTATTTAAAAAAAAATACGACTCCTGTATTTTGTAAGGCGAGAAGTTTGCCTTTCTCTTTGAAAAAAAAAGTAGAAAACGAAATCGATGGCATGCTTAACGAGGGAATTTTACAACCTATTGAGTATGCCAACTGGGCCGCACCTATAGTACCAGTACTGAAGAAAGATGGGAGCTTTAGAATTTGCGGCGATTTTAGATGCACCGCAAATAAGGCCATAGAATTGGATAAGTACCCGCTTCCATCAATAGACGAAATATTTTCAAAATTGTCTGGAAATACAGTATTTTCGTCATTGGACTTATCCAGAGCTTATTTGCAGGTCAGATTATCTGAAGAGGCCAAAAGAGTGGTGAACATTAATACTACGAAGGGCTTATTTGCCTTTAAAAGGCTACCCTATGGAGTAGCTGTAGCACCAAACAAGTTCCAAAGAGAAATGGACAATCTATTTGCAGATATGTCGGGAGTGGCTTGCTACATCGATGACATCCTGGTAGCCGGAAAGGATCATAAGGATCACGAGCAAAAGCTGGAATTGGTCTTTAAAAGGCTGCAAGAAAAAGGTTTAAGATTAAACAAGGATAAATGCAAATTCGCAGTAAATGCTGTTGAATATTTAGGTTTTAAAATAGATAAAAAAGGACTGCATCCCATAAGTAGTAAAATAGAAGCGGTGGTAGAGGCGCCTGAACCTACAAACGTTTCTCAATTGAGATCTTTTATAAGTCTCCTTATGTATTACTCTAGGTTTATAAGAAATATTGCAGATATTTTAGCGCCCTTCTATCACCTCTTAAAAAAGAATTCCAAATGGAACTGGACTGGCGAACACCGTATGTTATTTGCAAAATGCAAAGCATTGCTAACTAACGAGTCGGTGCTGGCACATTATGATGCAACTAAGGAACTAGTCCTTGCATGTGACGCCTCTAGCTATGGCTTAGGAGTGGTTCTGAGTCACAGGAACGATAGAAAGGAAGAAACTCCTATAGCCTTTGCTTCAAGAACGCTAACTGAAGCGGAAAGGCGGTATTCGCAATTAGAAAAAGAAGCCTTAAGCATCATTTTTGGGTGTGAGAAATTCCGACAATATCTATTGGGACGTGAATTTGTGTTGATTACAGACAACCGACCTTTAATGCACATTTTTTCACCCCAGAAACCGATCCCCATATGTGCTGCATCAAGAATTAAGAGGTGGTCTTTAAAATTGTCTGCATTTAAATACACTGTGGAGTTTCGAAAAACTGATGATAATGGCAATGCAGACGCGTTATCACGATTACCTTTAGTCTCAAAGACCACGGAATCTTTGGATGAGGATCAGGTGCTTCTCCTTCGGAAATGAGTGAGGTCCCCTTCTCATTCCAGGATGTGGCAGTTGAGACACGCCGGGATAAATTGCTATCAATTGTGTTGAGAAATGTTAGGGAAAATAATTGGCAAATTCCAAAGGTATCGCAGGAAAATCCACTTTGTTCCTATTATAGGATAAAAGACGAATTAAGTTGTGAGTTTGGTTGTCTGCAATGGCGTGAAAGAGTGATAATTCCCCAGAAATTAAGATCCTCATTTTTGAACGATTTACATGAGATGCACCTAGGGATGGTGAAAATGAAAATGATTGCTAGACGGTATTTTTGGTGGCCAGGCATAGACAAGAACATTGAAGAGTTGGCTAGAGATTGTAGAATCTGCCAAGAATCTGCAAGTATGCCGCCGTCTACCATTTCAGAGTGGACTTGGCCTGAGAAGCCGTGGCACCGTCTACACTTAGATCTAGCAGGTCCCTTTATGGGACGAATGTTTATGGTCCTTGTAGACGCGTACACCAAATGGCTGGAGATTGTCATCATAAAGGACATTACGAGCAGGACCATCATAGGACATCTTAGGGAGATCTTTGCCAGATTTGGATTACCTGAACTTTTGGTAACCGATAATGGCAGACAATTTGTCTCAAGTGAATTTGAGGAATTTACAAAAATAAATAGTATAAGACACACAAAAACGAGTCCGTACAATCCCAGCACTAATGGCTTAGCTGAGCGATATGTACGTGAATTTAAAACCTCTTTACGAAAGAACCAAGGAAAGGACAGTGTAGAAATCAATCTACAGCGATTTTTATTCGCCCATAGATCTTTTCCTCAAACGGTATTAAAGGAGTCTCCCGCGGAACTTTTAATGAAAAGAAATCTAAGATCAAGATTTTCAAATTTGATTCCGAAAATGGCGAAGGTAGGAGAGGTGTACCATGATTCCATGAGGAAGCAAAAGCATTTTTCGGTCGGCTCTGATGTGTATTTTCGGAGTTTTGTTAACGGACCAAAATGGAAAAAGGGCAGGATCATGGAACTACTGAGCAGCCGACATTACCTTATAGAAGACGAAGGCCGTTATGTGAAAAGACACATCAATCAACTAAGGCCAGTTATCAAGAGAGAAGTTCCTGAAGTGAGAGATTTGGTATTGCCGGGTACATCAAGAGATTTTATACTGCCTGGTACTTCTCGAGATCACCCTGGGCTTGGAGGACAGGAGAAGACAAGGGAAGAAGCCCCGGAGGTGGACGAAGAATTGAAGGGAGCGGAGTCTTCAGCACAAGAGGACACTCCAGAACCAGAACCGGGCCCTGCTGCTGCGGCTGTCCCTGTCCCTGTGCGCAGTCCAAGACCGCAGCGATCCAGAAGACCGCCAGAACCAGAACCGGGCCCTGCGGCTGTCCCTGTCCCTGTGCGCAGTCCAAGACCGCAGCGATCCAGAAGACCGCCAGACCGGCTGCACTACTATTAAGAGGGGAGATGTGTTGTGTATGCAAATTGTTAAATATCTGTATGTATTTTGCATGTTTTTTTATTATTAATATGTAAATATTTATTTGTATATATAGAACTTTTACGGTGCAATTAAAGGGAGATTGACCAGTAACTATAGGCTCCGTGTCGTGACGACTACTGGGAGGCGACACAACAGTTACCTTTGACAGCTCTCCTTTCGAGTTTGGATTTACGAACTTGTCTTGGAATATGGACAAATACTTGACAGCCAATAGCTCTTATGTGTTTAAGATTAGGCTTGTTCCCTGTCCACAGTTCATATGGCGTGTTTTCACCATTGTGATTGTTGAGAACTCTGTTTCTGACATAGGCTGCGGTGTAAGTCAGCTCCGCCCAGGAAGCCTTTGGCAGACCACTTCCAGATATAGTGCTCCTGACAAGATCTAGGAGTGTCCTATTCATTCTTTCTGCCACACCATTCTGTTGAGGTGTATACGTCATAGTGCGTTCATGAACTATTCCAACGCTCGTGCAGAAAGTGTCCCATTCTTTGGAACAAAATTCCAAGCCATTATCCGTACGTATTCGTTTTAGTTTCCGGCTGGTTTGTTTCTCAGATTCTTGAATCCACTCTTTGACTTTTCCCAGGGTTTCGCCTTTGTTTTTCAGGAAAAATACACTTGTATATCTCGTAGATTCATCAATGATGGTTAAGACGTACTTGGCTCCTCCCCAGCTCAATACGTCGAGTGGACCCATCAAGTCTGCATGCACCAAGTCCAACGGCATGATTTCTTTTTCCTCCTTGTGTGAGCGTTGAAGGAATGGCAGACGGTAAGACTTGCCGATCAAGCAGTCTTCGCACTTTTCTGGCTTTGCCGGGCTGCAATCAAGTCCTCTTACGCTTTGGTTCTTGGCCATCTTTGCTATCGTATATGCATTTACATGCATCAGCCTTTTGTGCCAAAGTTCCAGTGTAAGCTCTTCCTTGCATTCAGATACAAGAGAAACACGATCATTCTGATCTATCGGAGAGGATGGAGTAGTCTGGACGTAGTAAAGTCTACCCAACTTCTTTCCCTCTATCAAGAGTTTACCTTTCATGTACATAATGTGGCAACCACTCTTGTTGAAGACAACTTTTCTACCGTTTTCTATCATTTGGAGTACAGACAGAACACTGTGACGCATATCTGGAACGTACAATGTGTTCTGGGCAATCATATTGCTTGCATCTCCCTTGTGTCCAACAATATTGGCACTGACAGTACCGATACCACATGCTTCTATAGAAGAGCCATTCGCAACAGTGATGGAACTCATATTGCTTGTGCACTCTTTCAGACATGTGAAGTAATCTCTCTTGGGAGTCATATGGTGCGTCGCTCCAGAATCTATGATCCAGGTCTCGGCGGTAGCTCCAAACAAAGTGTTGCACATTGCCGACATATTTACGCCTTTGTTTTGGTCAAACCTCTTTGGTCTTTGTTCATTCTTTCCTTTCTTCCTGCATTCCCTTGCATAATGGCCTTTACCTCCACATTTGAAACAAACAACCTTTACTTTAAATTGTTTTTCTGTTTCAATGGGCTTCGAAGAGGCATTAACGACCATGGCACCCACATCTTTTGGTAGATTTGACGAACGCCTTTCTGCTTCTGCCAACAGCCGTCTTTTAACTGTGGCGGTCGTGAAGTCTGAATCAGGCAAGTTACATATGGTTGAGACAACGGTGTCCCAATCCTCTGGTAATCCACCCAAAAGAACCATAGCCAAATCGCCATCATCAATTTTGTCGCCAATTTGGGCCAGTTCGTTTACAATGTAGTTTATCTTCCCCATATACCCTTCAATATTGCTGTGCTGAGTCAACCTTTCGCCATATAACTGCCTTCTGAGTTGTACGGCTCGATATCTACTATCCTTTGGTGCGTATAATTTTTCCAGTTCCTCCCAGACCTCTTTCGGAATGTTCAAATGTTGAACATGCAATTGTTGTTCATCATTAATCCCGAGGCAAATTTTTGCAAACGCCTTACCCTCCCGCGACAAAAAAAGTTTTGTTGCAACAAGGTCACTAGGGTCAGGCTTAGCCTCTCCTGGATTGATCAAACTCCACAAATCTTTTTCGATTAGAACGAGTTTCATCTGGAAGCTCCAGCTGGAGTAATTAGCACCATTTAATTTTGTAATCGTCGTGTTTGCCATTTTACAAAATATTTGGTAAGTAGAAAAAAGGATGGTCCAAGTAATCAAAGGAAATTTGGTTACTCACGTTTTAGGCTTCGCGCTTCTTCAGTCTGACGTTTTAAGTCTTGTGCTTCTTCAGTTTCACGTTTTAGGCCTTGCGCTTCTTCAGTCTCATAATCTTTGTTGTATTCCAATTGATTACACACAGCGTTCAACGTTAATTATACTTTAATTAACTATAAGGTAAAGGGATTATATATAGATTAAAAAGTAAACATGGAGAGAAGGAATGGCGTGGCAACGCCGCAGGTAGGGTTACATCATCAGCAGGAAGTGTGAGTCAGCTCCAGGGTTGCCGAGAAGCCAACCGTCCGCGGTCACGGTCCAACAAATAGTGATGACATAATACAAAGATTAACACACTATAGCAGTATATAAGGGGTAATAGAAAGTGAACATATTAAATGAAAATTTAAAATGAGCAATAATATACTCGATAGCATTGAACATGGTAGCGGAAGATGAAACACTGTAAATAACATCGAATTTATAAAGTGAGAGAAAATATAAAATAACAAATGCCAATTAATGATATAAACATGAAACATAAACTTGAGATTATTAGATATGAAAGATAAAATATAAGGTTGATTATAAAATAGAGTCATAAAGCAAAAGTAAAAATTTAGTAAAGAGGAAAAAGTAACTAATATAAAATGACAATAGTCTAAACTGATTGGTTGACGTAAAAAAAATTATAAGAGCTAGATAATGATTATATAAAGGATATTAAAATGAAAAAAAATAATAATTTAAAAAATGTTCATCGAGAAAGAAGAGCAAGTACGATTATATATAGAAGTTTGTATATCGGAAAGAATGTAAATTTGCTCTTAGTTAGCCTTTATGAAATAGGTCAAAATATATGTTCCTGTTTTTAAGATGGGTGGGGGTGTTGTTAATTTTGCTCGGTTGCGATAGCTTTGGTCTCGTTGGCATAAGTTGTTCTAACTTATCGAATTTGTTTTATGTTTGACGCGGCTCGTGGGTCACATTGTTTCCAACTGTGAAACTCACTGAGTCCTAATCCTATTGTGTTTCTCCAGTGCTGCAAGCCTGATGATGTTGTTAAAGGAAACAAGCGCCATTTCACCTGAGAGCCCTGGGAGAAAGCCAAACTTCTGGGATGAGAACCAACCTTGGTGTTCTCAAATCCATTGCAGTCACACCATGATACACCACTCAAACACCTTGGCCAATGTGTTGAGCAAGCGTATTGGAACAGTTGTTGTCCGGTGGGTTGGAGGAAGAAGAGATTTGATTGGGAATGAAAAGCAATACTCCTGATTTTCACGGTGTTGGGATGTGTCCGAGACGCAGACACTTGGTTAAGAGTTGCGATAGGAGTGTGTGCAGTGCTGGTCCACCAAGGAGGAGACACCTGACTCCAAACCTGTAGGGACCAGGATATTATCTTCAACTGCATCGAAGGATCGCGCAGAAGATTTCACTCACTATGAAGGTTGGTTCTCTTGGTAGGCGATGGAAGAAAATCCAATTAATGGGATTGACGTTGTCCGGCCCATTGGAAAGTAGTGCTAGAGTACTTCCTGGCAGGTTTCCTCTGGAGTTAGTGCCGTCATCGTGTTTGAGCAGAGGTGGCCCTAGGTCACCTCTCCGACCTTCGGAGATATATCGGTGGGTGTAACTACATGCAGCTGAGGAGACTTCTTGGCAGAGGAATAGCAAAGAGATATGTTTTGACCACTTTATAACTGCTTCAAGCTTGTTGTTGCAAGCTCTGTATAGTCTTTTTAAAATATTTCAATGTGGAAGAAGGTGCTTTGATAGAAACACCGTAGAGACACCGAGATATTACGCAGCTTTGCGAGTTTATTGTCCCACCATGGTTTGATGTTCTAGGATACGTTGTAGGTTCCTTAAGACAAGTAGTAAGATGAGAAACCACTTCATCGATGTGAACGCTGACTGGAGACACGAGGCGGTGTGGTGGAAGGCTGACTCAATGAAGGCTGTGAAAGTCTCTTCCACGACGTGACGTCTCTTCAGGCACGACGTCTCTTCCCAGGAACAGGTGGGCTCTGTGAGGAATAGTCAGAGGAATTGGTAAGGATTGGAAGGTGGTCAGAGAAAAATATTTCCTGAAGACAAGTTCTATTGGCGTAGATGAGTAGTTAGCCGGATGCCAGGGTGATGGAAAAGCGCAGGGATCCATTGGACCAGATGTAATAGGTGAGAGCTTTCACGAGCTGAAGATCCATTAGTGTAGCAGAGGACTCCAAGCTGGCCCCGTAGGCATCTTGAGTAGCTCCAATTTCTCATATTGGAGTGTGGGCGTTGTCACAATGCCAAGAATACATGGGAATGGCGCCCTGTTCAGAGATGATTCCAGGGTTGGTAGAAAGGAAAGGTCTGGCGCACTATTGTGCCAGTATGCTGAGGCGATAACGAGAGATTTCTTTTACCTAATCAAATCAGGTCAGTGTAAATATTTGGGTAAAAACAACTAAGTGGAATGGGATTGAAATTTTATTGTATAACAAGTACAGCATTGAGCTTTCATTGGGGGTGAATGTGTCAAAGTTTAAATCAGGCCAGATATTTGAAGCCTTTTGGTAGTTCTTGTAGTAGAATAACGCTACTTCATGTTCTGCTGCTATACTGGCCTTTAGCCTTCACCAGGGGACAAGTCCGGGAGGTGGCGTAGTGATTGAGCTTCTCAAACACTGCCCCGGTTTTCTCGCAGCAATTGTAGACTTTGCATAAAAGTTAAGACAGGAGTGACTCTCATGACCAAGTCGTGCCACACTTGTAGCATATGGGTTGGGCGGCAGGGCAGGCTATAGCGCGGTGGCGAGAGCTTCATAAGTGGTAGCAATGTTTTAAGGAGTAACTTATTTTGTACCAAAGAATGAGTCCCGCAATGTGTAGCTTACCCCGGTTGCCCAAGGAATCATAGGTTCAAAAACAAAATAAATTTTACACCGCACATTAACGAAGTTTTACATAAAGCACAACGAGTGAAAAAAAAATCATATTTCCTTCAGTGGCAAAATGTGTTGAATTAACTCTCAAAAAAGATTAAATTTATATTCAGGCCTATACTAACCTATGGAGATGATTAATGATTAATAATAGCTTCAAAAAAATAAATTATATGCAATATCAAATTTTCTATAGGCTATTAGGGCGTTCAAAGCAACTTCTCCAAATTGTGTTCTTTGACAGAGCTTCCATCCTCATCTGATTACATCGAACAAGATTAATCAAATATGACTTAGACCGATTTTTTTATCTGAAGAAGATAAATAAACATTCAGACCACATTCCTCAACAACTATAAATTATTTCATAAAGTCAAGAGTAAACAATATATTTATAAATACTGATATATATATATGGTAATTTAAGCCAACAACCCTATATTGTATACTACTTATAACAAGATTGTCATGTTGTATATAGAAAAACATCTATAAATAATTATGCGCATGATTGACATGTGTCATTGCATCACTATATGAAATGTACTTTGTACAAACTGAGGATGAATAAATAAAACTATGTAATAGATTAAGAGCTGAGTTAAAGCAAGATTTAGGAGTTCATAAACGTCTAAAATCGAGAGAGAAATCCGACAACCTTAAAAAGGAATGTGGCAGCCCGTTGCCATTAAGGTCAAAGAGTGCAGAATGCCGCAGGCGTTCAAAGTCCAAATTCTCACATCTCCCCCCCCCCCCTCCTCGGGAATGGTATATAAAAAAACCTCGGTTTTAGCCCTATATAGGTAGTCACTTCACCGTCGGCGTGAGCCCTTGTTGGTTGCAGCCAGGTCCACATCATCGCCATGCAAAACAGTAAGAACTCTATATCTCCATCTTGCTCTTAGCTCGCTTTTATCTGTTCATGGAGCTTGCCTACTACAACTGTGTCTCTTCGTTTTATGTGTGTGGACACTCCCAAGCTTTCCACTCTGCCTCGACCACGACTGCCTGTACTCTGTGAAAACTGTTAAAGGTCTTCCAAAGTGCAGAAAGGTACTGGAAAACTCTCCACGCCCTGACTGTCCCTCTCGGTTACTACAGGTTTGACCCTCGGTTACCACAGCTATAGCGAGAGTCGACAGGATCCCTCATCACAGATAAGTCGACAGGACCTCATCACATATATATATCTAAAGAGGCACCTCTCCCCTTAATTATATAATTGCTATACTAATATATATTTTCATCAGTCTTTATTTTTTCAAACATCTCAAAATATTTACACCTTGACTTTTCCTATGTTAAATTTACTACAAACCACGGAAACTTGGATATTTTTGTTCGGTATAGAAGTAGTTGACGATCCAAGGTGTCTTTGTGGAAAGAGGAAAAAGGATTCTAGTCACCTATTGATAGAATGCCCCCTCTTCCAGGACAACAGAAAGCGGCAAGATATTCAATTCAAGGAACTATATAAAATGAAAGAATTTAAAAGCACGAATGTTTCTTTCATAAATAATACAAACTTCTACTGTTCTTCCTGCGATGAAAAATATATTGGGAGGGCTTGGCTTCTCAGTAGTGAACCCTCCCAGCGGTTTCGCCAATTTAATCCACCAGACCGCTTCTCAGAGCTCTAATACTGTATTGGACGATTCTGCTTATATACGCAGCACTGAAGGGTGGAATCTCAGAAATATTTTTCAAGAAAACTATGGATATAAGCTTATAGGACAGTAGAATTACATACAAATATTTGCATCGAGCAATGCTCTTCCGCAAACAATAAAGACAAGGTCAGTTAGGCACAAATTAACACAAAGCAATAACGCGCCATATATACATATAAAATGAAAGGATTTAAAAGCACGAATGTTTCTTTTATACATAATACAAACTTCTACTGCCCTTACTGCGATGAAAAAATATATTCGGAGGGCTTGGCTCATCAGTAATGAAACCGTTGGGAGGGTTCATTGGGATGAAGTATGAAAGGATGAATTGTGAAGAGTAAAGATAAACGGAAAATAAAGTGTCCAGGGATGGCAATCCCTATAATTACCTATTCTCTGTATTCAATATTTTCCAATAATTAGTAAATAATTGCGGAGAATTTACAATTTGGGAAAATTTGAAAGCTATTATTCACGATATGAGCGAAATAATAGAACTCGTATAATTTCAGGTTTTTGTATAAACATTGGTTGTATTCAAATGTTCAAATTGTGATAATATTCATTTTGGACATAAAGTCGTGCAGCTTGATAGTGACGAGATATATTTTCCTGAAAGTATAAGTAACTAGCCGAATGACCCTGGCAACGCCAGAGTTTCACCCGTTTAAATGTTTTTATTCAAATACTATTCGTTACAATCATAAATTGGCGCCGTGAATGTCACTCTAGTGAAACGTCCCGCTCCAAACTCTGTATGCTTTTAAAATATAAAAATAAAAATGTAAATTTTCACAACGATATTTGAAATTCTATTATTTTGATTTTCAATTGTTTTCGTTACAATTTTAAATTGGTGCCGTGGATGTCGTTACTCTTGTGAAACGTCCCGCTCCAAACTTTGTGTCGTAAAAGTTATTTTTATAGAGAGATGATCTGGCTTTGTGTCTTCTGCTCGAATAGAGCCCTTGAGAGCGAAAGGGTAAATTTGTAACAAAATTCTCCCCCACACTGGAATGCTGTCTTGGCGCCTGTCCTCCCTCCCCCGTGGACCAATCCCCCGCAGCTGGAATTCATCTATCTTTCCCCAACTTCACCTTGGTATCTTGGCCCCTCGGTTAGCTTGTTATACAGTAAGGAGGAGGTTATCCATATTATACTGTCCCGTTCCCATTAATCCTTTTCGTCCCCAAAAAGAACTGAATTCACCAGCGGCGCTGATCGGCGGCTCTTTGATATCCCTGGGGTATTCGGCCACATGAGGCTTGTCAGTCTTCCGGAAGCGTAACGACAGGATTAGCAACAACCCTTGTTTTTAGAATCACATTCGAACATGGGCTTTCTTCCCACTCTCTATCTGCGCCTACGCCATTGATTGGTCTTGCTGTCCAGCACAGGGTGGTGGTTTTCCACATGATGGCGAACTGCCTAAGATGCTTTCATCTTAGGTTTGAATTTCTCCTGGTGAATAAATTGTAAATGAGCCCTCTTGATACACGCTGTACATATCGTGGCAGTCTAGCACGCTTTTTTCCTCGCAGAGGTTGTCGAGGGGGAGGGGTTTCCTTGCTGGACCAAGTCATCTGTCAGTTTATTATTTATTTGCAACTGAAGCTTTCTTTTTCTTCAACCTCTAAACCCGGACATCTTCGCGTCGATTCTGCACTGGGCTGTGATTCACCAGGACTCCTGGTGCCACTTGAGACGTCCTGGGAGAGCGCTTTTGATCCCAAACCTTGTCCTTGCTGTCCCGTGCGGACTTCCCACTCTGCACGCCTTGCCACTCAACCCCGACTGCTTCCAACTCACTTGTTTGCTTACCCGGGTTTACGACATATATACGAGTATATGGTAATTTAAACCAACAACCCCACATTGTATATAACTTATAACAAGATTTTCATGTTGTATAATAGAAACACATCGTTAAATAATTATACGCATTATTGACATGTATCATTACATCATCATATGTAATGTACTTTGTACAAACTGAGAATAAATAAATAAAACTCTGTAATAGATTGAGAGTTGAGCTGAAGCAAGAGATAGAAGTCAAAAACGTCTAAAATCGAGATAGATGGAAGTCCCACAACAACATCTAAAGATAGATAGGAAACTGTCAGGACGGCGCCAGTGTACAATTTCGCCAGCTGATCCACGCTATTGTTGCATCTTCTGAAATGCAATACTTCCTCTCTCGGCAAAGATATATAAGGCCTCCGTCCTAGCCAAAAATATAGTCACTTCACCATCAGCGGAAGCCCTCGTCGGTTGTCACCAAGGTCCTCCTTATCCACCATGTAGACCAGTAAGAACTCTTTTATCTCCATCTTTCGCTCCTAGGTCAACTTTTATCTGTTCACGGAACTTTCCTAGTGCAACTGTGTCTTCGTTTTTTGTGTGGACATTCCCAAGCTTTCCACTCTGCCTCGACCACGACTGCCTGTATCTGTGAGAACTGTTAAAGGTCTTACAAGGTGCAGAGAGGTACTGGAAAACTCCACATCCTGACTGTTCCTCTCGGTTAACACAGTATAGGGAGAGTCAAAAGGATAAAACACCACAGTTTAAGTCGACTGGATACCTCACCACACTTTTAGTCGACAGGATTCTATAAGAGTCGACAGTATAACACCACATATATATACAAATTGAGTATATTGGTTTAGATTAGACGCCGTATTGATGCTCTTGTTTGTTTATATTTTGAGGTGTTCACGCATATAAATAGAGGATTTTATAACTGTGTGTTTTCATAATTTTGTATCTTAGAAGAAGCATTCATTCTTAATAAGCAGCAACAGAAAAAATAACCAGCGAACAAGAATAAGTTGGACGAACACATCCTAGAAAGCATCAGCTACATTAAAGTGACATTCCTGGGAAGGCAAACGATTTAACTAATGATGCTTTGTGTTTCGAATGGATGTTTACCTTGGGTAAGTTTGAGGATGTGGAAACATAGGCAGCACGGGCAATATTAAATAAGTGTTTTCTGCTGTTTCAGCTGTTCTCAAAATGTTGATTCACTGTGCTGTGTTCTAACAATCCTTCTTATATGGTGGGATGTTGCGGGAGTTCAGGCTGAACATTTAATTCTTCAAAAATAATTATAACTATCAGTCTTTTTATTATATATCTATACAAGTATATTACCCATTGGTGTACCTTCCATTCGGAGAATCAATGTCCGACCTATACTAATCATAACAACCAAGGTGGGCGATGAGGAAGTTCATTCCAGAGTACTTCCGCTGGAAGACACAGTTGAGTCTTCCACATGCGCTACAGAGGATGCTCAAACGGCTGAACTTTGCAAGATGGAAGACGCCCTACAAAGGATGGATGTAGGTGGAGTGAGATATATCACTAGAAATGGCGGCATGGAGTAGGAAATGATCCATACCGGTTAGGTAGCGAAGAAGGGCGAGCTGATCGCCTCCGACAACGGCTGTGATACGAGTGTTTTAAACCAAATCAAGCGAGCGGAAGTAAAGTACCCTCTAAATAAAATACAGTGGAAAATTCAACCCATTGGGATTCTTTATGAAATATTAACTTATATGTCATGATTTCAGGTTATTGTCCTCGTCACGAAGAAGCAGCGTTTATTTGCTGACTAGTTAAAGTAAAAGAGTAAAATAAATCGACTGCAGCTAGTTACATGAATTTATTATATTTACATATCTGAATCCACGATCATCAAGATAATGCATTATCTCATATTTGGATAATCAAAAATTTATAAGACTATTTATATGTAATTTCTGTTGGTTATAATACACCCCTCTCTGCTATACTATAGAAAAACTGGTTTCTGTTATGTGGAAATACTTCTTATATTCCCTAGACTGGTGCAATTGAGTATAGGTGTAATCCGATTCTGTACAAACAGGATTTCTTTGTCTGCTGTATAAATTCTCTCTTTCAATCAGAACAGATCCTCCGACTGTAAAACAGGTGAATATGCTCTCAAATTCAAAACACAATTTTTATAACCTTCTCTACTCTAATGGTCCGACACATTTAGCTTGTCCCCGCTCATAACAACGGAACCTAGACCCATAGCTTCAGGCCTTAACATGGCTACGTTATGTCACATCTATGCTGTGAATATCATTTTTGGCTTGGATATTTATGTAGAGAGAAGAGCATACCTGTTTACCCAATAAATATATTCTAGCTCTATTTTTATATACCCAAAGTTTCGGAGACTCTCTTTTGCCTTTATTATATTTTCACAGTAATGAAGGTGACGAGTCGTTTGGGTAGAATAAAATAATAATTTATTAGATGACTTTAAATAGTTAATAAGTTTGAAGGATAAAAAGAAATAGAGGTAAACTAAGTTAAATGGATAAAAATAATGGTAAATTAAGGAAGTAATGTCAGAGACCCAAACGGCTGGCGATCGGCTCCACCATTCAAGATGGCGACTATTGTTTACAAACTTCCCGCCTAGCGCGCCCGCCATCTATCGGAGCTTAGGTACATAACACTTGCCAAGCTGACAGCGCGCGCCACCTATCGGGGCTTAGGTACATAACATTCGCCAAGCTGCCGATGTATTATTTACAGTTACAAGCTATGTACATTTTTGGTTATGACATTACTCCCCTTTTCAAAAATAAGCAGCGACCCGCTGCTTGAAAAAAAAAAAATTCTACACTATGTGATCAGTCTTGTGTTTGTTCTTCTGGGCTTCTGTATGGTTTCATCCGCAGGACGTGGACGATGTCTTTGATATTCCGCTGTCGGGGTCTCCTCTCCAAAGCCTCTACTTCATAAGTTACTTCAGACAGTTGTCTCACAATTTTATAGGAGCCGAAGTATCTTTTAAGTAGCTTCTCCGACAGTCTTTGTTTACGCAGAGGTGTGTACACCAACACAAGGTCTCACGCGCGGTACTGGACAGGTCTGTGGCTTTTTTCGTATCGAGATTTGTCTTTTTCTTGCGCCTTCAAAATGTTCAAACGGGCCAGCTGGCGTGCGCCCTCGGCATTTGTCACCAAACACTCCACGTAGTCTTCCAGATTAGCTTCCTCTCTATACGTCAGGATGGTGTCCAATGGGGTCTCGACATTGCGTCCGTGTACAAGATAGAAAGGGCTAAACCCAGTGGTTTCCTGTTTGGCGGTGTTATAGGCAAAAGTTACGTAAGGGAGAACTGAATCCCAGTTTCTTTGGTCTACATCAACATACATAGACATCACGTCACCAAGTGTCTTGTTGAGTCTCTCGGTCAGGCCATTTGTTTGGGGGTGGTAGGCAGAAGTAAAGCGATGTGCGGTTCCACAGAGGTTGTTAATCTCCCGTATTGTGTGAGATATAAACGTTCGACCTCGGTCTGAAATCAATTCTCTGGGGGCTCCATGTTTGAGGATCACGTCTTCTACTATAAATTTTCCAACTTCTTCCGAACTTCCATTTGGTATGGCTTTGGTCATAGCATACCTTGTTAGATAGTCTGTCGCGACCACGGTCCATTTATTGCCATCGTTCGAGGTAGGGAATCTTCCTAACAAATCTATCCCTATTTTCAGAAAAGGTCTTGCAACCGGCGGAATTGGCACAAGTTGTCGTGGTGGACGTTCGGTAGAACCTTTTCCCCGTTGACATTCTCGACAATGTGCCACATATTGTCGCACAGATCTATGCAAGCCGGGCCAGAAATATTTTCTTCTAACGCGGTCGTATGTTTTTGCAAATCCCAGGTGTCCCGCCATTGGTGCATCGTGGGCTTCCCTCAAAATGTCAACCCTCATTTGTTTGGGCACTACTAAGAGCCAAGGTTTGCCCATGGGATCGTAGTTTTTGCGGTAGAGGATCCCGTCGATTATTTTGTATCCACTTTCACTTTTGGAATCAATTTCCTGAATTATTTTTTTTGGTCTGGACATCGCTTCTTTGCTCTTTTCTTATGTCGGTAATTGAAGACAATTCTGGTATGTTGTCTTCGTTGGATTGGGGGAGAGGACTTCTTGAGAGGCAATCCGCATCTTGGTGTCTTTTACCATTCTTATGCACAATAGATAAGTCGAACTCTTGAAGTCGCAAGGCCCATTTGGCTAGCCTTCCCGATGGATCCTTTACATTAGCTAGCCAACACAGGGAATGATGGTCGGAGACGACGGTGAAGTGTTTTCCAAACAAATATGGTCTGAACTTGTAAATGGCCCAAACTACAGCCAGGCATTCCCTCTCCGTCGTGGAATAATTTCTTTCTGCGGCGTTAAGGGTTCTTGATGCATAGGCGATAGGCTTTTCTTTTCCTTCTACCAGTTGGGTCAACACTGCTCCGACGCCATATCCACTCGCGTCGGTATGTATAAGTGTCTCAGCATCTTCCTTAAAATGGCCAAGCACAGGATCGGTAGTTAGGGCTGATTTTAATATTTGGAAAGATTGTTCTTGTTCGTTAGACCAAAAGAACTTCACTTTATTCCTCAGGAGGTCGTGTAACGGCTTTGCTTTATTTGCAAATTCTTTCACAAATCGCCTGTAATATTGTTGCACCAGGTTGCGGCTTGGCAGACTCTTCAAGCATGATTCTCTCCTGTGCTGGGTCTTGCATCTTACCAGAGCGTGTTTCAACCATCCTACAAATTTATATAAGGGAATAATGAGATAAGTCTACTTTAAGTAGCCTCCAGAATAATTTATTTATTTCCTCACATCAAAGAGAGCAGTGAAGTCACACGTGTACCTAAATACAAATGATGATAATCTAAAAAATAATCTGTTTTAAATAAATATCATAGAATATAAAAATAAATAAATATATAATTTAAATTTCAAATATATTAAAAATGATATAAGAAATACGCCATTAATCATGATGTAACACTTCCCCCTCTCCAGAGGTCGTCACGTCCTCGTGAGTTACCTCATCAATTCTCTCAAAATAGGGTTTGAGTCTTGAGACATGGACAATCAATGGGTCTTGGCCAGGATTATCTTTCGGCTCAATTAAGTAATTTACGTTAGACAGCTTCTTTAATATTCTATATGGGCCAAAATATTTTCTCAATAGTTTTTCACATTTTCCGATTTTCCTGACTGGTGTCCAAACTGCCACTAAATGTCCTGGTTCATAGATTTTCTCATTGTGTTTTTTGTCATAGTTTCTTTTCATTCTTTCCTGAGTCTTCTCTGTGTTGTTAATGACTACCTGTCTCGTCCTTGCTATTTTATCTAAGTAGTTTTCTATATTTAATCGTAGAAACTTTCTCCTTGGGATATTAAAAATATAAAGTTAAGTGCCAGGAGAAAATGTTTTTTATTGAATAAAGAATAAAAAACATTTTCTCCTGGCACTTAACTTTATATTTTTAGTTTTCTATATATTCGTCGTAATCGTCCATGTTACTGTCCGTTGGGATATTCTCATCGTCTAAGAGGGACATGGGTTCCCTTCCAAACAACAGGAAAAATGGAGAGTAGCCTGTGGTTTCTTGAATCGTGGTATTATACGCGTGGGTGATAAAAGGGAGGATTTCATCCCAGTTCTTTTGGTCTGTGTTCACATACATGCTGATCATATTGATTAAAGTTCTATTTAGCCGTTCCGTTAGTCCGTTAGTCTGGGGGTGGTAGCTCGTTGTGAAGCAGTGTTTCACTTTGCACATTTTCATTACCTCCTTCATCAAATTGCTAGTGAATTGTGAACCTCTATCGCTAATAAGAAATTTTGGGGTACGTGACGTAAAATAATATGTTCGATTAAAAATGTAGAGACTTCTTTCACGGTTGCTTCTGATACTGCCTTTGTTTCAGCATACTTGGTATAATAATCAGTCAACACAATTATCCACTTCCTTCTTCTTTTCGTTGATGGCAAGGGGCCAACAAAGTCAATTCCGATTCTTTCAAAAGGGTAGTTAGCTGGGGGAATAGGTTGTAGAAGTCCAGAAGGCAAGTGATTTGAACCTTTCCGACTTTGGCAAAGATGGCACGTCTTTACAAATTCTGAAACATCTTTCAACATGGAAGGCCAATAGTATTTATTCTTCAATCGGTAAGTGGTTCTGGCGACGCCCAGATGGCCATTCAGCATATGGTTGTGGTATTCACTCATGACTTCCTTCCTTCTCTTCTTTGGCACTACCAGCAACCATGCCCTACCTTCAGGATTTGGATTTTTCTTGTAGAGACACCTATTTTCTTCTTTGAAGTTCTGTGTAATTGAACGCTTGTTTCCACTAAGGTTCTCCTTAATATTCTCAAAAGAATCATGCTTTTGGTCTATTATTTGATTCAGAAATAGTCTTTCATAATCTTCGTCCCATTCGTTTTCAGGTAAGGGTCCTCTAGATAGACCATCAGCGTCCAGATGTTTTTTACCCGATTTGTGTATAATTTCGAAATTATATTCCTGAATCTTCAGTGCCCATCGTGCTAATCGGCCGGTCGGATCTTTCAGATTCTTAAGCCAGCATAGTGCGTGATGATCAGTTACGATTTTGAAGTGCCTTCCATATAGGTAGGGTCGTAACTTGGGCATTGACCACACAACAGCTAGACATTCTTTTTCGGTAGTCGAATAATTTTGCTCAGGTTTGCTCAGTGTTCGACTTAAATATGAGATAACTTTTTCTTTATCGCCGAACTTTTGGACTAATGTTGCACCCAGGCCGATGTTAGATGCGTCAGTATGAATGTAAGTAATTGCATTCGGGTCAAAGTGCCCTAAGATTGGAGGATTTATCAATGCTACTTTAAGGGTTTGAAATGCTTTTTCTTGATTTTCTGTCCAGGTAAAAGGTACATTCTTTTTTATAAGACTGGTTAATGGATCGGCAATTTTTGAAAAACCTTTGATAAATTTTCTATAATATGAGCACATTCCTAAAAATGATTGAACTTCTTTTATCTTTTTGGGCCGAGGAAAATCTCTAATAGCCTTGATATTATGCTCCGCTGGTTTTATACCATGTTGATTAGTTATATGGCCAAGAATCTCCAGTTCTTCGAAAGCAAATTGGCATTTTTTGTTGTTCAATTTTAAATTAGCCTCGCGAAAACATTTTAAAACAGCTTCTATTCTTTTGAGATGTGTTGAAAAATCCGAGCTATAAATGATTACGTCATCTAGGTAACATAAGCAAATTTGCCATCTAAGATTACCAAGCATATTTTCCATGTTCCTCTCAAATGTAGCAGGGGCATTGCATAGACCAAAGGGCATTACGTTGAACTCATATAGGCCATGTGCTGTAGTGAAGGCTGTCTTTTCTTTATCTTTCTCCTCAACCTCTACTTGCCAATATCCTGATTTAAGGTCAATTGCTGAAAAGTATTTGGATCCTTGAAGTGTATCCAATACTTCATCAATTCTGGGAATTGGGTAAACATCCTTCACTGTTACATCATTCAATTTTCTGTAGTCAACGCAAAATCTGTACTTACCATCTCGCTTCTTGACCAAGATTACAGGAAAGGACCATGGACTCGAGGATGGTCTAATTATGCCGTCTCTGAGCATTTCATCAATTTGTTCTTTTATGATTTCTCGCTCTTTCGCGCTCACCCTATACGGCTTGTGTTTGATAGGTTTCGCGCCTTCTGTATCGATCCGATGTTTCGCTAAGTTGGATCGTCCTAATCCCGACGAAAACAAATCCTCGTACCTTTCCAAAACTTGTTTCAATTGCTCCTTTTCCTTATATGCTAAATTTTCGTTTATCTGAAATTGGGGTTCTTCATGCTCTTTTTGTTCACTTTCTTCCATAAGATTCACTTCGGCTGGCTGGCTTCCAAAGCACAATGTTTGGTTTTTTAATATTTTTAATAGTCGAGGGTAAGGGTTTGTTATCCAGATATATGTTTCCTTATTCACAACATTTATTAAGCTTCTCGCTAGTCGAAGTCCATTTGTTTGAAACATTTTATGGTTCTCCTCGATGATGTATTCGCCATCCTCTGCTTCTACAAATGCATTAATCAATTTAATAGAAAGTTCTGGTATAATGGCATCCTTTGCACTTTTTATTTTCTTCTGTTGATATTTGATTACGTCACGATTTTCTGTCAAGTCATATTTGATTATTTCACGCTGACAATCAATTTTTGCGTTCATTTTCTTAAGAAAATCACGTCCAAGTATAAATATTCGCAAATGTGTTCTCAATATCACAAATTGATGTGTAATTGTTTTGTCATCAAATTTTATATTTAAAATAATATTTCCTACGATATCTAATTCTTTGCCATCGGGTCCGGAGCACATTTTATCAGGATTTATTATTTCAAGACCTGTGTTAAGAGCTGTACTAAGGTCGACCACTGAAAGATCGGCGCCTGTATCAATCAAAGCTTCGCAGATACCGATTCTATCCACGTTAATGTTCATTTTATATTTGGGGTCCAACTTTTTAATTCCATTTATGGTCGACTTGCTTTGATTGACGGACTCAGGCGCGATGTTTAGTTTAAATCTTCTAATGCGGCATATCTATTCCTCGTAGGGATACTCGAGTACGGGCTATTACTTACGTCAGCGTAGAGCAGAGGTCTCGACTTCTGAGTTCCATTATCCATTCGGATTTCTTCTTCGACCTTGTCTTGTGTAACTATGGGGTCCTCTTCCACAATTCTTACAAACCTGACTCTGCAATACCGCGCTACGTGTCCTGGCTTGTTACACTTGAAACATATTGGTCTCCCGTCTTCTGTCCTATTCCTATTTGAATTTGGATTCTTATTGTATGTTTTACTTGGGTAGACCGGTTTTGGCTCAGGATTGGGAGTGTAAGATCGTCTAGGGGCAGATACCTGGGGCAGAGGCTTGTTCTGGTAATACCTCGGAGTGGGGGCCTGGGGCTTGGAGGTGTTCTGGTAGTACCTCGGAGCGGGGGCCTGGGGCTCGGAGGTGTTCTGATATGGTCTTCTGAACGACGTAGCATTCTTCCATTGCTCTTGATGATGAGGACGAGGAGAGCGTGGTCCATTATAAAGAGCTTTTGATTTTTCTGCACGTTCTTGGTAATTCTTTTCGAACAAATCCAGCTTTTTACAAATTTCTAGAAGTTCATTGGTATTTTTAGGAGGGTTTAGGTGAAGGGCAAAAGAGTATTCTTTCTTTAACCCTCCAATAACCCAGTTTATTTTAGTCTCTTCTTCCATTTGGGGGTCGACCTTGTTGCACAGTACAAGGATATCCTCTGAGAACCTGATTGCAGGTTCATTCCACTGTTGCATCCTGTTTAGTCTCATCTTAATTTCCTCTTTGTTGGCGTCTGAGGCAAAATCCTCAATTAGGCGGCTCTTGAAATTTTCCCAGCTGGTGAAATTTATCTTGTGTAGGTTCAGCCAGGTTTTGGCGCTACCAATCATATTCATAGCCGCATAACGAGAGATAATGTAGTCTGCCCAATGGTACAGGAAGCCAATTTCTTCAAGAGATTCAATCCATGGGCGAGGGTCTTCCGTTCCATCATACTTGGGGATGTCGATGTTGGGATTCAGGACAACTGGGTCGGAACTAGCATCTCTACCAATTGTTGCACCAGGTTGCGGCTTGTCAGACTCTTCAGCCATGATTCTCTCCTGTGCTGGGTCTTGCATCTTTTACAGAGCGTGTTTCAACCATCCTACAAATTTATATAAGGGAATAATGAGATAAGTCTACTTTAAGTAGCCTCCAGAATCCTTTATTTATTTCCTCACATCAAAGAGAGCAGTGAAGTCACACGTGTACCTAAATACAAATGATGATAATCTAAATAATCTGTTTTAAATAAATATCATAGAATATAAAAATAAATAAATATATAATTTAAATTTCAAATATATTAAAAATAATATAAGAAATACGCCATTAATCATGATGTAACAATATGAACACAATCCCATGAAGCTTCTTACTTCAGTTGCTGTTTTTGGAGTCGGGAAATTTGTAATTGCTTCAATTTTGCCGGGATCAGGGCGAATGCCGCTTTCTGTAACCAGATGTCCTAACACTTTGATTTCTCTTGACCCAAAACGGCACTTCTCATGATTAATACACAAGCCTGCTTACTGGATGCATCTGAGAACTTTCCCTAGGCGTTCAATATGTTCTTTAAAGGATGTAGCATAAACAATTATATCGTCTAAATAACAAAGACAAATTGTCCATTTCAATCCTGCTAGTAGCTTGTCCATCATTCTTTCGAATGTTGCCGGTGCGTTGCATAGACCGAAGGGCATCACCCGGAACTCATATAAGCCATCAGGGGTGATGAAAGCTGTCTTCTCCCGATCTTCCTCGTCGATTTCTATCTGCCAGTATCCTGTACGTAGGTCCATGCTGGAAAATAATTTAGCTCCTGTTAAGCTATCCAAAACATCATCATTTCTAGGTAAAGGATACACATCCTTTTTGGTGACCTTGTTAAGCTTTCGGTAGTCTATACGCAAAATCTCCAGGACCCATCTTTCTTTTTAATACAAAACTACTGGAGACGACCAAGGACTTTCGAACGGTTGTACAATTCCCATCTTTTTCATTTTATCGACTTCAGTTTGTATAGATCGTCTTTCGACAGGAGACACCCGGTATGGTCGTTGTTTAATAGGACGGCTGTCTGAGGTGTCGATTTTATGTTTCACATTGGAGGTTGTACTGAATGATTTTCTCTCAAAATCAAAAACCTCCGAGTACTTTTCTAGACATTCTGCAATCATTGACTTTTGTTCTTTATTTAATCTCTCGTCTACCAGAGATAAGATTTGTTGGCGTCTATCCTTTCTCTTAATGTTTGATTGAGTTTTCTCGTCTTCAGCTGTGTCAACACTGTAGATTCCGCTACTTCCAATTTTCCTCAAGTATCCTACAAGCATACCAGCTAGGATTATTTGATTCTGAGAAGTCCGATTAGTTACCCATATCTCCCCTCTGCCGTGATGGAAGTTAATTATGGATGATGGTATGACCAATTCTTTTTTTAAGATGAGATCTTTGCTTCCTTCTATCATTAGATCTTTTCCACCTCGAATCTCTTCGTTAATAACCGTGATTTTCTTAATTGAGCGAGCTGAAATAAAACAGTCTTCTAATGCATGTGTAGGCAGATCTTCTTCTAGGCCGTCGTTCACACTTTCCTTCAAATGTATTTCACCTCTTCCACAATCAATTACTGCACTTGTGGCTCGAAATAAATCAAGACCAAGGATTATGTGATGGCTACATTCAGAGAAGACAACAAAAGTAAAATAAATCTCAAGTTTTCCAATCGACATTTTTAAGTTGCAGCGCCCCAGAGTTTCGATATGCTTCCTATTGGCGACTCTCAGTACAGGCCCTTTTTCTGCAAAGAACGGAATTTTCAAATATCGGCGAAAACTTTCCGAGATTACGGAATAATCGGCTCCAGAATCGACTAAGGCCTCAACATTCTGTCCATTTATGGTGATAACAACGTAGTTCCGTTTCATGTTCGCAGTTATAATAGGGGGAGGATTTCTACTTTCGTCAGCGGCCTTACCTCCAGTCTCGGTCGCTCTCCTTAGTTTCCCTGGCTTAGGCGGCGAGGAGATTGACTGGATCGGTGAGAGGGCGACGGCGTTGCGTTTCGTCTTGAGGGGGATCTTCCACGGCCAGGATAGGGCGACGGGTTTCGAAAGCGGCGATCTACGAACTCAATTTCTTCGGCATTTTGATTGAATCAGGTGTTGTAATTATTGGAGTAGACCGGCTTTCTTACCCTGGCTTCCTCGAAAACACGCCTTCTGTCTCGGCAATATCGGGCTACATGTCCCGGGCGACCGCAATGGAAACATATTGGAACGTTTTCGTGTGTCCTCCATTCATCAGTTCTTCTCTGTGGTGGTGTCTGGTTGGGTGCCGGTGTTCTTTGGTTCAGGAACTGCTGTCGTGGCGTCTGTCTGAATATTTGGGGTCGGTTAGAGTACTGCTGTCGTGGCATTGGCCTTTGAACGGGCTGCGAAATTGCAGACAGGTTCCTTTCAACTTCCTCTCGGATAATTAGATCCAGGGAAGATGGTTTGAGAGTGGCTGGCTCGGGATTTAATGCATGGTGGATTTCTTCTCGGACGATGCGTCTAATGAGGTCCTCCATAGATTCCGATTCTGCTGGGTTGATGGCGGCAGCATTCGGCAGTCTGTCAAAAACTATCCTTCACACGCTCCTTTTGAGATAGTTCGATTTTTCGACACCACCTTATAAACTCCTCGGTGGTGGCAATTTCAAAGGTTACAATTGCCCTGTAAATTTCCTCAGAGACCCCCTCGACTAAATGAGAAACTTTTTCATTTTCATTCATGTTGGGGTTAATTTGCCGAAATAAATAGAGGACGTCTTGAATATACGCCTCACTAGACTCTCCCTTTCCTTGGGCCCTGGCTTTTAGTTTTTCTAAAAGTTGGTCTTTTTCGCTTGCGCAATGCCCAAAGACCTGAGACAACATTGTCTCAAAAAGTTTTCATGAGGTTATTTGTTCCTCTACATTCTCGAACCAGACTTTGGCAGTTCCTGAGAGGAAGAAGAAAACATTTGCTAGGCACACGGCTCTGTCCAAGCAGTTGTAGCGAGCTACACGATGGTACTCTTTCAACCATTTCTCCGGGCTTTGGCCCGGTTCCCCCGAAAATATAGAAGGGTTTCTAATATGTTTGAAGTGGTACTCACCCTGTGGGGTCTCTCTTTCTTCGTGTTGCATCTTAGAATATTCCAACGGGTTTAATCCTTGGATTCTACGACTTCTTCTTATAGCTTGGGCAGCGAAGGGATGATCCAGCTTGTCTCCACCAGATGTCACAGTAATGAAGGTGACGAGTCGTTTGGGTAGAATAAAATAATAATTTATTGGATGACTCAAATAGTTAATAAGTTTGAAGGATAAAAAGAAATAGAGGTAAACTAAGTTAAATGGATAAAAATAATGGTAAATTAAGGAAGTAATGTCAGAGACCCAAACGGCTGGCGATCGGCTCCACCCCTCAAGATGGCGACTATTGTTTACAAACTTCCCGCCTAGCGCGCCCGCCATCTATCGGAGCTTAGGTACATAACACTTGCCAAGCTGACAGCGCGCGCCACCTATCGGGGCTTAGGTACATAACATTCGCCAAGCTGCCGTTGTATTATTTACAGTTACAAGCTATGTACATTTTTGGTTATGACAATATGACTTAATTTTTGAAGACTATATATTTTTCAAATTAAAAAACAAAATAGCATAGCTAACCGAATTCGAAATTAAATAATGCATGAAATTGATAAGAAACATCTTCAGTCTTATGGAATAGAAAATAGATGCGTTCTGAGAAGACGCTGTTGGCGAGGTCAGATCGCTTAAAGAAGGCATCACTATTGGAATCTTGATTAAGCCGACTCAAGCATGATTGGAATGTCGCCCCTTCCGCCACAGCTATATTTTTCGAAGTTAATATCGATATACACCAGTCAGAAACTCGTGCTAGCTTCTCAAAAACAAGACCAGCTACCAGCGTACTCAAAGGTTGATTGGATACAACATAAGTCCAGGTGATGAAGACACCAGCAAGACTATCACAACAAAGACCATTACGTCGGAAGAGGTCGTAGGTCACAACTGACAGAAACTACGCTAGAAAATTCTTTCGTAATTCAAAGGTCCGCAGAGTTTCAACTGCAAGGAAATGTCCGAAAGATATTCAGTGTCTGACCCACTAATCACAACAACCAAGGTGGGCGATGAGGAAGATTATTCCAGAGTACCTCCACTGGAAGACACTGTTGAGTCTTTCACATGCGCTATAGAAGATGCTCAAACGACTGAATTTTCAAGATGGAAAAAGCCCTACAAAGGATGTAGGTAGATGATATATCTCACTGGAAATGGTGGCATGGAGAAGGAAATGATCTAGACCGGTTGGATAGCGGAGGAGGGCGAGCTGATCGCCTCCGACAACGGTTGTAGTACGAGTGTTTTGAACCAAATAGAGTGAGCGGAAGGAGAATGCCCTCTAAATGAAATACAGTGCGGGAATTCAACCCTTGAGATATTTTCTGAAATACTCCGTGAAAGCAACAATAATCTTGGAGATCTGCAATGCGACGGCGTGGCTGACTTTTACGACGGTGACAGACTGTCAGGGACTACAGCGGCGATCCAACTGGACGGGACGGAGCTGGGTGCTCTGTGGAAGTGCGACGTGGCTAGATGATCGAAACACCCCGAAGTTAGACAATTTGTCAATTAAAATAATTTTATTGACATCTTGTCAATACTGTTATGTTATTCGTTTACACTTTAATATTATTTATAGTCTATGGAAATTTAATAAGACGCAGTAAACAAAACTTATTGTTTATTTCTTAAGTTACATGCAAATTCTGAATGCTATTCAGTGATGATGATAAATAGTTGGCGTTGCCAAACTAAAAGTTTAATATACATTACATGTCCCCTCTTTAACCATCAAAGGTTCAATCTGCGTGGGGGTCGAACACCCTACCAGATCTGGTGGTGATCAGGTTCCCAGGGGAACCATTGGTACAGCTCTCTGGGGGTCCTGTGGTGGTCACGTTCTCCGGGGATCCAGGAGAAGAGAGTTGTCCAGAAGATGTAGGCTGTGATGGGGTTTCCTCCAGGTCCTGCAAATCAGCTTGTTCCTGGTTCAGTTCTAGTGGCTTCTCCCAATCTGTGTGGGTTGTTTCACTCCGCTTATCCTCGCGGATGTGGATACTATTTCTTCTATATTCGTTTCCTTCTTGGTCTTTCACGTAGAAGGATCGGGGTTCATTGGCTTGGTTTTTTAGCTGGCCTGGGATCCATCTTTTATCTTTTCGAAACCAAACTCTATCATTGATAGATAATGGGTCTGCCGGTCTAGTGTGTCTATCGTAATAGTTTTTCATTTTAACTTGATTATCCACTAGCTGTTTCTGGATCGCCTCATTGTTAACCATAGAGGGCACGAACTGGGATGTCTTCGAGGGTATTATAGACTTTAATTTCCTTGACATCAGAATTTGTGCAGGTGATGGCAAATTATTGTGTGGTGTGTTTCGTAAGTTGAGAAGAGCTAAGTAGGGGTCTGTACCTTCTTCCCCACATCTCTTTATCAATTTCTTTAAAGTTTGAACTGTTCGTTCTACCATCCCGTTACTCTGTGCATGGTAAGGACTAGATGTTACATGGACTATATTCCAAGTTCTAGTAAAGTTCTGGAACTCTTTTGAAAAGAATGGAGGCCCATTATCACTCACCAAAGTTTCAGAAATTCCAAAATTCGAGAAAGTTCTCTTTAGTCTCCTTATTATGGTGTCTGTTGTCATATCTTGGAGTTGATATATTTCTGGGTATTTGCTGAAGTAGTCCACTATTAAGAGGTATTTTGAGCTTTCTATTTGAAAAATGTCGATCCCTACCTTTTGCCATGAATTTTCAGGTGCAGGTAAGGTGTAATGCTCCCTCAAGACCCATTTATTCAGTTCCCTTGGGTCAATACATATCCGATATTTGCCCGATGGTTTCTTTACCACTACCATTGGGTGCGCCCATACCGTCGGTTCTTCTATTTTTTTCGATAATCCCGTCTTCTTCCATTTTAAACAGTTCTTCCTTTACTGGTTGAAGCAATGCTCTGGGTAGTCTTCTGGCTGGACTTATTTTAGGCTCAGCCTTGTCCGATAATTTAATGTCATACATATAACTCAAATGGCCATTTCCTTTGAAAACATCTTCATATTCGTCCAAGAGTCCTGTAATAGTAACGCTGATATCATTTATTGTTTCCACTCTTTTTACTAAATTTAATTTCAAACACTCATCCAGACCTAGTATAGGAACTGCTGAGTTGTTAACAATCAAAAATGTAACTTTTCTGCCAGCGTATTTCGTCTTACAATCTAGCTGGCATTTTCCTACTACTGGGATTTGTTGCCCTGTATAAGTATATATTTTGCAATCTGCTGTTTCCAGCAATGGCATATTAGGCCATTCTTTAATTAGCTTTTCCGGCAGAATATTTACATCTGCTCCTGTATCAAGTTTAATATCAACAGGATGTCCTTGTATGTAAATTAGTTCCTTCCACGGTTTCCTTAACACTTGGCCGACCATGATTGAGTCTATAATCAGTAGGTTATCTTTTTCTTCCTCAATTTCTTGTATACACCTAACTGCTCTATTTTTGCAGCAATTTGCAAAGTGGTTTGGCTGTCTGCACTTGTAACATTCTTTTCCATATGCAGGGCACTTTCCAAAGTCATGAGCCATGTTACATTTTGAGCACCTGATCGATTTATTAAAATTGGCTCTAACTGGGTTACTTGTGTAGCTATTCTTTAAAGAGGTGGTAGGTTTATATCTTTCATTAAAGTTTTTCCTTATAGCATCAATTGAATCTTTTTCAATGTTTCTTAATTGTTTTTGCGATGCCTCAGCCGCCTGACCTTGATTAATAGCCAATGACAGTGTCAAATCGGGGTTCTGTAAATATTTTTTTCTAAGTGTTGTATCTCTACAACCCAGAACAATTCTGTCTCTAATAAGAGAATCTTTAATATTTTCGAATTCACAGTCTTCAGCCTTACTTTTAATTTCTGTGACAAAATCGTCAAAAGTTTGATTTAGCTTTTGTTCACAAGTGAAGAAAATGTATCTTTTATATATGGTGTTTTTAAATGGTCTAAAATATTGATCATATTTATCTAGAATATCTTTGATAGTAGGGCTTTGCGCATTCTCTTCAAAACCAAATGTATTATATATTTCAAGCGCTGAATCGCCAATAATGTGTAATAGAATCGCCCTTTGTTGTTGTATAGTTTTTGAATCAAGATCACTTGCTATGATGTAGTTTTCGAATTTTTTACGCCATTTTGGCCATTTATTAGGATCATTTTGATCTATTGTAAACGCAGAAGGCGGTGGTAAATTATTCATAATTATATTTTATAATTTATGAGAAAGCAAAATATAAAAAAAAATAAAATAGTTATTATACCTATATTTTTATATTTTAAAACGATAGACTTACCGCTGCCACCAGTCTCAATGAGGCGTGGGTTCGTATCCCACCGCTGCCACCATGTTATGTTATTCGTTTACACTTTAATATTCTTTATAGTCTATGGAAATTTAATAAGACGCAGTAAACAAAACTTATTGTTTATTTCTTAAGTTACATGCAAATTATGAATGCTATTCAGTGATGATGATAAATAGTTGGCGTTGCCAAACTAAAAGCTTAATATACATTACAAATACATGCAAAGTGCACAGTCTGCACTATTTTAAAAGATAATATGCATTATATACACTATGTACAATGAATATGGAGCCTCTGCCAGCGCTGCAGAGTTTGGTGAAGAATCGCCAGTGGGTCTCCAGCGACACCACGCATTTCGCGATCTACGATGAATACGTAGATCGCGTACTTCGCCGCTGAGGAGATGGTGAAGGTGTGGTCCTCGAGACCAACTGGAAAGATCCAGGACTGCAGGTTTGGCGGCCGGCCGATGATGGAGAACACCTCTCGGATGACAGGGCGAACGGTGCTGCAGAACCAGTAGCGGTGGGCCAGCGACAGGTCGATGGAGCCGCAGGCGATGCAGACAGGCTGACTCGACGTCAGCTGCTCCGGATGGGGCAGGGCGTGCAGGGCCAGTCGCATTGCGATGTCCGCCACATGGCCCCCGAAGGAGCAGCAACGGAGAGATGAGAAAGGCACACCGGAGAAGGGCACGTCGACTACAGGCGCCCAGCGCCAGAGATATTGTGAGTTGGGAACGGCGGCCAGGCGGGGATGCTCCAGCATGCGTTCCCGAAGTTAGAGCCAGTGACCCCTTAACGGGATATGCATTGTACGCTCTCTAGAAGTCCAACAACAATGTCTGCGCTATCGTCTTCAATACAAGCTGAAAATATATTACACGAGTGTTTATCCATCACCTTCGCTCTTTCACCCGAGAAAGTGCAAACACATCTACCAACAACTAGAAAGACTTCTACTGAATTTAGAACTATTACGCGGTCCGATGTTTCCAAAGGTTTTAAGGGGTTCACAGCTAGAGCCTCCAATCCCGGGATCCCGGAGCCAAATAATGATCCCGAAATCCCGGGATTCTGCTCGAAAAATCCCGGGATTACTGGTTTGTGCATGAAAACCATGCACAAAAATATATTTTTCTTATCTAGCATTTTGGTAATCAAACAGATGATGAGATAGCACACTTTTGACGTTTTGTTTATACAGCTGCATTTCGGGTCTTTTTTTTGTTTTTTTTTCGGAGAGATTTGAAATTATTTTCATGCACTAATAACGAAGGGTTATTCTGCAAGATCTTTCCAAAATTGCGGCCTCTAGAATGAGAGTATGCAGCAGTATACATGGAGGGGGCCCCAGTTTTTGTTGACATGCAAATAGTGGCTTCTTAGATAGTAGCTGCATCCCTTTATTTTTGTGGCGGACCTGCGTGTAACATGGACCCGCCACTAACCTCTTATCTGGGCTCCAAATTGTTTTATATATATATTTTTTAAATCTATTTTTATACTCTCCATCCTGTACTCTGTATGCATGGGTCATCGTGAACGCACTGCTCTGCTGTTCATTTTGTGAAACCCGCGCTAGCCTTTTTGTCATTTAATTTAAATCAAATTTATTTAATGTAATTTCATTGAATGCTTCGACACTATCAAGCATCAGCCTAAAGTAGTTTTCAACTTATACGAACATAAAACAAAGTCTCTAAAACAATATTATCGGACCTTGTTATTTCTCAAAAGAAAACGCGTCGGACATTTTTGGTAAGCTTATCACTTCTTGATTGTGATGGCGAAGTTTATTCCTTTCAAATCAGAAGGAATCTGGTGCTATTACCTACCAGACGGATCTGGCCAAAATGCACAGTGTATAGCGTGCAAAAGGATTTTGAAATGCGTCGGTGGGTCAACAAATGATGGATGTACTTTATGCTAAGAAAAAAGAGAGGGTTGGTCCTGAATTCGTTTCCGCAGCAGTAAATGAAGCAGAATCTGACCTTTCCGAGAATGACAATGAGGACACTTATCCATTTAACGTTAGCCTAGAGGTAGCACATCCCTCATTCCCTGAAGCAATTTATCCACAATCTCCAGATTTTTTTTTGCAAAGTAATCGTAATTACAAGGTAATGTATTACTTTGAATGGATTACTGCCCAACACTGCATTAAGAGATGTGGTCTAAGAGTTCCAAGAACAGTATTTTTTTTTCCAGATGTGTGTACAGTAATTGACAGATAATTTCAAACTGTAACCCAAAAGCAATGATTTAGTTCATAAGCAGGCGCAAAATATATGGCTTCCAGGTTGTTTTCATCGAAATAAGTGCCACGTCATTGGCACTATATAAAAGAAAAAATTAAAATATAACGAACGAAACGATATACCTCTTGGCGTAGAAAGACGAATATGTTTTTCAATCCCGGGATATCCCGGGATCCCGGGATTGAGAAAAAAGCAATCCCGGGATTGAAAATATGTACCGGGATTGGAGGCCCTATTCCAGACCGATACTATGTTAAAAATACATCTCTTTTGAATATCAACCCATTGTGTAATTTCAATTATTTTGATATACCAACTAAAAATGTTAAACTTATAGATCCTAATTCTCTCTCTCTCTCAAATCCCATTATTGATTCTAACTCATATCGCAGTATGCGACAACCGGGCTCTATAAAAATTATAATCCATATTTAAACTTTAGTAAAGTAGATATTAATCCAAATTTCTCTAATCAAACAATTTCAGATATATCGCATGAATATAAGAATGATTTCTCTAAACACAATTTTGATATAGGACACATAAAGACTAACCCAATTTGCATATCTCTTTTAGATAATATTCCCATAGCACAAAAGCCATATAGGACATATTTTTACAATAATGCTGAAATACAAAAACAAATAACTGAATTATTAAAATATAATATTATTAGGCCCTCATCTAGCCCCTATAGTTCTAATGCATTATTAGTAAATAAAATATCTGATGCCCCAAACTACCCTACAAGACTCTGTATAGATTATAGAAAACTTAATCAAAAAACAGTTCCATAACATACCCCAATTCCACTTTTAGAACAAACTATAGATAGATTATCACAGTCAAAAATATATACTATTCTAGATGTTGAAATTGCATACTGGCATATACCCATAGATGAAAAAGATAGACATAAAACTTCCTTTGTAACACAATTAGGATGTTATGAATGGAACAGACTTCCATATGGTCTAAAAAATGCACGTTTACAATTTGAAAGGATTATGAAGTCAGTTTTCACTAAACATAACATACACTATGCCTTAAATTATTTTGATGACATTATTATACACTCCAAAACTTATGAAGAACACATTAAACATTTAGATGACATATTAAGTATATTCGAACAAGATGATAAATAGCTCAATATCAATAAATGCAAATTTTTACAAAAAGAAATACAATTCTTAGGATACACTATTAACTCAGGAAATTATACACCAAATAACACAAATATTGAAGCAATTTTAAAATTAAATAGACCATACAATATTAAAACCTTATAATGATTTTTAGTTACAAATAATATATATAATAAATTTATTCCCCATTATGCGCAAATTAGGGCACCTTTAAATGAACTTTTGTTAAAAAATGCTCTTTGGTTATGGAGTGCGAAACATCAACAAGCCTTCCAAACACTTAAAAATTCACTCATATCACAACCTGTACTATATATTTATGACCCATCAAAACAATGCCATTTATTCACAGACGCGTCAAGTCTAGGAGTAGCAGGAGTTCTTAAACAACCAGAAGAACAAGGCATTTTACACCCCATAGGTTATTTTTCAAGAAAACTTCACCCATATAAACAGAATTATACTGCCTCAGAAATTAAACATTATCTATCATTAACTCTGTACAAAGGTTTCACACATACCTACACAACATGCATTTTACCTTGCACACAGATCACTTACCTTTAAAATGGATCAAAAATGTAAAAACCCACAAGTTAGATTATTTAGATGGTCCTTAATTCTATCTCAATATAGCTTTGACATTAAACATATTAAAGGATTAAATAATATAGAAGCAGACATGCTGTCAAGAGCACCTGTCTCATTTTACCTAACATATAATAAGTTAAAAGAACACCAATCAACTGAACAAATTAGTAGTGCTAAAATTAAAATTCAAAATGGTATTTATATGATTAACAAAAAGGGTTTTAAAAAGGCTTATGTGCCACAGACACTAAGACACAAATTATTAAACAAAGTACATACAAAGCATGGACATATTGGAACAACTCAAATGACTAAAATAATTTCTCCACACTATTATTGGCCACATATGACTAGGGATATTGCTAATTACACCAAACATTGTGAAACTTGCCAGTTTAACAAGTCTAGGGATAACAGAATTGTTTATGGACCACTACAACAGATGCCAAAAGCTACACACCCCAATCACATATTTTCTCTAGATACATTGGGCGGGTTACATAATTATGGGACAACTAGACACAGTATCCATATTATAGTAGATCACCATAGTAGATTCCTTTGGGCTTTTCCCACAAAATCTGTATCAACTGATTCTTATATAACTTGCCTAAGAAATTCATTCCAAATTAATAAACCTGAAATATTAATAACTGACAGAAATGCAGCTTTTCTTAGCAATAAATTTAAACACTTTTAGAAATAAATAATGTTAAGCATTTACTCATCAGTTCCCATCACCCAGAAACAAATGCAAAAGTAGAAAGACTAAATTACACTATCATTAATAGGTTGAGATGTGAATATAATGCTAATTTAAAGATTCCTTGGTCAAATACATTCCTTAAATTACTGTAAACTATAATGAAACAATACATACCATAACAGGCTTTACTCCTAAATTCTTATACTATGGAATACAACAACAGTATATAGAACATGACACAGAAACACATACACCAATAGAAAAGGCAAGAAAATTAGCCATTTAAAGAACCATAAAATCACATGAACACAGCAAACAATTTTATGATATTAAACACCCAGAACCCATTTTTAAAGAAGGAGATCAGGTATTAGTAAAAACCTTTATTTATCCAAACACTGGTAAATTAACACAAAGATATATAGGCCCATTTACAATTTTAAAACAACTTTCTCCAGTCACATATGAAATTAATAAACCCAATTTACCCCAAAGAAAACAAACATAAATTATACACTCCAATAAGCTTAACTTATTTTACCCAGAAACAGAATTTTTACTTCACTATAGCACTAACATGGAAAATGACTTAATAGTAAACCAAAATTCTAACACAAAGTTAATAGATATTGATGATAAACTATGTTTTTTACAGGAAGGCCATATTTCGGACATGGACAATGAAGAACAAATATCAACCACAATTCTTAAGCCTTCACAAATAACTTCATGTCACTCCATACATCTCTCTATTAGCATTTCATTACTCAACCATTATTAATAAATACATCTTTATATATTATATCACATACATTTAAATGTTAATATATCAGAAACAATTTATTTTTGAACTCTTGTTTGTGTGTAAATAACATTTTCTGCTGCTTTTTGATATTTTGAAGTGTAACTAGCATAATAACATAATTACTCAATTTTAAATACATTTGTTGCTTCATATACATTTTTCATGAGCCGATAATTAATACTTCTTATATAAACTTCTATTATAATTTCATAATCATATAAATTATTTGTAAACAAACTTTCTTTTGTTTATTTTGAAAAAATGTGGATATTGATTTTTATTGTTTATTTTTTTAATTATTTCTATAGATTTATTGATTTCGTTTAATCAATTATTTTTAATTGCCAATTTTATTTTAAAATTTAAAACTTTTAAAATATTTTTTCACAGGGGGGAAATATTATATAATCTAAAAACTCAAATATTTCTATATTTAAAAAAATATATATTTTATTTTATTCAATGATAATTTTACTTTTGTTATCATCGTTTTTAGAAGGACTTTCAGTTTTTGTTCTATAGTTTTGTTGTAAATATGCGTAGTTAACATATCTATCCTTTCAAATCACTAATATAGGATTAACTTTATAAATTATATATAATGTGAAAATAACTAATGTGTGATATTTCCTCAAGTAATTGAAAATAAAAGCTACTTGACGGTAAATAATTATCTTTTTTTTTATCACGACTGCACCTCATACCTTTATCTTATCGATCCTTTGTCTTATCAACCCTTTATCTAATAACAACAACAAAATATTCATAACATATATATATATAATTTTTTTAAGATATATTTTTTATGAGATGCATTAATAAATATATAAAATTAAGCGAAAGCCGTGCAATATTAGATAAAATATAAATCGTTCTTCAGTTTATTTGCCTTTAGGCATTAATTGTTGCCAAGTGACGCCTCGAAGATGAGATCGTCTGTTTATTTCATCATAGCGTCTCTTTCCCTTCTTGTTAATCAGTCTAAATCTTATTTACATATTCCATAGTTGTAAAAAATATGTTTTTGATAATGCATCAGTTTTTGACTTAATCTGAGGGCTGATCAAGAATATAATGTTAGTTTTTATGTATCTCATCAATTTTTAGAGATATAACATATACATATTTAGGCCACAATGCCTCAGTCCATATAAGCGGTACGAAAAACACATTGAAGGCAAATAAAAACTGAGAACGTCATATCAAAAGGTACTTTATTTACTGCAGTATAAGAAAACCGAATCTATACCAAAAAAAGTAAAATGCTACAATCAATACTTCATGAATTTCAAACTTTTTGATTTTCTCTTATTAGTGTATTCCGGCAGGTCGCGGGACAGATTCCAGCAGTAATCTGCCATCATGTGGCAGTCCCAGACACCTTGATATCTCTCTTCCATCACTTTCATGTTTTGATAGAATCGCTCGCCTTGTTCATCACTATATGCACCGAGATTATCAGGGAATTTGTCCAGGTGACTAGAAAGGTAGTGAACCTTAATACTCATATTTACACCCAAAATTTCATAGCTTGCAAGCATTTTTTGGACAAGTTTTGGTAACTATCGTCTCTTCTAATACCTAAAAATCCATGTACTACAACCTAAAAGCCTGACCATGCTGATTCTTCAATCCCATTCATTGTTATTAGGAAATTTGTCATTCCGGAGCCTCTTGATTTGAGGTCCGTCAAAATATCCTGCTTTTATCTTTTCTGGGCTAATATCTGGAAAAAAAAGACATATATATTTGAAGCATTCTCCATCTTTATCTAGGGCCTTTACAAACGGCTTACATAAAACTAGCTTTATATGTAATGGAGGTAGAATGTTTTTTTCCCGAGACACCAATGGTTTTCTAATCAGATTAGCTTTTCCTACTATAAGTTCATCTCGAAGAGGCCATTTTTTTGTTTTGCAATGTATTTGTCGTGCCCTGCTATCCCACATGCATAAAAAACAAGGATACTTGGTGTATCCGCTTTGAATTCCCAGTAAAAAGTTAACCATTTTTAAATCAACGCTAATAAACCAATTATGCTCATTGTATTTGATTTTATTCAAGATGGGTTTTATATTTTCAACATTCTCCTTCATTTTTGTTGTAGACGCTATTGGAATAGATGCATATTTATTTCCATTATGAAGTAAAACACATTTGAGGATACGCACGGGACCATCGATAAATAGACGCCAATCTTCAGGACGGTATTCATCTAGTTTTAAAAGGTGCAGTAAGCCTTTTACATTAGTGCAGTAAACCAGTTTGCATCCTGCTGATAGAAAGGAAGTAACGAACTTTCTCTTGTCCGAAAAAATGTTACGAAGACATCGTCTTCGAGTTGGCTCATTTCTTTTAATCTTGATGCAAGCAGTTCCGCTTCTGGCTTTGAAAGACTCAGGTCACGTGTCAAATAATTCAGTTTTGGTTGTTCTCCATAGTTCTAACTATCAGAATCATCCATTTCGAGATCTTTTCGTGTGGTGTCTTCTGAATCATCATAAATAGGATTATTAGCACTGAATGAAAAAAACTGGGAGGGGACTATTTGGGCTGTGTGGTATTGGAAGTCTAGCTGAATATAGGTTTTTGTATATAAGCCATTTCTTACGATTCCTGTCAAAGTGTTTCAAGTCTTGTACGCAAAATTAGCAATCATTGTCATGATTATTTTGGCACTCGCCGAACCATAGGGATCCCAAATGTCAGTTGCCTTTCACCCTTTGTCCACAGGCGCAGTGTTTCTACACACCTTTTGCATACCTTATGTGGTGTCCAGGTCTTGTCCTGGTCTCCTAATTTAATACCAAAATATGCTAAATACGCCCGCTTTACAAAGTCTGTTATTGCATTTCGTTGCGCTTTTACAGTATATTCGCCACATATATAACAGAAAATATTTGGTTCGTTTTTGCAGGATCTTCTTTTGGAAACCATGTCTGGAAGTGAATTTAATAATATGTTAACATTTTATTTCTATAAAGTTGATGGCATAGCTTTTAAATGAATGATACTTGAAATAATAATTTTTATTAAATTTAATCTGTGTGAATAAAATATATTTTCACTATAAATTTAAATATTTATTTTATTTTTGACAATTTAAAATTAGAAGTGATGGTATAATGTTTGGAAGTGATTTATTTATTTTAATTGTTAAAATTTCATTTTTATATGAAGTTAATGGCGTATGTTTTAGAAGAACTTTGAGATGTGATAATTGTGAAAATTATGGAGCAATCATGATGACTTGGAAGTTTTCTTTATGAAAATATTTTTTGGTGAAATATATGTTATGATCATGATCTATAGAATTTGATGACCTACAGAAACACTAAGAGCAGATTCGGAATCAGCGCCATTGGATTACCCAAAAAGCATTCTGAATGCTCAAACATCAAAAAAAGGCTCTGGAACATGTATATGCAAATTCCACTTGCTTTCTACATGTGATGTAATTAAAATGTAAAATAATTCGCTAATTATAATTAGCGAATTAGGTTAAAAACATCACATGTAGAAAGCAAGTGGACTTTGCACATACAATGTTCCAGAGCCTTATTTAGCCATTTGAACTCGTTGATAGGATTCTGCAAGAATATGTGAAATTTGATTCCGGATCGTGGATATCGAAAAGAGACATTGTGTGTTCTTCCTTTACACATCAACTCTCAATTATTCTTACTACAGTTCTCTTTCGATTCAATTTATCTTTCATAACAGTGTTATATTCAACAAGGGAAAACAACCATAGCAACATTCCTTATTTCACTTCGGAGGATACAATTTTTAAAATCAGTCAAGTTATTTATATTTTCAAAAAAGATGAAACCTATCTTTTAGAATTATAATTTTAATTGAGAAAATTATACGTGTTCTCATTGAATTCATATTTTAAAAGGCGCAAAAAGTGATAACATCTCAAATGTACAAATAATGTATTCAAATAATGTTGATTAAGAATAGCTTTATTCAAGAACGGTGAGCATAGTTGGAATGAATGGCGTTAAATCCACAAATTCCAGTTTTACTGGAAACCAATGTCAAGGATAGAACTATGCATTCTGAAATAGCAATTGGACACGCACATCAATTTTTATGGGTTGTTTTATCTAAGCTATAAAATACATCACAAGGCCGTGTTTGAACGCTTTTTCAATATCGTTTATCCCAATAGTTTTAATAAAAAATTTGACTGTTTTATTGGGGCTAATCAGAAGGATAGGAATGCGTGAGAATAAATTATTCGGGGAACCGTCTGATAGAATATCAGAAGGCTGGAGCAAGCAATATATGAAATCCTGAAACTGTCCACAGTGGGGATTCAAGCCCGAGTCTTAAAGTGGGATGAAGAGATGAGTTTGTTAGGAACAGCTACAAAATCTGACTTGAAAGAGACCTTTAATGTTTCAATTATTTGCTAAAATATTCAGTTCCTTATGAATAATTTGACTTTTTCCTCTATATATTTCATCCTGAATTTGCCAAAACCGAATCTTATCACCATATAAATACAATGACTAATACTCGATATCTGCATAATCTTTTCAACCACTAAAAATTAACATAAATAAATAGTTTATAATAACCAGTGTAGTTGAACCCAGGCTTAGAGATAATTATTGTTTCAACTTGATTTATCAGAATTTAACTGGATGATGACCTCAAGAATTTAGGTCAGAAGACTAACATTCAGCATTCATTGTTTACTAGCATCATGATCACTGAGAAAATTATAAAAGAATCTATCGACACAGTGATTCAATAGTCCTTTATCTATAAAGTTCAGTCACTACTTAGAATAGTCGCCCAAATCAAGGCATTTCAAAACATTATAGAAATTCACAACAGAACCCAAAAAATGCAGTCCTGAATACGTTAATGCTGGTGACATTTTATTGATAAATTTGTGAAAACAAATAGATTAAAATTCTGAGATACTATTTTCCATTATATTATATTGGTTAAAATAGTTCTGTAAAAATATTAATCAATCAACTGATCATAGCCATTTGTGATAATTTATCGTTAAATAAATATCATCTTTAAAATAAGAACGTAAAAATAGATATCGATAAACCCGTCATGAGCTGCCTAAACCGAAGACCACTTTCGAATTTTAAAATTCCTGGGATATTCTATTTTACCATATGTTTCAGCTAAGGTAGAAATATTTGCCAAGAGAATAATTAATAATCTTAGAATAGGATAAGATTATACTTGTACTTTAAGATTGCTTTACTTCTAGGTGACATGTTTGTATTTAAGGATTATAAAATTATTCGAGTGACCATCTTCCATCTTCGGAGTAGTTTCTGCAGTTAACGAGCTTCAATGAATAGCACTTCAAAGAGGGGAGGCATTATATAGAAAATGAGTCTATGAAAATTCCTTATTACAGAAGAAAATTGGCCTTATTGAAGAGGGCCATGGCTCGTATAATAATAGAAAATATTGAACAATGCTACAATGAGTTACCAGGAACTTGACCTCCTCAGCAACAAGATGTTACCATGAGCCTAACCTCTTAAGCAACAATGAATTACCAGGAACGTCAACTCCTCAGCAATAAGATGTTACCATGAGTCTCACCTCTTTAGTTACAATGAGGTACCATGAGTTTCACCTCCTCAGGTACAATATGTTACCATAAGCCTCACCTCTTTAGCTACAATGAGGGACCAGAAGCGTCACCTCCTTAGTGACAAGATATTACCATTTGCCTGACCTCTTTAGCTACAACGAGTTTCCAGGAACGTCACCTTCTCAGCAACAAGATGTCACCTTGAATCTAAGCTCTTTAGCTACAATGGGGTACCAAGAGTCTCACCTCTTCAGCAACAAGATGTTATCATGAGCCTCACCTTTATTTACAATGAGGTACCAGCAGCATCACCTCATCAGCAACAAGATGTTACCAAGTGCCTCACGTCTTTAGCTACTATGAGTCACCAGGAGAGTTACCTCCTCAGCAACAAGATGTTACCATGAACCTATATCTTTAGCAACAATGAGGTACCATGAGTCTAACCCCCTCAGCGACAAGATCTAACAATGTGCCTCATCTCTTCAGCTACAAAGAGTTACCAGAAATTTCACTTCCTCAGCAAAAAAATGTTATCATGAGTCTCACATCTTTAGCTACAATGAGTTACCATAATTCACACCTCATCAGGTAAAATATGTTACCATGAGCCTCAGTTCTTCAGCTACAATGCGTTTCCAGGAACCTCACCTTCTCAGCTACTAGATGTTAGCTTGAATCTAAGCTCTTTAGCTACAATGGGGTACCATGAGTCTCACCTCCTCAGAAACAAGATGTTACCATGAGCCTCACCTTCATCTACAATAGGTACCAGCAGCATCATCTCATCAGTAACAAGATGTTATCATGTGCCTCACGTCTTTAGCTACAATGAGTCACCAGGAGAGTCACCTCCTCAGCAACAAGATGTTACCATGAACCTATCTCTTTAGCTACAATGAGGTACCATGATTCTAACCCCCTCATCTGACCATGAGCCTCACCTCTATATCTACAATAAAGTACCAGGAGCCTTACCTCCTCAGTAACAAGGTGTTACCATATGCCTCGCCTCTTTTGCTACAATGAGGTACCAGGAGCGTCACCTCCTCAGAAAAAAGATGTTACCATGAGCCTCACCTCTTAAGCAACAATGAATTACTAGGAACGTCAACTCCTCAGCAATAAGATGTTACCATGAGCCTCACCTCTTTAGCTACAATTAGGTACCAGGAGCCTCACATCCTCAGTAACAAGATGTTACTCTGAGAATCACCTCTTCAACTAAAATGAGTTACCAGGAACGTCACCACCTGAGCAACAGGATAATACCATGAACCTCACCTCTTTAGCTACAATGAGGTACCAGGAATCTCACCTCCTCAGCAACAAAATGTTACAATGAGCCTCACCTTTTAGCTACAAAGAGTTACCAGGAACGTCATTTCCTCAGCAACAAGATGTTACCATGAGTCTCATCTCTTTAGCTACAATGAGGTACCATGAGTCTCACCTCCTCAGCGATAAGATGTTACCATGAGCCTCGCCTCTTTAGCTACAATTAGGTACCAGGAGCCTCACCTCCTCAGTAACAAGATGTTACTCTGAGAATCACCTCTTCAACTAAAATGAGTTACCAGGAACGTCACCACCTGAGCAACAGGATAATACCATGAACCTCACCTCTTTAGCTACAATGAGGTACCAGGAATCTCACCTCCTCAGCAACAAGATGTTACAATGAGCCTCACCTTTTTAGCTACAAAGAGTTACCAGGAACGTCATTTCCTCAGCAACAAGATGTTACCATGAGTCTCATCTCTTTAGCTACAATGAGGTACCATGAGTCTCACCTCCTCAGCGATAAGATGTTACCATGAGCCTCACCTCTATATCTACTTTAAAGTACCAGGAGCCTCACCTCCTCAGTAAGAAGGTGTTACCATTAGCCTCACCTCTTCAATTACAACGAGTTACCAGGAACGTCATCTCCTCAGCAACAGGATGTTACCATGAACCTCACCTCTTTAGCTAAAATGACGTACCATGAGTCTAACCCCCTCAGCGACAAGATCTAGTAATGAGCCTCACCTCTTTAGCTACAATGAGGTACCAGGAGTGTCACCTCCTCAGAAACAATATGTTACTATGAGCCTCATATTTTAGCTACAATGAGGCACCAGGAGTCTCACCTCCTCAGCAAAAGGATGTTACCATTAGCCTAACCTCTTTAGCTACAATAAGTTATCAGGAACGTCACCTCCTCAGCAGCAAGATGTTGCCATGAGCTTCATCTCTTTAGCTACAATGAGGTACCAGGAGCCTTATCTCATCAGCAATCGGATGGTACCATGAGCTTCATCTCCTTAGCTATTATGAATTACCAGGGACTTCACCTCCTCAGCGACAAGGTGTTACCATTAGCCTCACCTCTATAGCTACAATGATGCACCAGGTGCCTCACCTCCACAGCGACAAGATGTTACCTTGAGGGTACTCAATGAGTACCAGGAACCTCACTTCCTCAACGACAAGATATTGCATGAACCTCACCTCCTCAGCTACGAAATGTATATATGTAGTGGTGATATACAACAATTTAATAAGTATGATTGTAGAAGAAACATGTATATTCTTTCTCTTTTTCCTCGAAACGCACCTTTAAAAAAGCTATAAATTGTTATTTTATTGATTATTTCTTGAAATATACTAACATTTAATGCAATTCATAAACATAGAAAGCACCAACTGATCTCAGTGTATCTTAAGACTAGTTTGTTACCTGTTAATGAACTGCGTATTAAATATGGTTTCTTATGATATCATATGATGCCAGTTACTTTTTTTTTTTTTAAATCTTGAATTTCAAAGTTCGTTTTTAATTTGCCATATATGTTTTTAGTGAGTTCTACATCTGAGAGAGAATTTACAATCACCTGGACAAAACTTAAGGAAGTTTCATATTTCTTTTCGCAGGTCGTCGGTTTTTTTTTTAAGGAGACAGAGGCAATTTTGTTCATACTTGGTTATTTCGTGTGTCTTCAATAGAGGTCAATATGTGCATCAAATATCTTTAAGAGGTATTTTTTTTAATCCTGATATAAACGCTAAAAGCTACAACTTCCTTTAGTTTTTTTTTCATAAGTGTTTATGGTAAATACCCTATTTTTCTATCACTTCTTGATGGAACTGAAAATATATAAATACAGGGTGGCCCATAAGTCTCGAAACCTTTTATTTTTTATTGAAAATTAAAAGGCAAACTAGAATAAAAAATCGAAACTATTTTATTTTAGGTAATAGATTAAAGTTTTTCAACTATATTCAAATTTAAAAGGTATTCAAAATGTCCTCCATTTTCTTCCAAACACAATCTAAATATTTTAGGGATACTTTGACAAACACAAGAACATAAATCCGCATGAAGAAGAGAAATTTCTCCTTTTAGTGCAATTTTCATTTACTCTAAATTCTTGGGTTTTCGATGATAAACTTTATCTTTTAGATAACCCCACAAAAAAATCTTTCGGAGTAAGATCAGGTGATTGCGCAGGGCAATCAATGGGTCCACGGCGCCCAATCAATTTATGAGGAAACTTTTCATTGAGAAATGTTCTAACAATGTTTGAGTAATGGGCGGCTGCACCATCCTACATGAAGTCAAAGTTTTCCAACCAATTTTGGCTGCATAAATTCTTCAACACAATCAAATAATTCTCACAATTTACTTTTTCATCGAAAATGTAAGGTCCTTTTATTCCTTCCGAACAAATTCCACTCCAAGCAGTTAAACCAGGGAAATTAACTTCCTTTTTCAATTTCTACCATTGGATTTTCTGAAGCTCAATAAACACAATTATCTCAATTACATGGCCATTCAATTTAAAAATAGTCTCATCAGTCCACATTATTCGATTAGGCAAATTCTCATCATTTTGGTTCATTTCAAGCATTTTTTCACAAAATTCCATCCTTCTATCCCAATCATCTTCATAAAGTGCATGAATTAATTTATTTTTAGGGCTTTATAACCAAGACCTTTTGGCATTTTTTATTTGGAGGTTCTGTGTATTTTTAGCCCTTGAGACAACCTCCTTGTTGAATTTCGAGGACTAGCTTCTAAAGCTGCTTTAACTAGGTTTATATTAGTTTCACAGGTAGCAGAGTGTGGTCTTCTGATCTAGGGAGGAGATCTGCCACACTACCGGTAGTTTCAAATTTTTGAATTACACTAGTACACAAAATGAAAAAAAAAAAAATTATCCTCCTCAAATATATATATATATATATATATATATATATAAACAAAATAATTTCTGGATTAACCTTTTGTGCTGATTAACGTGGTATCCATTTTTTTTTTCGATTAGCTCAAATTCTCAAGTTATGGAAATATAGCCTTTAACCCATGATATTAATCTATTGGAAGAAAAGTTATGACATTAAAATTATTACTATATTGTTACACCCTCCTCGACCGTAGGTGCTTCTAAAGGTCTCTGATCAGCGTTCGCCATCTCATAAAATAAACCAGACCGCGTTCTCATAAAACAAGTAACTATATTTTATTAATAATGAAAAAGTTAAACTGACTCTAGGAGATTTAGAGTAACAACGAACTAAACTCAAGAAAACAAAAACAGTTATGCTCAGAACAAAGGATGTTTTCTGCACGTAACGCGGCGGGGCGTGACCGTGCCTGCACGGGTGAGTAGTCGCTGTTTTTAACTCTGTATGTTACATATTTTACAAAATAACTATGCAGAATGTGACAATATAAATAAATGCGCCAAAGATAGTGCAAATGAAGAAACTATATTATACATATTTGTATGAAAAACAATAGAAATTAAATAAAAGATAAGCGGGTCAGGTGTTGATATTAAAAATAAAGAAGGCATTTTCTGACCACGTGCACATGTGCTTTTTAGAATGTGTAAAGCGCCTCCAAACCAGTTCGGATTTAAGCCTTGTAGATCTACTACAGCCGCACTCTTAAACCTAAAATATACTATAACCCGGACTATTAAAAATAGGAAATCTTGTCTTCTTCTTTCTTTTGATGTTAAAGGCGCTTTTGACAACGTGCTCCATTCCAGTATCTTGAGAGCGTTGCACAAAAGAGTTTGTCCCAGAAACATTTATTTATTTATGCTTATGAGGTGATACAGCAGCGTATTTACAATTAGAGAGGAGACAAAATGAATTAAATCTAGAAAAAAGAAGTGAGGACATATCGGTCATTAAAATTTGAGAGGCATGTCCAGTAGCTGCTGTATTGTCCGTGAGTCCGACTTCCAAGTCGTTCCGCCAAGAGATCAACACCACAGAGGTCCGTACGTCTGACCTCACGGACAATACAGAAACATTTATCATCTGATAAACTCGTTTCTATGTAACCGTGTTGTGAGACTGTCTATGAATGGTTGTACTGTGTCGAGACGAGTTTCCAATTCCTTATTCATTCCTTTCCATATTCCTTTGGAATATTGTCTTTGACGAACTCCTCACGTTGAATTACAGAAATAATGTTTTCCCGCAAGCCTACGCGTAAGATCTGGTTGTGGTGATCTCGGAATGTCGACCTAGTCAACTTCCCGCGGCCCAGCACACCATAGATATGATCGATAGGTGGTACAGTTTGCATAAACTGGAACTCAGCGTGGGGAAGTGCCAGGCTATGGTTCTCCTCGGACCACACGGGAGACTGCCTGAACCGCGTCGGGGTCTGGTTATTTTTCCGAAACCTTTCCAATACTATACTAAATATCTTCTCAAAGTTTCATGGCGTTCCAATGAGTGGTTTGGTCAGGCATAAAGGACAGACACACACACACATACATTCATTTATATATATATACTAGCCGAATGACCCGGGCAACGCCCAGGTTTTACCCGATTAAATGTTTTTATTCAAATACTAATAGTTACAATTATAAATTGGCGCCGTGGATATCACTTTTGTGAAACGTCCCGCTCTAAACTTTGTGTCAGAGAAGCGATGTTTTTATAAAGAGATGATCTGGCTTTGTGTCTTCTGCTCGAATGAATGTTTTTATGTTAGAATTTTGTTCCTGCACACTAAAAATGAACTGGCTTCACCCGTGGTCTCAGCTTTTTGGAATTTTTCCCGATATAATTTTGTATCTGATAATCAAACATGATACAGCAATATTGTCATCATCAATTTCTGACTAAAAAAACAACTATTTTTGCCCAGAACCTGTCAATTTTATTTTTTATTGGCTAAAAATCCGATAAATATCTTTTACAGATTTTTCTCTATGTCCTGTCAAAACACGTTTTACATGTTTTACATGTACATTAGGTCAGCTGATATTACCTCCCATCTTCACCGCTAGAGGCGCTGCTTGCGAGCGAAAAGGCAAATTTGCAACGCAATTTGCAAATAACTCGAAGAATATTCGGGATAGAGACCTGAAAATTTCACCATAAGTTTTTCCAGATTCTATTCTATATACTGTTAAAATTTCAGTCAGATTAGTTACGTATTGTTGACGTTTATAGCCGACATATAGATACACACATACATACACTGACTTTTATTTATATAGGGATAAGGCTCCTATGGCCCAATACGGAGCGCTTGAAATTATGGATCGCTTCATAAGGGACATTATGCATTGTGACCTTGCTTTTGGTGGAAATGCTGTTGTTCGTGGAGTTGACTTTAACCAAGTGCCCCTTGTTATACCCAGAGCTTCAAGAGCTAAGATTATTGCTGCTTGCATTAAACACGGCAATATGACTGTTTTTTGTAATCTTGTGCCTCTATATATATCCGAGCAGATATTGATGCACAGAGCTTCTCTCAATGGCTGCTTAAACTTGTTAATGGTGATCGACCTACAGGGCCTAATTCCTCTTCCCGAAATCTATAACTTTCATGGGGTGATATGGGGCAGAAAATATATTGGGTTCTTCAATTTAGCGATATTATTGTCGTTAGCAAGTCTGCGATTTTAACAACAAAAATACAGATTCATTAGAATTAATGAGAAAATATTGGATTGCTTACTAAATCGGAATAAGTGTTTTCTTAACGATGAATGTGTGTGTAGTATAAAAATGCGGAGAAGCAAAATAACAACATTACTAAATTTCTCAATGGTCTTAATAACACAGGAATGCCTACACACCAATTAAACCTTAAGGTTGGTGATATTGATATGCTTCTGATAAATTTGAATTCTAAGCAGGGTTTCTTTGTAATGGCACACATATGGTGATCCAGCGCATGCGCTCTCAAGTCCTTGAGGCACAAATACTTAAAGGCACCAAAGTTGGACGCACTGTATTTGTACCAAAATAACACTAGTACACACACTTTTTCCTTCTCAATATTTGAAAGTTGTTTCTAAGAAATTCCAATCCGTAGATCATGAATATAACCTTCATTTTTCAAAATTAGCTCATTTAAAATATATATATATTTGAAAATATTTAATTTTATAAAGAAGCTGATGTCATCGCTGTCATCAAAATATTTTGAAGATATTGACTTTGTAAGCATAAAATTTAATCATCATTTAGATGAAATGCAAACCATTGAAATTTTATATCAAGAAAATCTTTAACAATACATTTATTTAAATAATATTTTTAAATATATAAATAATACTGCGTAAATGTAAAGCTAATCCAGAAATGTTCTGCTACGTTTGTGGAAAATTTACAATTCCCAAACAGAGGAAACGTATCACCCCAAAGAAAAAGAATGCTATAAAGAATATTTTAGTGTGGCCTTAGGTGATCAAGACAAGTGGTGGTTCCCCCATAATTTGTGCGGAACGTGCTATCAAGGGCTTTTGCAATGGAAATCGGGGAAATCAAAAAGTATGCTCTTTGGTGTACCAATGGTTTGGCGAGAACCCAAAATTCACCATGACGATTGTTATTTCTGTGTCTGCAAAATCACACGCCTTAATAGCAAAAAGAAGCAACTAACTTTTATCTTGATAAACCATCAGCTAGGCAACCTATTCCTGACGACCTCGAGAATCCCATACCGTTTCCTAAAACGGTTTAAGAATCCTATATCAAAAAGGATGATCAGCACACAGCATTTGCAGATATCAGAAGACCCTGAATTTATTTCAAAGGAAAGTGGCATTCCACATTTATTTGATCAGGCATCATTGAATGATCTAGTTAGGGATCTAAGGCTATCAAAAGAAGCAGCAGAAATCCTTGGATCAAGATTAAAGAAGAGGAACCTCTTGTTACCACGAACCAAAATCTCTGTCTATCGTAATAGGGAACAATAGGAATTTTACAGGGCTTGCAGAAAGGAAACACAAAGTATCCTTGCTTTTTATGCAAATGGGACAGCAGAGACAGAAAAAAATCATTATATACAAACAATGTGGCCTGAAAGAAGTATGTTTCGCTTAGGTGAACAAAACGTTGAAAATGAACCGCTTGTCCATAAACTAAAAATGCTTCTCCACCCTTTACATATCAAATTAGGGTTGAAGAAAAGTTTGGTAAAGGCTTTAAAGAATGATAGTGATGCTGTCAAATATTTAATGGCTAAATTTCCGAAGATTAGTTGTTCTAAGATAATGGAAGGTATTTTAATTGGACCTCAAATTCGTAAACTAATAAATGACGAAGAGTTTATTGCAACATTGAAAGAAGATGAGAAAAATGCTTGGCTTGCACTCATCGACGTTGTAAACACTTTTTAGGCAATAATAAGTCTCACCGAATTATGCTAGAATCATCGAAAATCTGATTTCCAAATTCCATAAGCTCGAGTGTATAACGAATCTAAAATTTCATTTTATGGATTCACATTTAAACTTTTCCCCTGAATATCTCGGTGTAGAGAGCGAAATACAAGGTGAACGCTTCCACCAAGATATTAAAATCATTGAGCAACGATACAATGGTCTGTGGAATCAGCATATGGTGGCGGATTATTGTTGGAATCTGATGCGTGGTGACAAGCTAAATATAATAGACTTCACAGTAAAAAATCTTTAAATCCATGAATATAATTTTTTATTACCTCTAAATATTACTGCATATTTATAAATAATGTTTATTAAACCAAATAAAATGTTTTTTCGCATACACACCTTTTTGTTAAGACCTTCCATCTTATATATAAAAACAAATCTCCTAATAATTTTGAAAAAGAAAGGGAAAGAAATTAGATTTTTTTAAATAAAAGTAAATAAGAATTTCAAGAAATGTTACCATAGCTTTTATTCATCCAAACCGAATAGTAGAAAATTTGGAAAACGAGAAAAGGAAGAGTTGGTGACGAACATTCACAATTTATGGAGAAAAAAACTGAGGATTGTTTGGATTTCCTGCCATTGTAGGCGCACGCAATTTGTGTTGACCCAACCTTGGCAAAAGCGGGCTATAAAGCCGCCTTGTTCCCGTCACTGGCACAACAGCTCTGCTCTCCACCATGCTCTCTACCCCTGCTCTCCTGCTCTCTCTGGCCGCCCTGGTCCTCGGGGTCCACGCCGAGATCCTCGCGGACCTCTCTACCGCCATCTGTAAGGTTTCACGAGGTAAGGACTTTCATCCATTCACATTTCAATAGAAGAATTCTAGTTGAGTTAATTACTTATATTACTTATCCATCATTATTCCACGTTGAAAACACACAATCTCGTTCAAATATTTATGTTTATGGATGGGGGCAAAGGTTCGCGTGAGATTTGTCTCTTTGAATTCAAATGGTTCCTTAGTGTCAAGTGTAAAGGCTTGTCTTTTCGTATTAATAATGAAGATCTAGATAAGCCAAAAAAAATGTATGAAAATGGCTAGACATGCAGGATTTTTCTGTCATAAATAGATAGGTCAAGATGGTATCAAAATATCTCTGAAGATGCCAGGTTCATGGCATATATATAAAGTTTATATATAAATAATGCTCAAAAGTGAGTAGTCAGGATATGCTGGCTTACATTAATTATTCGGCTTTTTAGATCTTTCTTCTAACACGTAATACGTTACGAACATTTTGAATTTGTAAATACAATTCACCATTATAAAGATAAAGTTTTCTCACAACTTGGGATTTGAATTATAAGTTCGTTGAAGAGAAATCGTATATTCCCTTTTGAAGCCGGTCTTGTTGTATATAAATATATCGTTAAATTTATAATATAAAATCATTAAAAGTTTTTTTCTCGTTTATTAAAGTTTAATGTGCTGATTTGTGTAGTAGAGAATATTTTATAGAGAGCGGGAAAGAATAATTTAACTATAGCATGTTTAACAATATGGAGTGACAATCTTCGGATATATAATTTCAATTCATAAGATTGGCGCTATTTATTCCTTTCAGGATCTTTTTCATTGAACTATATTCTTATAATTAGTCCTATCATAGAGAAGATATATGAATATATTATTCTTTAAAAATCTTTTTTTTTCAGGAATATTGAATATCATATAATAGAAAATTAACTTCAATAGAAATAATATGATGGATACTTGGAACTTGGCACAAATATATTTTATATATTAAAATAATTAAGACATCGTATATTTTTGTCTAGTAATGTTTTCAATTTACTGAATTGATTCCAAAGATAGCTGGTCACATTTCCTCTAACAGTGGTCAGCTTCCCAATAATACTTCTGTATAAAGCATAGAATAAGCAATTATGTATCAAATTCCTTTAAAAGGATACTAAAGATTCAGAAATAATAAATTTATGTTAACAGAGAGAGAGCGCGATTGTCAAAATGATAAAAAATATTATATTTCCAAATACAATAAAACAAATTGCTGTAACAGACTTGCATATTAAAACAAAAAGAGAGGGAATTATTTCTTATAAATTCAATTGCCATCTATCGATAAAATTTGTAACAAATATATTTACTGGCAATGTGTTTCTTTTCAATAATGTCATCAATAATAAGATCATATTACTGAAAAGAAACACATTGCCAGTAAATATATTTGTTACAAATTTTAGGAAATTATTTGTTAATAGTTTCTATAATAAAATATGCCGCTAATAATTATTCCTGATTATATATTAACGTTTTTTATATTTATTTAATTTTGCCTATGTTTTATTCATTTTAATATTTATTTTTCTAATACAAATAGATTCTCCCTCTCTCTCTCTCTCTCTCTTGTATTGCTTTCCTTTGGGCGCCAGTGTCCTTGGCGGGACATCGCGCTTCGTATTTATAGTTGAATAATACAGATTTTTATATCAAAAACATAATTTCAGAAATGTTTACCCCAGTTTACACGCGTCGTTGATACGTAAGTTTATTATAGTGGGAAAGAGAGAATCTTATAGGTAAGGAAGAGCTACACGGGGTCGAGAAGGCCACTCTCTACAAATCCATGAAAGATCTCCAGTTATAAGATCCGAAGCCTCTCTTTAGTGTTATGTGCTCATTCATCACATAATCTCCCAATGACTTCATTATTGTGTTCTTCGGGAAATCTGTTGTTTAAATAGGAAAAACTGGAGACATATATAAATCCAAATATTCTAATTTTTAATTATTATTAAAATCAACCATCTCTCTGATGTTATATTATTGACAGTCTCATTTGAGAAGCATTTAAACATCAGCAACAGAGCTTATGAAATGCGCGCATAAGCCTAATGTTATTAAAATATTTGGTATTGAATGAGAATATATACAAAGGTTCAATAAAATATTGCCTATTTATATTGCTTTTTATAAATTTCAAAAATAACCCGAAAAAGTTGTTAATACTTCTTACCACGTTTTAGGGCTTTAACAAAAGCTGTTGTGTAGAAGCCGGTGGACAAGCCACGCTGGAAGAATGCTCGGCCCAGGTCGACGCTGGCATGCCAGACAGGGCTAAGGCCCAGGCGCTGGAAGACCTGCTCCGCCAGAAGTGTTCCAGTTTGGCCTCTGTCAGTGACCACATGGAATTGTGGAAGAAATTCTTCTCTCAGTGTGAGGAGGGATCCGCAATGGAGAAAGAGGTAATGATCCAAAATAAATAAAGTGTTTTTTTATAAGGTTTTAAAAATAGAAAACTTCTCTACTCTCACGAAAGAATTACGTTAAAAAACAACAATATATATTTTTTAAATGCAGAATACAAACTGCTGCCTTACACATTATTCTTAATAAAGTTTGACAATATGGCAGATAAAATAACTTCAAAAATATTTTATAAGTAGACCTGCGAAATTTTACAAATTTGTTTTGATGGAATGTCTATTGATTTGATTCAGATAAATTGCGAAATAATTTGATAAAGTAGTTGTAAGCTTTTTATTTATATGAAAACTCTCAGAGAGTTTCAAAACAATCAGGTTCAGACTTTTCACATATCCAAAAGTAACAATTTCTTCCACTTATATACCTAAATTTTATGATTTACAGTTTCTTCATTATTTTTGAAAATTTGTTCCTATATATTATTCAGAATATATAATATCTTGAAAATTTAAATACAAGTAAATTAATTAGAATATTCAAGATTCCTAGTATGAGCATTTTTATTGGAACTGAACTAGTGAGCAAATTTTTGTGCACAGTCGATGAGAAGTTTCAAATCCTAAACATAAATTTATAAGATAAGTTTAAATTTGAAAATTCGTTTATTCTGTCTATATATTTCAACTCTTATCAGATATGTACAATAATTGTCGCTCTGCTATCACAGAACGTGGATAAGTCGGTATGTACTCAAAAATACTGAAAACACATATATATATATTGAAAGTATTAATCTAATATGAATAAAAAAAAATTGAAAATAATACTTTTATCGAAAATATTCGATTATCATAGTATAGAAAATTTCGTGCTTCCCTACCTCTCAAATACAGGGAAAATTACACAATTAGGCTGTTACATTTTTTGAAAAAATATATAACTAAACAAACATATATATGAATAATGTATATTATATAATAATAGAATACTCTCTTTTGACCATGAGAATCCTTTCCAGCCCTTCTGCTTTACTTCTTTCTTCCTAGGTGACTGTGAAAAAATAAATTTAAGTGCATTCCGACTATTCGACTTGAGACCAAGCACATAAGAGTATAATATTAACTTGTTTGTTTATATTGTTAAGTCGTATACAGAAACAGTTCGTGTTCTTTGTCTAATCAAGATGACACAAAGCACACGCGAGTTCGTAAGGGATGTAGAAAAAGCTAGCGCTTTATTACACGTAGTACTAAACGGAAGGGGTAAATTAAGTGGGAATTGCCTTTAACTTCCTCCGTAAGAAGGATTCTTGTTGCTGTGGCTGTCACTCTTGAGTTCCGCTGCACATTGTACACGACCAGCCTAGATAGGTCGCTTCCTAGGCCGATTCGGTGTCGGGCTCTCCTTGCACCATCTGACAAATAATAGACATTCCCGGAGACAAATTTCCGCTTCTTCCTAGAACGCCGATGTCACTCACTTCCCACACAATAATCCATCTGGGTGCACTTTTTCGCCTTCAGTCCAACCGCTTTAGCGGATTCTTCCTACACGATTTCGAGTCGGACTGCCCGTCCGCCTCCCCTTTGAATCCGTCAATCCTAACTTACTTCTTCTCTAGCTTGCGAACATTTATTAGCTCTCTTATTCATATTCTTAGTGTAATACAAATCAACACACGACCACCGTTTTTCATACTAGTTGGCTGCACTGCTTCAACTTACATTTTTCCTCATTTGTTAGGTGAAAAACTGATATATTTTAATGAATCATAGATTATCCCTCTAGGGAATAAACTGGAGAGATAGGAGCCGCTTCTTTTATCATTAATACATATCCATCCTTTTATGTATAACCGATAAATAAAACCAAACTTCTACCATTAATCTTCCAGCTGCATTTAACATACCACTACGCCAGCGTTACAAATTCTTGCGCTGTAAATTCACCCTATAATATACACATATAATCAAGCTACTTTGATAAAGTCCAAGGATGTCGGTTTAATGCATTTTAACTCACGACATAACCCATTGAATCATTGGATCAATTCCAGTGATCTCGCGGGATGTATATCGAATCTATCTACTGCGAGAAATAAATCAAACCACTTTAACAAATCTCCCCAAATTAGACTGTGTGTTTAAAGGATTTCAAAACGGTGAGCTTCTAATCAATAATATTTGTAATGAGAAACAAGGCTACCAGTCTGCCTTGTAGGGAAACCGAATGTTTATACCGCATTAGATTTCAAGCGATAGGTGATTAGATTCGAGGGTTTGAACAACATTCTATATTTGCAGTAGAGGAGAAAGAGAAACTTAATAACTTTTTCACTTCTTTGGAGGCCACAATGTTTTGCACAGTGATCCACAACAAATTGTATATAAGCGTAATATATATTGCTTCCATTACTTAATATAATGACACTTTAGGATAATATTCTTTTAAAATGTTTCATTGTGTTTTGTGTCTCTAAATAATTGTATTGTGTTTTTACAGATGAAAGAATGTACTGGCGACATCGAGGTTAAGGTAAGTAATACATTTTATAGCTTTTATCCCTGCCAGTTGAAATTAATTTTCAAATTTACTTCAAATTTCTCAACAACTGGCTTTCACATTAATTTACTAAACGAAAGATTTTAAGTAATTAATATCTAACCATATTATCGCTACCCTGAGGTAACCTTTTCGCGGGAATCAACGGTGCCCGTTAACAGCATAGCCAGCCAGAGCAAAAGCCGAGCACGGGACTCGGCAAAGCTACAAACGCATCTTATAAGAGAGCCTGTTGATCGCTGGCCTTGATGAGCGGGCTCCATGCTTTGCAACAGCTTCTAGAGCCACAACGCAGCAATCGTACTCCATCTTGCCCTTCATCTCTACAATATATTGCACTCTTGTCTCGTTGTGTTCCATCTGTATCCGTAATTTGGTCCAGCAACGGATCTCTGATCAACAGATTCTCGTTTTCAAGTTAGATTCCTTCTCTCGGAGATGTTCTTCTCTGCCAGCTGACCTCGGACATGCAGGACATGCCTGTTTTTATTTTCCTGAGGCAGTGGTGAAAGCATCGATCTCTAAAAATCTCATCTTAGTCTTGATTAGGACAATGCTAGTCATCTCCTTGACTTATCTAATATGCGAAAAGGGATTCTCAAATATGAACTTAAGCGGATTGTTTTATGCCTAGATAGCCATACATTTTACAAATTATAAACGATATTTTTATATACCTTTCAAATATTTTCTTCTATATCTGATATATACCTTCATCTAGTTCTCTTTTATAAATATATATTAGCGATAGAGTAGGTCGAAATATTATACACCATCCTTCTCTGAGAAATGGCCACCGTCATCAAAGTGTTTAATTTTCACTGAGCGCCATTTAACGTTATTCACCACTGAGAACGGTAAAAAAAAGCGAAAAAAAATTGACTTTAGATATAAGGCGGTCACTTCAGGAATTCAAGATATATTGATCTTTACACAAGCTTTTAGTAAAGACAACAGGCGGCAACTCTCCAAATATACTGTAACAATAAGAGAGATACTTTATAAATCCAATAATAATCGCTAATGTATCGTTAACTTTACAAAACTCTCACGAGGCTCTCTGTTTCAGGCTGATGACATGAAGTGTTTCGAGGAAATGATGGTAAGTATTGAATTTATAAGAGTATATATCTATATAATCTACGCTCTTCTTTTCAATTAATGATGTATATAATTCTGATATAAGCTAGTGTTTCTATCAACGGAATTTCAAAAGGAATATTTTATTTTATAGGATTCAAATGAGAATGCACAAACAAATTTAGAGTGAAGAACGACACATATACGACGGTTCACGTCATCTAATTGTTCTCGTCAAATACCTTTTTTTAACGATAAAAGGCGATCTTTAGGAACATATTAATTTACATCATTACAAGATCTAGACTCTTATATATCCAACTTTCAGTTAGATTATTTATATACATGTATATTAAAGAAAAGTATATCTTTATTGTGCAATTGAAAGTGGCTTGCGCCATCAGCAACTTTCAGTTGCACAATAAGGAGATGCCTTTTTTCTTTCTTGAATTTATAAACCTTATCCCAGTACAATATCACATTTGTACTATTTTTCCATATATATATATATTTTTGAAATTAGAGTAATTTTCATAAATAAATCTATATTAATAAAATGGAAATTTCATAAGTGGACATCACTAAAAACTTTCGTTACAATGCATCAATTTCAACCAAATTTTCAACATTTATGTAAACGAGATGGAGCAGGTTTTGCTTAACATCAAAATATATTTCCTAACATTAACATGCGTAACTTCGCTGTTATCGATTAAATACAAAAAAAATCAACAGAGTTAATTTTATTTATATATAAATACAAAATTAAATTTCAACAGAGTTAATTTTTTTTACATACTAGCTAATAATCTCAATCTAAAAAATATTCAAAACAAGCAATTTTAAGATAACACCATATGTAAAACAGTCGGCCAAGAAAACAACAACGATATTACATCTTTCTCACATATTCACACACAATCTTGATTAATAATTAAAACTAATCTTTAACATTGTTTATTATACTTCAACTTTTATTTCTACATTTTTTTTTAAATACCCAATTGTTTTATTATGTTTCTAATTTCGCCTAACAAATATACAAATTTATAGCGACCAACATATGCAAATTTTATCTTTGTTTTTATTTAACTTGATATCGTAAACATAACATCCATTGTAAGCATTTTTCTGTTCACCTTCCGTGGTTTCTCTTTTCTCTGATAGTTTTTAGGTGTAGTATATTTTCTTATTACTAGACTACAAACATTCCCTCGAGAAAAACCTGGGCGAAGTCGGGTACATCCGCTAGTATTTAAATAAAAACAAAAACCATATAAACAAAAGGCTTTTTGTTGTTGTAAAAAAAGCATATATTGGATCAAAATATCATTTATTTTACCAATATTTTAGTTGGCTGAACGCCAACCTTTATCAAGGTATTATAACATTTTAAAGTGTGTCACATTGAATTCGTGTAATCTTTACACAAGGGGATAAAAACAACAAAGTGTGTCAACAAGTGTGGCGCTGAGTTTGTTGTAGACACACTTTAAAATGTCATAATACCTTGGCGTTCAGCCAACTGAAATTTTGGTAAAATAAATGATATTTTGATCCAATATATGCCTTTTTATTTGAAAACATATATATTAAAATAAAAAGGCCATATCCTTACGCTCACATGAAACTTTCAGATGGCAGAGCTGTATATATAAAGTATATTTTGAATATACTATCTAATAATTTGAAATTATTAAATATCTTATATTGGTGTTGATTCAGTAGATTCTTCGAAAGCTCACCCCCTTCTATTATTTTAGCTTTCAAAGAAATAAAAAAAATTAACGCAATCGAAACATTGTCTGATTAAATTTATAGTATACTAGCGGATGTGTACTCGGCTTCGCCCGGGTTTTAACCGAGTGAAGTTTGCCTAACGAATATTATTGATAGTAATATTCCGGTACACACAGAATATTATGATAACAATGATAATAATATTCGTTACATTTAATATTTATATAATATATAAAATATATTTTTCGAGCAAACATATCCACTCTCTATTCTGAATAGATTTTTAAAAAATATATATATATAAACTAAAAATATCTAGAGATATACTACATGATCTTAGCCAAAAGGCCGAAAAGTCGCGTGGAACAGCCCTCGCCGACAGTCATGCGCGCGCACAGGGAAGTCACGTGCTCGCCGGCAGCCAACGGGCGCGCGCCGCCGGCAGGTCGCCTGAGCGTTCTAGACGAGAAGCCTTTTCTTAATTACAATGCAAGCCGTAACTATATTTACAGGTTTTCTAATTTATAAATATTTCACATATTTAGATATATACAGTGTGGCAAATAATTTTTAAGAATGGGTTTGTAAAATAAAACATAAACAAGCTAATTCAATTTCTACTATTTTTTTATTCAAAATAATCCCCTCTGGATTCAATACATATGTTACAACGATTTAATAAGGAATTAAATGCCTCTTGCAGGCCACTGTGAGGAATCTCCTCCAAAGTGCTCGTCGCAGCTCTCTGGATGGTCGGGATATCATAAAAAAAAAACAACCTTTTAACTTCAATTTTATTTTTGGAAATAAATAAAAGTCACATGGTGCTAAATAAAGCGAGTACGGAGGATGATTCAACACACAGACGTTATTTTTGGCCAAAAAGCGACGAACAATGAGTGAGGAGTGACTCGGTGCATTATCATGCAGCAAACACCAACTGTCTTCATCGCGATATTCTGGACGAATGCGACGAATTCTGGCAATCAAACGTTTCAAAAAGTTTAAATAATACTCTCCAGTAATGGTTTGTCCAGCGGGAACAAATTCTTTGTGGATAATACCTCTACTATCGAAAATGGTAATCAGCATTGTTTTGATTTTTGATGGCACTTTTCGCGTTTTTTTTGGCTTGTGGAGAGTTTTTTGACTTCTATTCGGCACTTTGGCGCTTTGTCTTTGGGTCATACTGAAAACACCATGTTTCATCACCCGTAACAATTGATTTCAGGAAGTTTGAATTATTTTCATAGGCAGAAATGATGTCCCTGCAATGTGCAATTCACACTGATTTCTGCTCGCCCGTTAAAGTGTGTGGAACAAATTTAGTACAGACTTTAGTTTTACCTAAATCTTCATGCAGAATGGTTCGAATCGTTTCTTTGTTGATGTGTAAAACCTCTGCCATCATTGTTTTCAACAAATTCTCGCACTTTTTCTATACTTTCTGGTGTCTTTGAAGAACTTGGTCGTCCAGTATGCTTATCATCTTCTAGCGTATTTCTTCCATCCGAAAAACGTTTGTGCCAAATGAAAACATTTGATTTACTCAAACATAACGTACCATAAACTTGCTTCATCAAAATATATGTTTCCGATGCACTTCTACAAAGTTTTGCATTAAATTTAATGACCGCTCTCTGTTCCATCTCAGAATTCCGACGAACAAAAAATTTTACTTTTCAAAAATCGCCTGTATGTTTTTAAAGAGTTAACCAAAATGGCTGAAACAAAGCCACGCGCTAGATAAGGCTTCGAATATATATACGCATGCGCAATTTCATAACTGGCTCTGCTATTGGCCTTTATCTAGCGCGAGTCTTAAAAATTATTTGCCGCACTGTATATATTTTCATTTTTTGCTATAACTGATCTAATTCGCCGTTTAAAATAACGGCTCTTGCTATATTTGCTATGTTTTATTTTCCTATGTTTTATGTGTTTGAATAATACATTTAATCGTGTAAACCCGGGTGTTGCCCGAGTCATTCGTCTAGTTTTATATATAGAGATGATCTGGCTTCGTGTGTCTTCTGCCTGATGAATGTTTCGTTGGTAGAATTTTGTTCCTGCCTACTAAAAATTATTATCTGGCTTCGACCGTGGTCTGCTTTAGTGAATATTTCCCTAAAGAATTTTGTTTATTTCAATCAATCATGATACAGCAATACTTTCATCATCATTTCTGACTAAAAATATTGTTGCTCAGTACTTGGTTAATTATAATTTTTCTTGCTTAAAAGTGTGACAAAAACTCTTCCAGATTTAACTCTCTGTCCTGTTCAAATATCAGGGAGATTAGTTACATATTGAGGGCGTGCATAGCCGTCAAACATATATATATGTTCCCGGCTTCACCCGGATTTTACCCTAGTAAAGGTTTGCCTAACGAACATTTGTTAAAACGATTCTAGCGAACATCCAATCCCTACTGATTCGATTATTGACTATACTCTCGATAATTTGAAATTTTTCCCGGTCCCTTGAAAAATACTCGATAAGTTGAATAAAATCAATAATAATTGGTCAACTCGGTAATTTGAGGTTGAAGGAATAGTATCTTGCCACAAACGAACATTTGTAAATAACTGTATTTAGCGAATTAACTCGGCTTTGTCCAGTTTTTACCCGAGTAAAAGTTTGCCTAACGAACATTTGTTAAAACGATTCTAGAAAACATCTAATCAACCTATATATAGATTTATAAACGTTTATAAATAGGTTGATTAGATGTTTTCTAGAATCGTTTTAACAAATGTTCGTTAGGCAAACTTTTACTCGGGTAAAAACTGGACAAAGCCGAGTTAATTCGCTAAATACAGTTATTTACAAATGTTCGTTTGTGGCAAGATACTATTCCTTCAACCTCAAATTACCGAGTTGACCAATTATTATTGATTTATTCAACTTATCGAGTATTTTTCAAGGGACCGAGAAAAAAATTCAAATTATCGAGAGTATAGTCAATAATCGAATCAGTAGGGATTGGATGTAGGGATGGGATAATTTTTTTGAAAAAAAATTATTAAATTTTAAATAAGATATTTTCTTTAAATTTTTATTAATATTGATATGCCAAGTTTTTAACAACGTCTTTGGAATATTTTATTACTTAATCCTCAAATTAAATTATAAATATATAAAACTTGGAACACATTTCAGCATTTTAAAATTTTATAAATGTAATTTCACCAGATTCAGCGAGGGGCGCTGCTTGCGAGTGAAAAAAATAATTTGCAAATAAAATTGCAACGAATATTTATTTCAAATCAAAATTAAACCAGAAACCTTCCCAGTAGTATAGTAAACAACTTTCTGAAGTGTCACGGCGATTGGATAATCTTACCTTTTAAAAACATTCATCGTGTAAACAAACTAACATTCATCGTGTAAACAAACTACGTGTAAAATTATTAACCAATCAAATTCATTTATCTAGCGACCAGTGCGGTGCCACGCGGTAAAAGGCTTGAACTAACGCTTTTTGGTTTTACATTTAAAAAATATCACATTAACCTTTTAAATTTTTAATAGCATATATGTTAAACGAAATCTTCAGCTAGCTACATGCGAAATTTCATAATGACTGATTCTGTAAATTTTGCGCACGCGATGACAAACATCGATTTTGGATTTAATTTTTATAGATATAAAGAAAGGAAAAGGATATTCCAAATTGTGCCTTATCATGGATTTGGTCTTTTTACCTTATGTTTATAATCCAAATTGTGCCATATCATGGATTTGGTCTTATTACCTTGTGTTTATAATCTATAATTCAAATCGTGCCTTATCATGAATTTGGTTTATTACCTTGTGTTTATAATCTATAATCCAAATTGTGCCTTACCATGGATTTGGTCGTATTACCTTGTGTTTATAATATATAATCCAAATTGTGCCTATCATGGATTTGCTCTTATTACCTTGTGTTTATAATCTATAGCGAATGTTCCCGGCTTCGCCCGGTTTTTACCTGAGTAAAAGTTTGCCTAACAAACATTTGTTAAAAAGATTCTAGAAAACATCCAATCCGCCTATATATAGATTTATAAGCGTAAATAAATATTGTTATATACACATCAATTTTTGAAAAATAATATTTTTGAAAACATTTATTAAATTTTAAATAAGATATTTTCTTTAAATAAATATTAATATTGAAATGCCAAGTTTTTTTACAACGTCATTAGAATATTATATTACTGATTCCTCAAATTAAATATTAAATTTATAATACTTTGAACACATTTTAGCACTTTTACGATTTATAAATGTCATTTCACCAGATGCCGCAAGAGGCGCTGCTTGCGAGTGAAAGTAGATAATTTTCAAATGAAATCGCAACGAATATTTATTTCGAATCAAATTCAAACCAGAATCCTTCCCAGTAGTATAGTAAATAACTTCCTAAAGTTTCACGGCGATTGGGTAATCTTACCTTTTGAAAACATTCATCGTGTAAACAAACTAACATTCACCGTATAAACAAACTACCAGTAAAATTATTAACCAATCAAATTCATTTATCTAGCGACCAGTGCAGTGCCAAGCGGTAAAAGGATGGAACTAACGTTTTTTGGGTTCACATTTTAAAAAGAAAGCACATCAACCCTTATAGATTTTTGAATAGCCTATATGTTAAACGAAATCTTCAGCTACCTACATGCGAAATTTCATAATGATTGATTCTGTAGATTTTGTGCAACGCGAAAACAAACATCGATTTTTGATTTCATTTTTATAGATATAAGGGAAAAAAGGAAAGGACATGGATATTTATGGTTTATATAGGTAGAATTTTTAGAAATTATTGTCTCAGATCTACTACTACTTTTACGAATATAATATGGATAAATTGTCCTTGTGTTAGATTTTATGGATAAAATCTCCAAAATACGGAGTTATATTTTATCCATAATAAGGATTAAAACGCCATAGATTCAATAGTTTTCTCGATTTTTTTTAAATATCTTTCGGTGTGAAATTATTAAATAGCAAATTCAAACGGTCATAAGCAAGCCAAACTCCTGTACAACATTTTAGAATACGCGAGATGTCTTTGGGCCAGGACGCTCATGGTTTTGAAGATTATATACGTAAATAACTATTAAATCTATAATTTCTTTATAAATACAATACATTGGATATCTCTAACAATATACACAAAGACTAAAAGGTTCTAGTCTCTCTTTTTATAAATAAAAAACTAAATTTAATCTATTGACCGTCTCTCTCTCTCTCTCTCTCTCTCTCTACACGCTTGTTCGGCGGTACATATACTAAAATTGGAACGATACAGAGAAGATTAGCATGGCCCCTGCGCAAGGATGACACGCAAAATCGTGAAGCGTTCTCTCTCTCTCTCGCTGAGAAATAACCGAACGGGTAGGTGATAAATATACAATCCCAGCTTTAGCTAATTAGAACGCCCTTCTTGAGGCCATGGGTTCGAGCTATGCTCCTCGTCTGTTTAAGATTAGCTTTGATATCCTTATATCCACAAGACTTTCTCATAAAAGTATCATAATCTACCGAAATAAATGTGTTCAGTAGCATGATTGCACAATGCCAATTTTATGGTTAAAATATACTGCCGTAAACCATGGTTTCCAGGTAGGCGTTCTGTAGTTTCCGAAACTGACTGTGAATTTGTCACCTATTAGAGTCTGCTAGATTACAGCGATTGTATGAAACTGTTTCGTATCCTTTACCTGAATGACTAGATATAAATAGGTTATTTTGATCATAATGATTGCTGTATCATTTAAAATTAACTCGTATATGAAAATTTGCATTTATACGCGCGTTAAACATATATAAATTCTATAAAAACTTTTATTCAATTTTAATATTATAATTTGTATACTCTGTAATACTCTGAAATACTTGAAATACTCAGAAAGTCGACCACCATATATAAACCTACTAGAGGATTGACACGGCTTCGCCCGAGAATTCCTCCGAGTGCAATTTCCTTCATACTGAAAGTACATCAATAATAAATAGTAAAAGTGTCAGAATAGCAATGCAGAAGTAACACATAAACCACTGACAAAAAGTGTGTGTGATGGCAAAAATTGTATTATATTAGTTTTTAGGTATTTGATTTAATTATTTTTTGCAATCCATTTAGTTGTTTAAAAATCAATATAGTTTAAATAGATGGCAGCTCTTCCACCCAACCCCCGAGGTAACCGCCCGAGCGCATTAACCATTGAAATTGCCTGAGTTGAGGGAGTGACTGCGATGTCCATCTTCTCAGTAAGAATAAGAAAAAAATAGGTTTATAAAAATAATAATCCAAAATACTAGAATGTAAATATTTTTATGTAAAAAATAAAAGAGCACATGGAAATTAGGCAAACATATGTGTTTGCTAATGACTGCGACTGCATTTTAAACGATTTAAAAAAGAGATTAAAAAATAAAGGCCAGAACAAAAATTAATTAGAAATACGAAAGCCATCATTAACATACAGTAACGCTAATTTTGTAAAGTGTTTTTAAATTTGCATCGGGTTAAAATACCGTAACTTATAAATTTTTCTCTCAATACTCAAAAATTTGTTTAAAAAATAACACTTGTATAAAAAGATATTTCAAGAAAAGTATGCAAGCAACTTGAAAAAGAAATGCAGAACGCTCATTGGTCTCTCAATTGGCCTGGTGTTGTTACTTCACCTCGTATTCACTCCTAGTAAAAAAAGTTCTTCAAATGAATAAAATAAATAGCCAAAAATACTAATAAAAATACAGCCGAATATTTTCCTCAGGTTTATATATAATTTGGTACCAATTAGTTCATTATTTTTTAGTTAATCGCGAAACAGACAACAGACATTGACTTTTATATATTAGAAGATAGAAAAAAGAAAGATATAGAAAAGTCCATGTGTCTAAATTAAAATGAAAATATGTCTAAATTAAAATTTAAATATCTAAATTAAAATTGAAATGTCTAAAAATGTCTAAAAAAAAGTTAAAAACTTATATATATATAAACGTATATAAATATTGTTATATACGTTTAAATATATTTTTGAAACACATTTAATTTTTTTAAAACATTTATTAAATTTTAAATGAATTATAAGATGTTTTCTTTAGCGAAATTAGGTAAATAAAGAATATTTAGAAAATAATATAGAGAAAAAGTGTCTCAATTAAAATGAAAAATGTCTAATTTAAAACTTAAAATTTCTAATTTAAAATATAGAAAATTTGCAAATAAAATTGTAACGAATATTTATTTAAAATCAAATTTAAACCAAAAACCTTCCTGGTAGTATAGTAAACAACTTCCCAAAGTTTCACGGCGATTGGATGTAGGGTTTTTGAATCTATAGAGTACAGATAGACATTCAATTTTATATATGTAGATTTGAAGCTGATATTTTATACAATAATAAACAAATGTATTTATTTACAAAAAGGAGAAATATTTCTAACATAAATTAAACATTATTTTTTTAAGCATGCAACCCTTAAGCTCGTGGGTAAGCCTTGTAGAGTGCGCGCTCGCGCATGCGCCTTTGATACATCTGTTTAAATGAATGTATTTGACAGTTCAGCCGTTCTTGACGCGGTGGAACGGGATAATAAGTAACCTATGTCCGTCAGCTGGTTCTAAGCTAGCTCCCCACCAATTTTCATCCAAATAGGTACAGCCGTACTTGAGTTATAAATAGTGTAACAATTAACACGACTTTCTTTTATATATATCGATTGTTGTTTTTTTCCTGTTTGCCGGCTCACATATTTTTGTACATATGTAAATGTCTAATCTTTTATTTTCTTCTATACGCCTCAAATAAGGTATTTCTTCCTTATTTATTTCTTTTGGGTTTCATAAGCTCAATTAAAGCTAATTCTGATCCAAACGGTTTTTAAAAATATTTTTGAAGCTTTTCCACGACTGTATACCAAACTCAAGCAAATAGTCAATTCTCTCTAATAATCAACAAGTAATTCTTTTATAACTTAAATTCCAAAATTAACCGAAATCCTTTTTGTAATATGTAATATTACAATTACAAATAAAAATTATTTTATTATACTTATTAGGAATCATATATTATTATTTATTTTTTATAAATGTGTTGTGTACATATATAGTCTATACTTATTTATTTATGTGTGTATATTTATAAATTTTAGACCCATAGTTGTAAATATTTTATATATCGTCGCGTGAAGGCATCGCGTGATCAACCAAAGCAGTTTAAAAACAAGAAAATCCCTGACGAAGTTAGGCGTGCAGCCTATTAAAATAATGGAATTTTGTAATAAATAAAATGTTTTGTTTTATTTTAGATCCAGAATATGCCTTATATATATATATATATATATGTTACTAGACGGGTGACCCGGGCTTCGCCCTGGGTTTGACCCTAGTGCATATCTACCCGAGTGATATATATTTAGATAAGATTTTTTTAATAATTGTTTGTTATTAGCATTATCTATTTGTTTGCATCAGCATAATTTAATCTAATATTTGATAGAGGGCGCTGTTCGTGAGCTAAGTAGAATAATTTGAATATATAGTTTTAATAATTGATTTGTATATTTTTCAAAATAGCCTATCTTCTTTTCCGTATTTTTTTGCCTATGTATGGAAATTTTGGTTTGAATTAGTGAACTACTGCGAATTTGTATACCGGACATACAAACAAACAAACATACAAACATTGATTTTTATATATATAGATATAAAAATATTATTTCATTTAATATTATATTTCATAGATTCAAATACTCTGTTAAATCGACCGCCAGAGGTCGCGCTTTCCCTATAAAAACTCATTTTTGTTGTTTCCCGATGGCCGGCTCAAATATTTTGTGCATTATGTGAATAGGTTTTTCATTTTTTAGATTCTTACGCCTTTAGTCAGGCATTACTTTTATCAAATTATGTTTTTAATATATATTATTTTAAAGCAATAAAAGCAATTACTGACAAAACCATTTTTATTATTATAATTTCAAGATTTTAACCACGACTGCATTACCATAGCATAATCCTCAAGATAATTATGATCAACAAAAATCCCTGTAAAAGTCCCTGTAACTCTCGCTATACTGTGTTGACCGAGAGGAACAGTCAGGATGGAATTTTCCAGTACCTCTCTGCACCTTGTAAGACCTTTAAAAGTCTTCACAGAGTACAGGCAGTCGTGGTCGAGGCAGAGTGGAAAGCTTGGGAATGTCCATACACAAAAAAACGAAGACACAGTTGCACTAAGAAAGTTCCGTGAACAGATAAAAGTTGAGCTAGGAGCGAAAGATGGAGAGATAGAAGATTTCTTACTGGTCTACATGATGGATGAGATGGACCTGGGGTACAACCGACGAGGGCTCACGCAGATGGTGAAGTAACTGTCAAGTGACTGTAAAGTGACTTTCTTTATAGGTTAAGACGGGGGCCTTATGCGACAGGGACGTGGATCGTCTGGTGAAATTCTAAACTGGCGCCGTGGCAGTTTCCATTTTTAGACCTTGTTGTTTTGTGACTGCTATATGCTCGATCTCTGTGTTAGCTCAACTCTTAATCTATTACAGAGTTTTATTTATTTATCCTCAGTTTGTACAAAGTACATGATGATGTAATGGCACATGTCAATAATGCGTATAATCATTTACAGATGTGTTTCAATTATACAACATGAAAATCTTGTTATAAGTTAAATACAATTTGGGGTTGTTGGTTTAAATTACCATATATATACATTTTAGGCCTCTAATCATATTGGATTTGTTTTCAGGCATGCGTCCAATCCAAGAAGACTAAGTAAACATCTGAAAATATCAATCTATTTTATCAATAAAATGTGTTATGTTAATTTTGTCTCTCTTTTTTTAGATTTAACATTAAAATATATTGCGACGCGGTGACAAAAAAAAATATAAATAATATTCAAATATACCTAATTACCTTTAAAATGTAATTATATATTTTTTGTGTGTTTTTATTAGTATTTATTTTTATTCCATTGGAAATAATAATGTATATAATATATTAAAAGCTCAATAAAAATGATATAAAAATCCGCTTATAGAAGAAAACAACAAAAAAGAGTTGTCTAAAAATATATTTTTTATTAACAAAAACACTTCAAATTTAAAAGTTTAAAAATAAAAATGAATATTATTAAATTTGAAGATAAAAAGTTAATAATATATTGTTACGTCGTACCCAGACGCTTCTTTGTTTGATCATGATGGCACAAAGATACACCCGTGGGTAGCAAGGACGCAGGAAAAATTATGCTTTGTTATACGCGGTACTGAAGAGAAGGAGTACAATGAGTGGGGCTTGCCTTCAACTTCCTCCTCAGACGGATCCTTGGCGCCGTGGATGTCACTCTTGGGAAACGTTCCGCTCTACACTATACACGTCCAGCCTGGGCTACACCGCTTTCTAGGTCGCTTCGATGTTAGGCTCTTCTGGTACCGTCTTGCTGGATCATCCACATGCCCGGAGGCAACTTCCCACGTCTTCTACTTGCCGCAAATGTGACCAGTCTCTTGTTGTCCCCCACACAATAATTCTATTTTTTTGGCGTGGCGCCTGCCCTCCCCACACTCACACTCACGTGGGCCATCCTCCGACAGCTGGAGTCCATCCATCATTCCATAACTTCATCGTAGGATCTTTGCCTCTCGAATAGTTTGTCATACAGAAAGAAGAGAGTATCCGTTTCACGATATAAAAGCTACATAAAGATGTCACACATTGGCGTAGTCGATATGGATTCGGAAGAAAAACAAAATGGCGGAAAATACAAACCGCTTGTAATATTTCAACATTTGGAAACATTCTTTGAAAGAAAATGATGAAAATAAAAATCTCATGTATTACCTGAGAGAATGAGAACTTGAATGGAATGTAGACGAGACTATTTCAAAGCCTTCAATAAAAAATGGAAAACACTAAAAGTTGGCACAAGATTTTGGTTTTCCACATACAAGGTAAATTCCATTGTTTTCAGTATCAAAACCATCTAATAAAGGAAGAAAAATTTAATTTATTAACAGATACATTTCTAAATGATAAGAAGGATTTAATTGTAGCTGCACAGTCAATTGACACGACGAAATGATTTCATATCGCAGCTTCATTTGAACAAAATAGAGCTACAGTTCAGTTTAATCCTAAAAACAAAATGCATATTAAAATTGAAAAATGATGAATAATAGAAAATATTGTTTGCCCTTTCTGGCGTACATTATGTTCGAAATATATATATCGTAATTTATACAAAGCAATGTAAGTAAAAAAGTATGGCGCCTTCCAGTCGTCTCCAGTTTGCCACCGGACTCCAGGGGAAGGGAGGATGACCCACATAAGACTGACCAATGAGAATCAATACCCGGGGATCCAGAGAAGGAGAAAAGGGGGCGTTAATCCGGCTGTGTACAGTTAGTGTTACAGTGGATATTTCTGACAGGCCTCAGCGGTGTCAATAGAGATTCTCTTGTCATCTTTAGCAGGACACTCCGTCCTTGTGAGAGTATCGGATACTGTAAAAAAATTATTTCTATTTTTTTTTATTTTTTCATTATATTATGGTCAAATATAGACATTATTCATTCGTCGACATGTAGTCAATAAAGTTTTTTGTCTGTCTTTCTCTCTCTCTCTCGCATTTCGACTTCTTGATTATCATATTTAAAAAAAAATCAAGATAGCAAACTTTTTAAAATATAATAAAGTTACCTTTTGTAGACTATTGAAATGACATATAAAGAATATCTGCAATATCCCTAGCTAGAGTGTATACCTAGAGATATGAATACTCTATTTTATTTTAAAAATACTTTCTCAATAAATTTACCATATTGGTGTATGTGTGCTGATTTTAATTTTATATGACATCTAAAAATAAATTATCTAAACCTAATCTGATCCATTAAATCTAAATTCACAGGTAACATTGGTATGACCGAGGAAGAAAAAAAGAAATGCCAATAAATTCTCATAGGGATCCAACTCAACCAAATAAAAGGTAATTTGAGGAAACGAGATAAGAAAGAATTGGTGACACACAGTCACACTTAAGGAACAAAACACTGAGGGTTGTTTGGATTTCCTCCCATTGTAGTCGCACGTAATTTTATTGGCACAGCCTTGGCATGGGCGGGGTATAAAGCCGCCTTGTTCCCGTCACCGGCACTACATTTCTACTCTCCAACATGCTCTCCTCCCCTGCTCTCCTGCTCTCTCTGGCCGCCCTGGTCCTCGGGGTCCACGCTGAGATCGTCGCGGACCTCTCTACCGCCATCTGTATAGCTTCACGTGGTAAGGATTTCCACTCACTAACATTTCTATAGAAGAATCCTGTTTGAGTTAAGTACTTTGGTCTACCGTTGATACCACGTTGAAAACATTCTTGTTCAAATATCGAAGTTAACAGAGTCTTGTTAATACTAGAAAGAGGAACCTATTATGTTTTTTTTTTTTTGGATTGTAATCTAAATTCTAGGGATGGAAAAGTCAGCGTGAGTTTTGTCTTTGTATTTAAATGGTCCCTCAGAGAAAAAAAGGCATAAGGCACTCTGAAGTTGTGAAGTATATGCAGACGTCAAGTGCGAAGTTTTTCGTATTTAGATAGAAGATTTATAGAAGCCCAAAACTTAATGGAAACGTCTAGACATGCCAGATTTGTCTCTCGTATATAGATAATAAGGCAATGTTCTCTCTGGAGATGTTAAACATAAATTCATGTTGGCTTGTCTTTTTTTAGGCAGCTTTCTGGATTTTTTTTCTAATGAATATATTTAACAAGTAATATTACTTTTATATCATTACGAAATTCCTATAATTTTAAATTCAACACATTTTAATATATTTTATGAACCTAGGAGAAATCGGACTTGCAATATTCAATTTGATTTTATAAACTGTAATTATTTTTTATTTCTTTTCAAAGTCAGTCATGTTAGATACTTTTTGTTGAATTTATAATCTATATACAAGTATATTTGTATATTTGTACACTTGTATATTTCTGAAGTTGTTTTCCCATTTATTAGAGTGAGCATTTAATGCGCTGATTTCTGCAGTGAGAGATCATTTTTAAGAATGAGAAGGGAGAATAAACAGTTAGTTTATTAACATTTGAAAGAGAAAATCTTCGGAGATATATATTATTTCAAATCATAAATTAAAATCATGAGCTCTATTTGATTGAATTTCATGGCATTTTATTTTACACTATTGCTCATCTAATTAGGCCTACCATAGCAGAAATATAAACATAGTATACTTTAAATATTGTTCAGATTCTTTTTCAAGAATACCGAATATAGTATGCTATAGATAATTGATTATCAATATAGTTCATTGTTTGAAATAATTAATTAGAGAGGGCTGAGGAACTTTCATGCCTCAATTACACTTAGCAGTCATAATTAGGTAGTAGTCTGCCTGGGAAGTCTTAGATTTTTTTATACCCAGTCCTGGTCTTCTAAAAATGATTTCGATGTTAGTGAATTTGTTCCAGAGCTGGTTGGCCACATTTCAGTTAACATTCATCTATTTAGCTACTTATGTTTGGGTTTTTCCTGTTTCTATCATACCAATAGCTCTTCAGCATTGTTAGGTTCTTTATTATTATTATTATTGTATTTTATTAATTAATTATAATTCATATTCATAGAATTTTATTGTTACTTATCATCATTCTTTTTGTTGTTTTTTTTTCTTCTTCTGTTTTCTTTTGTGTTATAAATACAACTAAATCGCATTAAATCGTAGTGTAATTCTCTTTTGTTGTTTGAAATAAATCAATTGAATCTAATTGAGTCAGCTCGTTCTTTCTAGAAGAAACTTCAAAGAAAACGTGCTAACAAGCATAAAGCATTGAATAAAAGATTATTTAAACAATTAAGAGTGCCAGATTTATTTTTTAAATGTTGTGTGTTATGTGTAAGATTATATGAAGAATAAGCTATGATTTGTTAATAGAGAGCGCTTATCAAGAATTGTATAATAATTTTAGATAAAATTGTAATTTAGAGGCTAGCAAAATGTGTATTTTTATTTTATAAAGTAATAGGTACGTATTGCTAGTCCATGTGGTAATATCGTATAACTCTCTCTCTCTAGAAATTGATTATTATTTGATAGTATCAGTTTTCCAAATTCGATATATCAAATTACTTGAAATATTTAACAAATAAATTTGCGATTTTTTGGTCTCTCTCACTCTCTCTTTGTGACTTTGATGAAAATAGAGTTCTATTTTTAAAAAGAGTTTGTTCATTCCATTTAGGACACCATTTTTGGTACTTGACAGACGACTAGCATTTATTTTATTATAAAGGGGTTAAGAGAGTTTTATAGGTCAAGATATGATCTATATACAGTGGACCCTCGGTTTGCGAGCATAATCTGTTCCAGAGTCATGCTCGTACTCCAAAACGCTCGTAGTGCGAAACTAATTTCTTATTTTTAATAATTGAAACTCGAGCAATTCTTCTTGCTACGAACAATTGCACAGTTTCCCACATTTTACATATTTCCCGAATCTGATCTGAAGGGAGGGATCCCAGTGAATTTTCATCCATCACGATTACGGGCAACCATCACGAGTTGCTCGTAATGCGAAATTTCACTCGTAATCCGAGGTAAAATTTTTCAAAAAATTTTGCTCGTACTGCGAAAAGCTCGTACTCCAAGGTGCTCGCAAACCGAGGGTCCACTGTATATTTAAATGTCATAATATTCGGAAATATATAAATAAAATGGCCTGTGTGGGAGTACGAGGAAAAAGGGAAGATAGCCGGGTTAAAAAACAACCTCCTTGGTAAACAAGTGTCAAGTCTTCATCCTCCCCTAAGGGATTTATCTTACTTAAATCGGTTTAAAAGCGGCTGGATGTGATAAGAAAAAGCTCAGTTCTCAGCGAGGGGATCTCGACGCCGTTGTTCTAGGGGTTGTTCTCGGACCTTCTATCTTTCCTCCCTGATCTATTTCCTCACGGGGTTTTGCCTCTGGATCCTGTCTCCTGTGTGTCCTTACCACCCATCACTCAACCACCACGACTGCTTCTAACCAACATGCTACACTATAGTTATCCAACAGCATCAACTACATTCCAACAGAGAGTCGACAAGATGAACAAGGACAAGAACCAGACCCTATCGGAGGTAGACCCAAGTCTAAATTGAACAGACTTCCTAAGTCCCAGTTGAACATACTTCCCAAGATCCCACTACCCCTGATTCACATGAGCTGACTGTGGAAGATGAGATGTCCAAGAACTCTCAAAAAGACCTCCGCCTACTGTTAGAAGACACAGACGTCGCCCTCAGTGACTCTAGCACGCCGGACAAGCGAGACAGCTCGAGCCCCAGTCTCAGTGAGGAGAACTGCTACGAGAGCTTTGGTGACTGCGAACCAACCCATTCCGACAGTAGTAGAGTAATGCAAAACCCTACTGGAACAATTTCTTACAACAACGCCGTTCCCTGCCAGTCTACGCCACCACGAGCGGATCAAGCCGCCTACGCCCCGCGGACTCGCCTACACGCCATGTACGGCAACCACAATTCTCATCGGGACTTTCCAACATGAACCAAGGTTCAAACTGTGACCCCGAACCTCTCCAAGTCTTCAACACAACCCAGCTTCGAAGTCCAACAGAAGCCCATCAACAGTGAGTGTTCAACTTTATTATGATTTCGGCCGTTTACATTTTTCCTTGTTATATTGCGATAGTTTTGTTTTTCAAATATATGTAAATATTAATTGTACAAATATAAAATATGTAAATATAGTTAATTACATTTTGTTGTTAGTTAGTTTGTTTGATTTCCTTAAATGTGGAAGAGTTATTTTTGTCTTGTTACTTTGCTAAAAATAATGAATAAATATTTTTGGAATCTTCGTGACATTTTGGTGGAGTTGCTGCTCGTATCTCGGTAAATCTGACGGTGGCTTGTAAAAGAAAAATTCGACGTCTACAAGGCCTACAACCAATGGAATATAAGGAAGAAGAAATGCCCATCAAGAACGAACAAAAAGTCCATTCACCTCTCAGGATTCCCATCACCTGTCTGCAACAGCCCAGAAATCCTCCTAACTTTGCTGGGAAAACATCGGGGTGCCCTCATCAATGGCTGAAAGATTAACATAGGGCAGCCAGGTATAATGGGTGGGACGGCTTTATGAGTCTTGCCAATGCCATCTTCTTTTTAGAAGATGCTGCTAAGCGATGGTATGAGAATGAAGAAGAAAGCCTCACATCATGGCAAACTTTCAGAAAAGAGCTCCTTAAAATGTTTCGCGACAGGGAGAATCTAGTCCAAACATTGGATAAAAGAGAATAGGAAAAGCAGAATTTGATAGACTTATGAACGTCACTTCCATCTCAACTGATAGCAACGGAGATATCGAGGAACTCCTTCGTCGGATAGTAAAGGAGGAGATCAGCAATGTGATTTCGGGACTTGACTCCCCCATCATCTCCAAAAGGCTAGAAGAGGAGGTCTACCAAAGAGCCGAGAAGACACTGGAACCAATTATAAAATATAGTCCAAGTCTACAATGCTGATCAAAAGTCTTGGTATGACGCAGAAAAAGAAAATTGGAATTACAATACACGCGCGGGAAAGACGGAAATCTGGTCAAATCAGACACTAATCGAATGTGATGGAAAGGAGACCACGGCAGGAATTCCCTAAACGCAAAACTGACGAATGGAGAACAGTCGACAACAAACCAATATTTTTTCACTGCGGACGCCCAGGGCGTGTTGTTGGGTATCACCGTGAAAGAAGAGCAGTCTTCAACTCATATCGTGACAGAGGCAGAAATCAAGAAACACCAATTAATCAGGAAGACGACTTGAACCAGACAACACCAAGACGCTCATCCCCTAGCCCCAATCGAGGACGATCACCGACTCGCCGTCACAGATCCCCTACGCCATACAGACGACTTAGCCAATCTCCTAGTCGCCGAAATGTGGAAGACTAAATGGAGCGACCTTTCTAGGAGGTGAGGCCGCTTGTCAGGTAAATCCTCCAACAGTCGCTAAAATGAGAGCTAATTACTTTGACATAGTGGCTGATAACTAGCCGGTAAGTGCATTAGTCGATTCTGGAGCGTCCTATTCCGTTATTTCTGAAAAATACCGCCGGTATCTTAGAAAGGTAATGCTACCTGCAGTCAAAAATATTGCCCTGAATGTCCCCGATGGAAATTATGTACAACCATTAGGTAAATGTATCCTTCGAATGACCGTCCAGGATAATTTGATTCCATTTGAATTCATAGTACTACCACAATGCAGTCATGATGTTACCATTGGATGGAAATTTTTAGAGTCGTCACAAGCAGTTATAGATTGTGGACGATCTGAATTATATTTTGAAAGCATTTTTTTTAGAAAAGTCAAACCCTACAGATCCTTGGCGCTTAACAGCCTTAAGTGATTATGTTATACCAGCCCGATCAATGGCTCGAATAGCCGTGTCAACCCCGAAGGATATGGAAAACGCAGATATTATCATCACTGGAAATAAGAATGTTGTATTCAGTAAAGAAATATTTATACCCGATTAAATTGTTAATTTCCATCATAATCAGGGGAAGGTATGGCTTGCTAATGGAAAATCCGAAGCACAGATAATACCAAGAAATACATGTATAGGTTTTGCCGAACCTTTGGAGGAAGCTTATTTGAGTGTTGTGGAAGCGACATCTTCAAAAACAACTTCAACATCCACCGAAGAACGTAGAGAAATAAATATTTCTTCGATGGTTTCCCCTGGCCTCACAAGCGAAAAGCGTGAAGAGTTACTAGGGTTGCTCAGACAATTTTCGACTATTTTCAACGGCCAAAGAAAGGGCGGCGCTGATGGAGTCCAGATAAAACATCGAATTGAGACTGCATATCATCCACCCATAAGCCAACGAGCTTACAGAGCCTCGCCTACTGAGCGTCGCATTATATGTGAAGAGGTAGATAAGATGATAACAAACGATATTATCCAACCATCGGAAAGCCCGTGTAATCCCCAGTTGTCCTGGTGAAAAAGAAGGATGAAAGTTGGCGCTTTTTTTTCAAGGAGAAAACCTGATGTTGATTCTAATATAACTTTTAATGCTGAATTCAAAAATGAAATCAGAACTTTTCCATCACTCATAGTTCTTGCAGGATAACCATTTTTTCTATAAATTGGTATATAGAGTAAAAATGCAGAAAATGTTATGTAAGATTTTTTTTAAAGTAAACATCATTACATTAGCTAGCGCTTTATTTTTGACAAGAAGAGTTGATATGTGAAGCCAAAAGCTTCATTTTATTTGTTATTAATTAAATTGTTTGCTCTTTAAAATCATATATATTAATTTAAATAACAAATCATTGAATTTTTAATTAAATATGTTTATTTTATAATGCAATCTGTTTTGCTTTAAACTCAAAAATAACGACAAGATCTGGAATGCTATTTGCTGAAAAACAGTTTTAATATATATATTTAAATTGATCCTAACGATTTGTGTAATAGATTTGCAGCAGAAGTGACAGGTAAATTTGAAGTGATCAGTTTATTCTTCTCTATCGATTGGCTTTTATAAATCGTATGCACTAGACTGTGTCAATATGCCGAGGCGTTGCATTAATATTCTTGATATTTTCTGTTACATTTGTGGGGAATTAACTTTCAAAGTTCAAAGGCGAAACTTTACACCGCTCATCAAAAGGTTCTATCAACTTTATTTTGGCTGTAAAGTCGGTGACCAAGATAAGACTTGGTCTCCTCATCATTGTTGTGAAATTTGTGCTCGATGTCTTACATGGTGGATTAAAGGTGAACGTCATATGCCTTTTGCGGTTCCAATGATATGAAGGGAACCTAAAGACCATTCTTCAGACTGTTAATTTTGTTTGACAAAGACTACAGGTATTATATCCAAATCAAGACATACAGTTGAATATCCAGATTTGCCATCTGCTATGAGACCGGTTCCTCATAGTGATATTTTACCTGTGCCACAGCCTCCTGAAATGTAATATTTAGTGACAATGATTCAGATAGATGAGAGCAACAGTTGGATGACACAAATTTTGAAGCAGGTGCTTCATCTGAACCTCATTTGTTAACCCAAGGAGATTTGAACGACCTCGTACGTGATTTAGATTTAACCAAAAAAAGAGTGAACTTTTAGGCTCTAGGTTAAAAGGCTGGAATCTGCTGCATAAAGGCACAAAAGTATGCATTTTCGCAAGCGCCAAGATGAATTTCAAGACTTCTTTTCACAAGAGAATGATTTAGTATTTTGCAATGATGTTGTTAGTCTAATGGAAGCGCTTGGTCATGACCATGATACAGAAGAGTGGCGTTTATATTCGTTGATTCTTCAAAAATTAGTTTGAAAGCTGTTCTCCTTCACAACGGAAATAAGTTCCCATCAGTGTCAATAGCACATGCATCCAACATGAAAGAGACTTACGAAAACATGAAACTGCTTTTGAAAAAATAGAATATGAAAGATACGGTTTGAAAATATATCGATTCAGAAAATATTTACTTACCACCATTACATATTAAACTGGGATTTATGAAGAACTTTGTCAAGGCAATGGATCGAAATGCCATTGGATTTGCCTACCTAAAACAAAAATGTTCTAGCATAAGTGATGCGAAATTTTAAAAAGGCATTTTCGTTGGACCTCAGATTCGAGAATTGCTGCAGGATGGAAATTTTCAAAATAGTTTGAATGAAGTTGAAGCAGCAGCCTGGAATTCCTTTAGAAACGTTTGCAAGAACTTCTTAGGAAGTGTCAAGATTGAAAATTACCAAGACATAGTTAATGATCTGTTGCTTTCCTACCAGGCACTGGCATGTAACATGTCTCTCAAGATCAATAATTATCGTCGATTGAATAAAATCACTAAGAAAGACGTTTACCCTTTATCCCGTATAGACAATACGTTAGACTGTCTAAAAGGTGCTAAATACTTTAGAATTACTTTTAATTACTAGAAAAAAAAGAGAAAAAAATCAACGGCACAAAAATAAAACCCATTTTGATATACATCATCGTGCAAGAGAATTGCCCTATCTGGATGAAGGAACTATAGTATGGGTGAAAGACTTGAGAGTTCCCGGTGTGGTACTTGAAGACGCTGGAAGTCCAAGATCTTATATAGTCAACTCTCCAAAAGGAATTTTAAGAAGAAATAGATTCCATCTACTACCAAACCCACAGGGTGAAAATATTGACATGTGAGATGAAGAGATGGTGTCTCCTGAGATGAGTCAGTGCTCCACATCTACTGGGGACAACACTACTGGTGACAGTGAACCGAGGACATTCCAGAGATCACCGGAACCAGTAAAGACCAGGAGTGGACGCGTGATAAAGCCGCCAGACAAGCTAAACCTCTAGAAGAAAATCGGGAGATGTGTTGAGAATAAGTTACCATCTGACAACCCGGCGGATTCATCTGGAAGGTGATCATCATCATATTACTGTTTTTTGTTTACCTTAGGCTGGCGGAAGTTCCGGCATAGCTGTGATTGTTATAAGTTAAATAATGTTACCTTGTAAATAGTTAAATAAATAAGATTAAAGATATAATCCTTACGGTAAGAGTATTTCCTTATTTATAACAAGGCATAACACCATGCAGGTTCACTTTTATTTTTATCTCATTCGACCCCGAAGGTCTCTTTCTTTCTCCCGCACGCGCATGTCCATTATTTGTTTTTGTTTTTAAATTCATTTTTGTGTTCTCAAGAGAGACCGCACATAAGTTGACTGACTAATCAATCTCATTCATTCCAAAGTCTCTCTGTAAAATGTCTTAATTCGTATTAGCACCACGCTTTGTTAACGAATACTGCAGATATGACGATTTGTCCCGTTCTCCAGCCTCTTTCGAATGGCTACCTTTATTCATTTTACAATATTGAACCACTTACTTTACAGCTCTTTTACTTCCACCTTTCTATTCTATTCACCCCCCTCATTCACGTATACATATTGTACATAGCCTATGATTGCCCATATCTACACTCTGTACGATATTAACCTACCCATACAATTAATTTGTACATAGCCAAATTATTTCCCGCCCTCAAAGAATTTACTGAACAAATTCTTCTTTGAAAGGGGGGACATCTGTCAAAATATTCGGAAATATATAAATAAAATGGCCTGTGTGGGGGTACGAGGAAAGAGGGAAGATAGCCGGGTTAAAAAACAACCCCTTTGGTAAAAAAGTGTCAAGTCTTCATTCTCCCCTAAGAGATTTATCTTACTTAAATCAGTTTAAAAGCGGCTGGATGTGATATGAAAAAGCTCAGTTCTCACCGAGGGGATCTCGACGCCGTTGTTCTAGGGGTTGTTCTCGGACCTTTTATCTTTCCTCTCCGATCTATTTCCTCACGGGTTTTTGCCACTGGATCCTGTCTCCTGTGTGTCCTCACAACCCATCACTCAACCACCACGACTGCTTCTAACCAACATGCTACACTACAGTGTTCCAACAGCATAAACTACATTTCAACCTATATATATATATATTTTGTAACCCCGAGTAAACCGACGTGTAAATAAAATTGCAGTCGAGTCGTGAGGCGAAGTGCTGAGCTTTTCCCACACGTGAACAGCAAGAAGCAGAGGCAGGACTAGATATTAGCACCGAGAAGGTAGGAGACAGCCCACGGAACAGAGGTGAAGGCCATGACACAAATCTGGATTCTTGACACCTGGACAAGGAGAGAGAGCCAGAAGCGGCCTGAGTAGATGGACACATTGTATCACACTCTCAGCTGATACTCCTATTTTGACCCCGGAGGGCGTTGGCAAATAGGAGCAGTGCATCTTTTAATAGGAGGGTATGATCATAAACTATTGGTTAAAGCTAGTTAAAAGATATTTTAAATATACTAACAGTGTTATTATATTACATTTTGTAGATATACTATATATAAATTTATATGTATATCCTTTCCTTTATCCTTTATACCTATAAAAAGAAATCCAAAATCGATGTTTGTTATCGCGTTGCACAAAATCTACAGAATCAATCATTATGAAATTTCGCATGTAGGTAGCTGAAGATTTCGTACATATAAGCTATTCAAAAAACTAAAAAGGCTAATGTTCTTTTTTTTTCAATATAAAACCAAAAAGCGTTAGTTCCAGCCTTTTACCGCTTGGCGCCGCACTGGTCGCGACGATAAATGAATTTTATTGGTTAATAATTTTACACGTAGTTTGTTTACACGATGAATGTTAGTTTGTTTACCCGATGAATTTTTTTAAAAGGAAAGAATATCCAATCGCCATGAAACTTTAGGAAGTTATTTACTATACTGCTGGGAAGGTTTCTGGTTTGAATTTCATTTGAAATAAATATTCGTTGCAATTTTATTTGCAAATTAACTACTTTCACTCGCAAGCAGCGCCTCTAACGGAATCTAGTAAATTACATTTATAAATTTCAAAAAATCTAAAATGTGTTCCAAGTATAATAAATTTAATATTTAAATTGAGGATTAGCAATATAATATTCCAATGACGTTGTAAAAAACTTGAAATTCCAATATTAATATATATTTTTTATATATCTTATTTGAAATTAATAATTGTTTTCAAAAGATTATGTGTTTCAGAAATATATTAAAACTCATATAACAATTTTTATATACGTTTATAAATCTATATATAGATGGATTGGATGTTTTCTGGAATCGTTTTAACAAATGTTCGTTAGGCAAACTTTTACTCGGGTAAAAACCGGGCAAAGCCGGGAACATTCGCTATAGATTATAAACACAAGGTAATAAGACCAAATCCATGATAAGACACAATTTGAATTATAGTATATAAACACAAGGTAATATGAGCAGATTTATGATAAGGCACAATTTGGAATATATAGATTATAAACACATTGTAATAAGACCAAATCTATGATAAGACACAATTTGGATTATAGATTATAAACACAAGGTAATAAGACCAAATCCATCATAAGGCACAATTTGGATTATAGATTATAAACACAAGGTAAAACGACCAAATCCATGATAAGGCACAATTTGGATTATAGATTATAAACACAAGGTAATAAGACCAAATCCATGATAAGGCACAATTTGGAATATATAGATTATAAACAAAAGGTAATAAGACCAAATCCATGATAAGGCACAATTTATATTATAAACACAAGGTAATAAGACCAAATACATGATGAGGCACAATTTGAAATATCCTTTTTCTTTTATATCTATAAGAATGAAATCCAAAATCGATGTTTGTTATTGCGTTGCGCAAAATCTACAGAATCAATCATTATGAAATTTCGCATTTAGGTAACTGAAGATTTCGTTTAACATATAGGCTTTTCAAAATACTAAAAAGGTTAATGTGCCAAAACCAAAAGCGTTAGTTCCAGCCTTTTAGCGCTTGACGCAGTACTGGTCGTGACGATAAATGAATTTGATTGGTTAATAATTTTACACGCAGTTTGTTTACACGATGAATGTTAGTTTGTACACAATGAATGTTTTTAAAAGGTAAGACTCTCCAATCGCCATGAAACTTTAGGAAGTTATTTACTATTCTACTGGGAGGTTTCTGGTTTAAATTTGATTCGAAATAAATATTCGTTGCAATTTTTTTTGCTTATTTTCTAATTTCACTCACAAACAGCACCTCTCGCGGCATCTGGTGAAATTAAATTTATAAATTGTAAAAATGCTAAAATGTGTTCCGAATATAATAAATTTATTATTTAAATTGAGGAATCAGTAATATAATATTCTCATGACGTTGTAAAAAAACTTGACATTTCAATATTAATATATATTTAGAGAAAATATCTTATTTGAAATTTAATAATTGTTTTCAAAAGAATTATGTGTTTCAAAAATATATTTAAACGCATATAAGAATTTTTATATACGTTTATAAATCTATATATAGGTGTATTGGATGTTTTCTAGAATCGATTTAAAAAATGTTCGTTAGGCAAACTTTTACTCGGGTAAAAACCGGGCGAAGCCAGGTACATTCGCTAAATAAAGTTATTTACAAATGTTCGTTTGTGACAAGATACTATTCCTTCAACTTCAAATCACGAGTGGGCCAATTATTATTGAATTTATTCAACTTATCGCGTATTTTTCAAGGGACCGAGAAAAAAATTCAAATTATCGAGAGTATAGACAAGTATAGAATCAGTATGGATTGGATGTTTTCTAGAATCGTTTTAACAAATGTTCGTTAGGCAAACTTTTACTCGGGTAAAAACCGAGCGAAGCCGGGAACATATATATATATATATATATATATGGTAATTTAAACCAACAACCCCATACTGTGTATATAACTTATAATAAGATTGTCATGTTGTATATAGAAACACATCTATAAATAATTATGCGCATGATTAAACTGTGTCTTCGTTTTTTGTGTGGATATCCCCAAGCTTTTCCACTCTGCCTCGACCACGACTGCCTGTATTTTGTGAGAACTTTTAAAGGTCTTCCAAGGTGCAGAGAGGTACTGGAAAACTCTACATCCTGACTGTTCCTCTTGGTCAACACAGTACAACAAGAGCTACCAGGACTTCAACAACTTATTTCAGTAGTCGACATCAAAAACTCAACAAATCATTACAGTGAGTCGACAAGAACTCACATTATTACATTAGTCGACAGGATTCTACAAGAGTCAACAGGATCTCTCTAATATTACATTAGTCGACAGGATGACCAAAACGAAGACACAGTTTAATCATGCGCATAATTATTTATAGATGTGTTTCTATATACAACATGACAATCTTATTATAAGTTATATACACAGTATGGGGTTGTTGGTTTAAATTACCATATATATATGTTTGTCGGCTATGCACGCCTTAATATGTAACTGTTCTTCCTGAAATTTGAACAGGACAAAGAGTTGATTCTGGAAGAGTTTTTTGTCACACTTTCAACCAAGAAAAACTATATTTAACCAAGTACTGAGCAACAATATTTTTAGTCAGAAATGATTATGACAATATTTCTGTATCATGCTTGATTGACATAAACAGAATTCTTTAGGGGAATATCCACTAAAGCAGACCCTGGGCGAGGCCAGATGATAATTTTTAGTAGGCAGGAACAAAATCTACCAGAGAAACATTCACTCGAGCAGAAGACACACGAAGCCAGGTCATCTCTATATATAAAATATCGTTTCTCGGCCTTTTGGCTAAGATCATGTAGTATATCTCTAGATATTTTTATTTATATATATCTTTTTTAAAATCTATTCAGTAGAGAGAGTGGTTATTTTTGCTCGAAAAATATATTTTATATATTATATTAATTTTAAATGTAACGAATATTATTATCATTATTATCATAATATTTTGTGTGTTCCGGAATATTACTATCAATAATATTCGTTAGGCAAACCTTCACTCGAATAAAACCCGGGCGAAGCCGGGTACACATCCGCTAGTTAATACACTGCGTGACATTGAAAATGGAACACCAAGAAATAGTGGCCAGAAAATTATGCAAATTACAGGGTAGACGCGCCTAACCGAGTTATGCAAATGATGTAAAATGCGCAGCTCTCGTGCGCACATGGAGTAAGATATAAGGGAAGGAACTTGCAGAAAGGACAGTATTCGTGTCGTTATTTCTTCAAGGAAAATCATTGTAGAAATTTTGTTCTTGTGTCAAAAGACACGTGTAATAACAGAGAATGCCAGGTCATCGTAAACGGAGGCAGTTCAAGCAGACAGACGCTTTTACGAGGGGCATGGTGATCGGACTAAAAAGGGCAGGTTGGTCCATACGTCAAATCGCAGCTGATACACACCTTGGTGCGTCCACGGTGCACCGACTGTGGAGAAGATGGTTGGAACAAGGAAAAGTGGCAATTTATAGGAATGTCGGTGCAACCAGAGTGACGTCAGCACGTGTGGATCGGCGTATCCTTCGACAAGCAGTGGCGGCCCCACAAGCCACTTGTACCGCCATCCTGCAACATGTGCAAGACACCCTAGATCATTCCATCTCGACCAGAACCATTTCCCGTCGATTGGTTACTAATGGCTTGCACTCATGCCGTCCGCTAAGAAGACTGCCATTGACCCCACCGAATAGGCGCCAACGTTTGGAATGGGGCCGGGCTAGATCGACGTGGATGACGGAATGGCACAGGGTCGTGTTCTCAGATGAGTCGCGTTTCTGCTTGTCCAGTGATAGTCGCCGTTTACGCGTGTGGCGTCGACGTGGAGAAAGGTCCAATCCGGCAGCAATTGTGGAACGCCCCACCGTGCGACAACGTGAAATCATGGTTTGGGGCGCAATCGCGTATGATTCCAGGTCACCTTTACTTCGTATTCAGGGCACTATGACGGCCCAACGATACGTTGATGATGTGCTGCGACCGGTGACACTCCCCTACCTTCAGGGGGTACCCAATGCCCTTTATCAGCAGGATAACGCCCGACCGCACACTGCTCGCATTAGCCAACAAGCTCTGAAAGATGTACAGATGCTTCCCTGGCCACCGTACTCTCCTGATCTCTCACCAATCGACACGTCTGGGACATCATTGGACGCCGTTTGCATGCCTTGCCACAGCCGCGTTCAGAAGACGAACTGTGGCAAATGGTTGAGAGGGAATGGAGAGCCATCCCTCAGGACGCCATCCGTACTCTGATTGACTCTCTACCTAGACGTGTTGCTGCGTGCATCGCCGTCCGCGGTGGTCCTACTTGCTACTAAGCCGATGCCGTTCTCGCTCTGTATTATGACTATCATTTTGAAATAAAGATCACTTATTGTTCGTCCCTGTCTCTCTCTGTCTGCCGAGTTTCATCACTTTCTGGCCACTTTTTCTTGGTGTTCCATTTTCAATGTCACGCAGTGTATATATATATATATATTCCACACTACTTCTTTACAAATTCACACAAGCAATACCGAGTTATGATTTGAAAAAGAACACATATTACATAAAATTTCATATGTAACTATTAATTTCTAAAACTAGAATATTGAAATTAGAAAGCGTGTGAGATAAATATTCAATGATAAACTAACTAATTATCGATTCCTAAAATTCTCTTATATATATATTTTTGTTTTATTATTATTATTTAAATTTAAAACGCTATGTCCCCCTAGAGACACTTGCGCTGTCATAAATGTATGCCTTTACATTTATCTTTAAAATTGTCTGACAAACTTTAAAATGTTATAACACCTTGATAAAGGTTGGCGTTCAGCCAGATGAAATATTGGTAAAATAAATTATTTTTTGATCCAATATATGCCTTTTAAATTAAACATATATATATAATAAATTAAGACCGTGAATAGAATAGTCATATGATATTAAAAATGAGAAGGAGAGAAATAAAAAACGAGAAAAAATAACTACATACGAAAGAAAGAAATGTCTGACGGAATGGACAATCAGCATAATTTAAATTGAAATTGAATTTGATTTACATTTATTTACTGAAAATAAAAATACCTGGATATGTTATTATTGAATTATTGTCGATTCTATAGTCTTGAAAAACAGGACAATCCAGTAAAAGATGCATTGAGGTTTGTTCCTCATGTCCGCAAAAACAACTCCAGTCTTCCACCGCTTTAATTCTTTTTTAAAAGTTTCTGAAATTTCCATGATTAGAAATGAATTGAGAATTATGAAAATTTGGTCGGAAATATTTTGGTATGTTGTTAGGAAAGAAGCTTTGAAAAGTTTAATTTGTGTTGTTCTTTAAATAAGTCATTTTAAATTTAAAAAATCCGTTATAATGCTTAGGACATCTAAAGTGTATTTTTGTTTTTCTTCTAAATTTAAATTATTCAATTCATATTTCATATCTTTGGATTCAATGAAATCCTTAAGCAAAGGCATCTTGGTTATGCTATGTATGCAATTAGAACTCGTCGTTTTATATGATTGCGTGCTCCATAATAGCATTTGGCATTGAAATGAATTTATATATATTTTTCTTATTTTTATATATATATATATACACACACACGTGTTTATATCAAAGCTCCGATCCATAAGAAAGGATTGCCCTAAATATTGTTTTGTATAATGTAAGTCTTTTTTGGGTACTCAGACCCTGCTTTTCCGCTAATTGACAGTAGCAGATTTTTTCATCTTTTTGCTTTATTTAGTATAATATCTAGGTGAGGATTGAAATTAAGTTTTTTTTTCTTTCTAAAATGATTTGCAAAAGTGACTCCTAATATTTTAATTTCCTGTACTGGCATAATTATTTTGTTTTTAAACTTTTTTCGGACATGTCTTTATTGTGCAAATGCAGAATGTTAGTTTTCTCAAAACTGATTTTCAGTTTATTTTGAGTACACCATTGATCGATTTCTTCCAAGATTAATTCTATAAAATTTTTAAGAGTATCCTTTTCTTTATTCCAAACTATTATTGTCACATCATCAGCATAACGCAGTATTTCAGAATTGGGTATCTGCATTTTGTTCAAAAAATCATTCAGTAATATCAGCCATAGCAATGGAGACAGTGCTCCCCCCCCTCTTTTGAAATTGTTTTATTAACCTTCTTATCACCATAAGAAAAAGATTTCTCCTATTATTCAAGAAATATTGCAATAATTGAGAGTTAAATAAATTAAAAATATTTGCAGAGTTTCTTCATTAAGATATCGGGAAGCCAGCTTTCGCGCGGTCGCGCTTCATCAGGCCACTGGCTCCCGATATCATAATAAAGAAACCCTGCAAATATTTTAAATTTATTTAACTCAATTATAATATTATTTGCATCAATATTTCAAGTACAAATATTGCAATATCAGCGGGTATATTATCTTGATCTATTATTTTAAAAAGAGCTGGCCACCATTCATAGTCAAATGCACCCTCTATATCGATTGCCATTAACGACACTAAATGTCTATGTTCTAATATAACCTCTGTTATTTTTTCCAAACATGTTATCGTTGATTTCATTTTTATAAATCCATGCTGTCTATTGTTTAAAATATTATTTTCTTGATAAAATTCATAAAATTTATTTTTAAGTATTTTTTTTTTCAAAAATCTTGGAGAGATTTGATATTAGAGATTAGGTCGGTAGCTTTTAGCAATTTCTAAATTCGTTTTGTTAGGTTCAGGAATTATTTTAAGATGCGCTCTTTTACATTCATCAGGATAATAGTAGGTATTTTTGAATCATTTATTAAATAATTAAATTAGCAACGATACAATTTTGGGGAAAGCATATTTGTTCAATTATTGCTTATGCTATCTATTCCAGGCGCCTCTTTAATATCAATATTGGATAGTAATTTCTTAATTTATTCTACTCCGATATGTACTCTGCTTTTATTAATCATTTGTGGTTTGTTATCTCCTTGTTGATTGTTGACTGAAGTCGCCAAAATTTTGATTAAAATCATATCAAATCATTTAGCTTCATACATTTGGGATAAATAATTATATATCAAAAACGGAATATTTCTGAGTCACACAAACATAAATGTCATTAAAGCATTTGGTATTGAATGAGAATATATTTTTTCGTTCGAATTTTTAAAGAAACTATTCTATGTGTAGCCTTTATGAGAACATACCTGAGTTCTAACGAAGGCAGATGTGCAGAGGCAAGTGGACAAGCCACGTTGGAGGAGTGTACGGCCCAGGTTGAAGCTGGCATTCCAGACATGGCCAAGGTCCTGGAGCTGGAAGACATTCTCCGCCAGAAGTGTTCCAGTTTGACCTCTGTCAGTGACCACGTGGGATTTTGGAAGAAATTCTTCTCTCAGTGTGAGGAGGGATCCGTAATGGAGAAAGAGGTAATGATCCAAATTTAATAACGTTGTTGATCGTCAGGTTTTAATAATATTACACTTCATTTTTTTAGCCGTTCAACATTACGGTGAAAGTAATGTTCGTAGTACATGGTGATACAAAAGTCTAGCAAAATGTTTAATAACTCATAATAATATTTGCTCTAGAGCATTGCGGTAAGCACCATTATGATCAGTATTCAATAGGGATTCAATGAATACTTAGAAAATTATTTTAGTTGTAATTTTAATCAATACTAGCGGATGTGCCCGGCTTCGCCCGGGGTTTTACCCGAGTAAAGGTTTGTCTAGCGAACATTTGTTAAAACAATTCTCTAAAAACTTATTAAAAAAAAAAGATATACAGGGTGATCCAAAAGTCCCGCACAACTTTAAAAATTAATATCTCCGCGAATATTTGCGCTAGAGCAATGCGGTAAACACCATTGTGTTCAGGATGCAATGGGATTTTTTATGGCAAATAATGAATTTTTTCAAAATTGATTTTAGTTACAACTTTATTCGCTAGAGATGGCGCTCTTCCAGAATCAGCGATTCAGCGGCCAAATTGTTTGATAAATTGCAAAATATAACTGAACGTCACGTATTTTTCCTTTTTGAATACCAGGAAAGAACCCTAATAATAGCAAATGATGAATTAATAAAACACCATTTCGCCACAAGTTAGAAGAAATGGTTAACGATTTTCAAATACAATCTGAGATATGTAAAATAGGTATATGCAAATTAAAACATGTAGCAAAAAAAAAACTGATATTTTAGATTCGGTTTGCTGGAATCCTCTCAGCTATTTTTATTTAAATTTAAATTTCTAATTTTTTTTAATTCAACTTTCTCTCAGTATCGATTATATTTATTTTAATTCATTTGAGAAATATTTATCTATCTCTGATGATTTATTTTACTCTGGAATGCCGTTGTTGTTTTTGTTGTGTCCAATAAAGAGCCTCAGATGTCTCCATGCATCTCTATCAAAGCAGCAGCAGCATTGTCCACTATCTTGGGTGTGTAAAGCAGCTGCTCTGGGTCTATGTCAAATTTCTGCAAGGCTGCGGCCATTGCTGGGCATGAGAATATGTGAGTAGGTGTTAGTTCCACACCAGGACAGTTGTTGCATGTCCTATAGGTTCTAGTGCCATCTGGATGTATTGTCATTTCTTTATAGTGTTTTGTTCTAAGCCGTGTTATAGTTTTTGTCATTTTTTCTCAGTGTTTATTTCGCATTTTGATTTTTTTCCTTATTTTTGTTCAATAATCTTGTATTTTTCTAAATCATTAGCGTCAAATGATGGCATTTGTCCTTTCCTTTGGCTCAACCTTCTGGCTTCCTTTGCAAATTCAACTGCCATTTCATTAACCCCGATCCAAACACTGGCAGGAATCCATTGTAGAATGCAGTTATTCTCCAATGATATCAGTTGAGTAAGTAACGAGTGTATTTTCTGTGTGATTATAGTATTGCCCTTCTGAATTGCTTCTAGATCGGATATGAAGTCGTTGTACGGTATATTATAATTCCTTCTGCTTGATGCAGGGATGGTTGGTTAAGGCATACATCAAGAGCTTTCCAGATAGCTGTCAATTCACAAGTGAAATCTTTCTTGCACCTTCTTTGATTTTGATGTATGTTCCATCTTGCAGTATTATGTTAATTCCATCCCCTCCATTACTTATGGTAAGGTCTGATGATCCATCTGTATATGCTGTTAAATAATTTATCTGATCGCATAAACCAATTGTGTCAAGTCCTTTCTTTTTAAGTATGTTTTTGTTCTTTTTTTTTATTGCAAGGTTCATTCAGGTTAAGATTGATGATTACATTTGATGGCAATGGGGTAGGAAATATTGGTTATTCTCGAATTTGAAATTGATTATGTTTCATATTTATGCTCTTTCTAATATTGTTGTCGTACTGAAGTGTTGAAGATCTTTTGAGCCGCTCTTTTTGTGTCCAGTTTAAATAGGTTCTATCGGATATGTGTTCGGTTTCTTTAGTTTTTAAGCTATTGGTGAATTTTATTGTTTTTAATTGTCTTCTTCTTTCAAGTAGGTCTAGACCACATTCTCTCTGAATTTTCTAATTGTTGGTATTTGAAACAGAACCAGTGATTAATTTGGCCGCTTTTGCTTGAACACTGTCTAGTCTTCTTTTTAGTGATAAACTTTAGGGAGCCCAAACAGGTGGCCTTATTAAGATGATATATGTTGTTCTGAGAATTTTGGGTTTTGCTCCCCAATTTGTTCCACATAGCCTTCTCAGAATGTTTAGGTTTCTGGTAGCTCTATTTGAGGTGCTAATTATGTGTTCTGTAAATCGCAATTCCTCATCAAGTATCACACCTAGGTAATTTGGAGATCTAATTTTTTCAATTATATGGTTGTTTATGCTTATTTTGAAGTTAAATTCATGCCTTTTTCCTGTCAGTGAAGGAGACCTATAGGTTTGTGTTTATTGGGTTTATTGTCATTTTGAGTTTCATTGCCCACTTCTCCAGTCCTCTCATTGATGTGTTCAGTATTTTTCTGATATTTCTATACTGCTACTTGTGTGCCATATGGCTATATAATCTGCATAACAGGCAACCTTTGTGTCTTCAGTGAGGATGGATGTTGTTAAGGTTGTGTCGTAATTAGATGTACAACAACTCAAACTTGACCATGACTCTTTATTTAACTCTTATTCTTTTCGTTTGGCCCACAAAAAATGTCCAATATATATACACATATATTCTTACATAATGAGACTTTAAAGAATGCAAATAATCTTCATCTATTTACATAGACTATATACATATCCCCCCTTAATAATACTCCAGTCGGTCTGGGGGTTTTCTGGCTCTCTGAGGTCTAGGACTGCGGACGGGCACTTGCACAGCGGCATGCTCAGGTTTAGGAGTGCAAGAGGGCACGTGCACAGCAACAGGCCCTGGTCTAGGAGTGCAAGAGGGTACGTGCACAGAGGCAGTCTCCTCCTTGTTTCCTGATGTAACCTCTGGAACCTCCTCTTCACTTTATTTCTGACTTCCACCCTACAGGCTTCTCTCCTGATGTTCAAGGAAGTATCAAATTTCTTGTCTCCACTTGTTTCTTTCTCACAGGTCGCAATTGATTGATATGCCTCTTATACACGACGCCCTCGCAACTTATAAGGTAGTGACGGTAGCTCAATAATTTCAAAATGGTACCATTTTACCGTTTAGGTCCAGTTGCATAGTTGTGGAAATAAACCTCGCAACCTGTAGTAAAACTGCTCCTGCCTTCTTACGGCCTCATGAAATACCTCTCGCGGATTTCCCATCTTGGTATTAAATTCGAGAATCTTGATCTTAAACTTCTCTTCATTAGCAGTTCCGCGGGGGAATTCTTTTATTACAGTTTGGGGGAATGCTCTATGAGCAAATAGGAATCTTTGTAGATTCGTCTCTAAATCATCCTTCCCGTTATTCTTTCTCAAAAGGTTTTTAAAACTCTCTTACATAGCTCTCAGCTAAACCATTTGTACTAAGATTATACGGACTGGTCTTAGTGTGCCATATACCATTCATATTGGTAAATCGCTCGAATTCACCGGAGACAAACTGTCTTCCGTTATCTGTAACCAAAAATTAGGGCAATCCAAATCTGGCAAAATTTTCTCTAAGATGATTTATAATCGTTTGCTGGTAATATCTTTGATGATAAAAATTTCTATCCACTTTGAGTATGCGTTCCCGAGAACCAAAAACATTCTTCCCATGAACGGACCCGCTAGATCAAGATGAAGTCGATGCCACGGTTTTTCGGGCCAAGTCCATTCCGAGATGGTAGCCGGGGGCATGCTTGCCGATTCTTGGCATACTATACATTCTTAGTTAACTCCTCGATGTTACTGTCTATGCCTGGCCACCAGAAAATACCATCTGGCAATCATCTTCATTTTAACAATCCCCATGTGTATTTCATGCAAGTCATTTAAAATTAAAGATATTAATTTTTGGGGAATTACCACTCTTTCACGCCATTGAAGACAACCAAACTCCAAACTTAATTCCTCATTGATCTTATAATGAGGAGCTAGTGGGTTTTCTCTCGGTACCCTTGGTAATTTCCAGTTGCCTTCTCTAACATTCCTTAATACTATAGACAGTATTTTATCTTGGGGCGTCTCATATGCCACCTCCATAAAAGAGAACGGTACCTCATTCAAATTCCTGAGAAGAAGTACCTGGTCTTCATCAAGAGACTCCCTGACACTCGATTCTAAAGGAAGACGTGACACTGCGTCAACATTGGAATTATCACTAGTTTTTCGAAATTCCACAGTATAATCAAATGCAGATATTTTAAGGACCATCTTTTAATTCTGGATGATGCACATATAGGAATCGGTTTATGAGGTGAAAATATATGAATTAAGGGTCGGTTGTCTGTGACCAATAAAATTTTTCGTCCCAGTAAGTATTGTCTGAATTTCTCAACGCCAAAAGTTATGCTCAACGCTTTCTTTTCTAGTTCCACCGATTTCTTTTTTAAATTTACATTTATATCTGTTTAAATTTAAACCTTTTTCTAGCAATCTTCTAAACACTAGATCCAACTTTTGTTCATGATCTTCAAAGTTTTTTCCTGCAACCAAAATATCATCTATGCAGCAGGCCACACCTGGCAAATCAGCAAATAGACCTTCCATAATCCTCTGACATTTATTTGGTGCTACCGCTACATCATATGGTAGTCTTTTATAAGAAAACAACCTCTTTGTTGTTTATATCAACAACAGCTTTGGCTTCTTCCGCTAACATTACTTGTAAGTAAGCCCGTGATAGGTCTAGAGTCGAAAATACGGTGCTTCTAGATAATTTTAAAAATATCTCATCGATCGATGGAAGGGGATACCTATCTAATTCTATTTCTTTATTAGCTGTACATCTAAAGTCACCACATATCCTTACACTCTACCATCCTTTTTTAATACCGGTACTATTGGAGCGGCCCAATATGCATGAACTATAGGTTATAAAATGCAAGAATTCACTAAACGATCAATTTCATTCTCTACTTTGTTTTTTAGAGAGAAAGGTAAACTTCTGGCCTTACAAAACACAGGAGTCACATTTTAAATTAAAATTTATTTTAACATCCTTTAGACAGCCCAAATCTTTGTTAAACAAATCTTCATATCTATCAATCAAACTATTTCTATTAGATTCATTATTTAAATTTTTAATGCTAAACAATCTAGAATAATCAAGTTTTAACTGTTTGAGTCATTCTCTTTCTAACAAAATCACCTGGATTTTTCATTTACAACTATTAATCGTAAATATTGGATGGCTTCTTTTACAAAAACATTTCTTTGCCCTATAATATCTATTGATTTACCACAAAAGGATTTTAATCTTAAAATTGTTGGAAATAATTTTTACCTTGCCAATAAATCTTATAAATATATTTAGGTATTAACATAACTGGACTTCCTGTATCTATTGCAAAGCACAAAGAATATTCATCTACTCTTAAATTTATTGTGGCATCAGTTTCGCCCTGTACAGAATATATAGAGTCCTCTTGTACAAATTTACATCCCCACATTTTTTTACTAGCTTTCCAGACCCTACTTAAATGACCTAGTTTTTTACATTTTAAAACAAGTCTTTGTTCTATGAGGGCAAACAGAGGCCACGTGTGAATGTCTTTCACCACATCTATAACACATTATTTCTCACCTTTGCCTGAAAGGCCTATGCTGCACCATACTATTATTGTACTCACCCTTTTTATCTTTTCCATTCACAGGGGATCTCTTGACCACTAATTTATCTTGTAATTCTCTTGTATTTATCTGCGCCATTCGAACGAGATCGCCACTGCAAAACTTTATCCAGGGTGACATCGTGGTTTTCTTGTATTAGCTTCTTTTGCAGGCTTTCCAACTTGATTCCAGCCACAAAACGGTCTCGCATTATGGTTCCCAGCATATCGCCGAAATTACAATTTATTGCTAAATGTTTCAATTCTCTAAGATATTCCGAAATTGATTCTCCTTCCTGTTGAATTCTCTTTAAAAATCTGCATCGCTGTGGTATGATACCACTGGTATCACTTTTTTCTTTGGATCCAAATGAAGCTTAATTCTTTGAATGATAGTATCATAGGGTTGATCTTTCATTAGACAAGGAATAAAATGTCGTTTCCCTGCTTCAAAGTTTCAGAATCTGGTAGCGAGGTAAAAATCAGCACTTTAATCTCCTCCTTCAGATGCCAAAAAGAAAGCCTCAAATTTTTGTACAAAAAGTTCGAAGTATAGCATCTAAAAGGTACTATTAACTTTGAACTTGTCATGCTGATCTTTTCTACTCTTTTGTATTCTTGATCCAGATAGTTTAAAAGATGTAGTTGTTATACTTTCATAGACTCCGTTTTCCTCAGCTTTTTACTGGCTCTGTAGATCGCGCATCCTCGTCGCCACTTTTGTTGTGTCGTAATTAGACGTACAAGAGCTCAAACTTGACCATGGCCAACAACAAATGTCCAATTTATATATACATATATTTTTACATAATGAGGCTTTAAATAATACAAATAATATTCATCTATTTACATAAACAACAGTTAACATATAGCGAGAAGAGTAGAGGACTGAGCACAGATCCCTGAGGTACACCAGCCCATGTTCTTCGGTCCTTGGAAAGTGCTCCATTGACCCGGACCTTTATCCTTCTTCCCCTTAAGAAGTCTGCAATACAGATAAAGATTTTTCCTTTTACTCCGATGTTGTGCAGCCTTTCAAGTAATTTCTCCCTTCACACTCGATCAAAAGCTGAGGTCATATCCAGGAATACGGCCGTTGTCTTCTTTGGCGGTTTTTCCTAGAAATCTATTATTGATTGACAGAAGTAGAACAGTTTATCAGTTGTACAGTGTCTGGATCTTTAGGCAGTTTGGTAGAAGTTTATTTTATTATTGTTAGTGAGCCAGACTATGAGCCTACAGTGGATAATTCATTATGTTATTTTACAAAGTATGCTGGTAAGAGCAATTGGCCGATAGTTCTTGCATTCCTTGGCATCTTTGTTTGGTTTCAGTATTGGCACTATAATTGATATCTTCAAATTCTTTGGTAGTTTACCAGTTTGCCATGAAAATCTTCAGTATTCGTAGGAGTTGATTTTTCAGCTTTGTCTCCAAAGTGTTTAATCATTTGACCAAATATTAGAGCATCTCCAGGTGACATCTTGTATTTAACTTTCCTATTGATGAGTTTAGCTCATTCAGTGTGAAGTCTCTCGAGTAAATATCTTGTTGATGGTAATTTCTTGCTTGTTTAACTAACCTGTTTACATTATTTTTTAGAGTCCTGCCTTCATTCGTATAGCTGAGTCTGGAAGTGCTTGAAAGATATTCAGCAATTATTTCAGCCATCTGTTTGTTCGTTCTCGCTATTCATATCGGTTAGAGTATTGGAGGATTAGTGTTGGTTTTTATTGTTTTATAACACTAATTATATTTCAGTGATGGCTTTCCTTTTTTGGATCCATTTTTTTTCGCAGAATTCTGCCCATTTTTCTTGTTTGAATATCCAAATTTCTTGTTCTATTTTGTGACTAATTTCAATGAGTTCCTTTATGATTTCTTCTGTTTTATTTGTTTTAAGAAGTTCATTGATATTGTCTCTCTCTGCAATCATTGCCTCGATATTGTGGTCCTTCCAGTAAAGTATTCACAGGTCTTTATGTCTACCTCTAGGTATCGATACTTTTGCAGCTTTGGATATGTTCGAAGAGAATTTTTCCAATTTTTTGTCAATCGTTCTATGATTTAATTCTTCGTTGCACAGTTCTTCAAGCTTTTCTCTGTGATTTTTTTTTCCAGTTTTCTTTTATTCTGTTGGGAATTCTCAATTTTGAATTTTAGGGTTGTTAAAATTGGTCTGTGGTCACTGATTGCACTTTTCAGAATTTTCCATTGTGTTGTGGGTGCGATGTTGTAATTTATCGCTGTGATGTCTATTGCGGATTCTGTGTCTATGGACTTTGATAGATAGGTGTTCTTTTCGTTATTTAACGGTGTAAGGTCGAGGTCGGTTAGCATGTCCTCAACCTGCTGTCCTTTGTTATCCTGGACAGGTGATCCCCAAGTTGGTCTTTCGGCTTTAAAATCACCAAGTATGATTGCGATATCCGAAGACGCTTCACTTAATGTCTCTATCAGGCCTGTATTGATGCTAGTATTATCGTGGTGATAAACATTTATGATTGGAATTGTTTTATCTGTAAGATAGATTTCTATTGCCTGAGCTTCTGTCGTGCTTTCTCTAGGCTTACTCTGATTATAGGCGATTTCCTTAAATTTGATTTCTAGAGTTTTAATCAAAACGGCAAGTCCTCCTCCGAATTTTCCCGGTCTGTCCTTTCGTAGTGTTGTATAATCTTTGATATAGAATCTCAGATTCTGATTCAATTTTGTCTCCTGAAGACAAACAATATGCACATTGTTGTCACAGAGAAGACAAGTCAGCTCTTTATTTTCCTCTGGGTACCATTTATATTGAGTTGTAGTAGATTGAATTGTGTCCTCGTAGTAGATTTCTCATCATGAGCTCGAGCTGCAGCTCCTGACGCGGCGGTTACCCCGGACGCGGTAGCATTACTGGAGATATCAGTTTTGCTCTTCATTTGAAAATGGGTGCCGTTGCAACGTTAGTCATCTTGGAAACGAACCAGAATTTGGTCAAATATTCCAAGGGTCCAGGGGGGACCGCAAGGAGGTGTGGTCGGACTTCTCCCCTTCCCCCTGGAATGCCGTCACTACAGGATAAAGCACTCTTGGTGATTTTTTTAATTGTGATTCAGAATCTGCCACTGAAGCTTTACGAGCGTTTTCGTTCCTTTAAAGATATTCGAAGCGGTAAGGGACCAATGAGTTGCTTCTCTCTAAAGCGATTGATTAAAAGTTTTGAGGAAACTGGATCTCTGGAAGCAAAACCTCGGAGTGGAAGACCATCGACATGCAAGTCAGTGGCTGTTACGGTTTTGCAGAATGCTGAAGCTATTGAAACGTTATCCACGTATGGAGAAGTAAGTGCTAGACAAGTTTCTCGACAAACGGGGATTTCGTATGGAACAGTTTGGAGAGAACACACATTTAGAATTTTTCTATTAAATACCCTAACAAAATTCAAAGTTTTCACGAGTTGAAAGTCAGCGATTTTGAGAAGCGTCAAGAATTCGCTGCATGGGTTTTCAGGCAAATTGATATTGATTAAAACTGGCTGTCAAATGTTCTAAGAACAGATGATGCTCACTTTTATCTAAAGGGAGAATTTAACATTCAAAACTGCCTCATTTTGGCAGCAGAAAACCCTAGGATTTTTACAGAAATACCACTTCATCAGCCCAGAGTTACAGTTTTGTGTGGGTTCACTTCTTCTTTTATTATTGGCCATTTTTCTTTGATGGAAGAACTTTTAAAACCGTTTTTGTAACTGGTGAACGTAATGTTCAACTTTTGAGAGAAAAGGTTATTCCCATATTGCAGGACAGACAAGCACTAAGCGAAATAACATTCATGCAAGATGGAGGACCTCCTCATGTCTCCCGCGGTGCCAAACAATTGCTGAAGGATACGTTTGGTGAAGTTCGTTGATAAGTCGCCACTTTATATACCAGTGCCTTCAATATCACCAGACTTGACGCCTTACAATTTCGGTTATGGGGGTACATTAAGTCGCGTTTTTATCGATGCCGGCCTACCACATTGGCCATGTTGAAGGCTTCTATCAGATGGCACGTTTTATAAATTTCAACTATTTAATTGTGACCATTCTGTCATCTATCGTCTGCAGGCGGTGTTTGAGAATGAAGGGCGCCACATTGAGCAAGGATTGTGACCTAATACAAGAGAGAAGGCAGTTACCTCATGTGTTATATTTTGCAGCTCTTTGTTTTGGGTTATGGGAATAATAAATGCTGTCCTCACATCTTGACTCTTTTTTTTTTTTTTTTTCTGTGAACAGTAATTTTTTTGTTTGTCATTTTCCCACATCTTATACAGTATTATGTCGTGCAGGCCAAAGTGTTATAACTTCTCGGATAGCACTGGTTACACAATTTTACCCCTTATGTTTAGTTTATCGCTTTTCGCTCATTAGAAGAAATAGCATAAGGAATATTCTCTGTTCCCCCCCCCACCAACTTTAGAAATTTTGCGCAAAAAATAATACAAAATGATTTTACTACCACGTTTTTCAACGCAAAAGGTCGATTTAAAAATGATTTTTTTTAGGGGATACATTTTCAAAATTATGTACAGTATAATAAACAATGATAACATTTAATAAACCCATAGGATATTTGGAATAAAGTACGACAAATATATTTTGTCACTCCCCTCTATATTTCATTTTTGGATCATGACAAATATCCAGTTAAATAGTCAAGTGTCGCCAATTAGTCAAGAAACTACACATTCCTTATAGCACGAAATCCTATTAGTAGTGCCATCATAATTTTGGTACTATATTAACATTTCAAAAAATCGTGTATTGATATCAGCAGTGTTTTTCAAACATTCAATCTATTTCATAAAACCCCATCAAAAATATAGATATTTTTGCTACATGTTTTAATTTGCATTTACCTATTTTACATATCTCAGATTGTATTTAAAAATCGTTAACCATTTCTTCTAACTTTTGGCGAAATTGTGTTTTATTAATTTATCATTTGATATTATTAGGGTTCTTTCCTGGTATTCAAAAAGGAAAAATACGTGTCGTTCAGTTATATTTTTCAATTTATCACACAATTTGGCCGCTGAATAGCTGATTCTGGTAGAGCGCCATCTAGCGAATAAAGTTGTAACTAAAATCAATTTCGAATTTTTCATTATTTGCCATAAAAGATCCCATTGCATCCTGAACCCAATGGTGTTTACGGCATTGCTCTAGCGCAAATATTCGCGGAGTTATTAATTTTTAAAGTTGCGCGGGACTTTTGGATCACCCTGTATTTTGATAATTTGAAACTCGTAAATTTGAATCTCTCGATAAAGTGAACATTTTTTCCCGGTCCCTGTGTGCCGTGCCATCCTGAATTTTGTGTTTCCTAATTTTCTACATTAGAAAATCATAGTTTTATCTAGTGAACATTTTTTCCCGGTCCCTGTGTGCCGTGTCATCCTGAATTTTGTGTTTCCTAATTTTCTACATTAGAAAATCATAGTTTTATCTAGTGACCATTTTTTCCCGTGTCACATTGCCGTGTCATCCTGAGATAATCTTACTTTTGATAAATAATATTTAAGATAACACTCTTAGTGATAAGAAAACTTGTTATCATCGTCACAATGGGGGCGCTGCTTGCGAGTTAAATCTACAAATCTGCAAATAACTCTAAGGATATTCAAGATATTCAGGAAATTATTTTTCAAAAACCTTCCCGGTGATATACCTAATAATATCCCAAAATTTCACGGCGATTGGATGTATGGTTTTTGAATCTATAGAGTACAGACAAACAGACAGACATTCAATTTTATATCTTATTATTAAAGCGCAAAAAATGTCTGGATGTTTGTTTGGATGTTTGTTTGTTCCCTAACTCCTCTCTTAATATTTTATTTTATACGACAATATTTCGTATACATATTACATTTAGTCCCGGAATTATTCAGGTAACTTCAAAATTATATTTAAACTTTTAAAAATAACGCAGTTAGCAAAAATACGCATTTAGCTCGACGTTAAGCTCGACGTTAGCGACACGCTCGGCCATTGATTGAAATAAAATTTGATCGAAATAATTTGATAATATATAAATATTCGTAATTTAAATTTGTTAGTTAAATTAATTCGTAATTTTAATTCGTAATAAATTCGTAATATAATTATTTGAATTTAAAATAAAATATTTGATGATATTCATAATTTACACTTTAAATACTTTTCTTATCTTTTCTAATTTTTATAGTCTAAATATTTAAATGCGTACTTTTAACGACGACATTTTTCATTTTAGTAACTCATTTTTCATTTTTAACATTTTTAACATTTTAACATTTTTCATTTTTAACTTTTTTTCTTTTTCATTTTTAACATTTTGACATTTTTCATTTTTAGCTTTCTTTTCTTTTTCAACACTTTCAACACTTTTGCAACACTTTAAATACTTTTCTTCTCTTTTCTAATTTTTATAGTCTAAATATTTACATGCGTACTTTTAACGACGACATTTTTCATTTTAGTAAAATAATGTTATTTCCAATTAAGGTTTTTCAATAACGAAAACATATTGATGTTAGAGTTTCAAAGAAAATGAAAATGTTGTTAAAGTAAAAAATTAAATTGTGCTGTCTTATATTATTGTTTTTTATTGTTGTCTCTTATAAATGTCTTAAAGTTGCAAAACCTATATATATAAAGAAAAAAGATTGACCGTTTCTGTTTATTATATTAATTAATATATAGCTCAATTGTTTTTGACTTATAACTTTATATTCGATATATTCGTTTTTGTTTGTGTGATTTTCTTCATAAATGTTATTATGTCTGTGAAGAAGGCAGGATTGTATGTGCTTTAATTTCTTTTATTAGAGCGACGTAAGGCGCGCTAAATTTGCTAGTATATAGATATGTCGCATTACCAGCATCAGAGAATCAGTGGCCGAATTTTCGATAAATTGAAACGTTATAATTGGTCGACAAGTATTTTTATTTTTATAACTAGCGGACGTACCCGGCTTCGCCCGGGTTTTACCCGAGTAAAAGTTTGTCTAACGAATCTCTCGATAAAGTGAACATTTTTTTCCCGGTCCCTTGAAAAATACTCGATAGGTTGAATAAAATCAATATTAATTGGTTCCCTCGGTAATTGGAAGTAAAAGGAATAGTATCTTGCCTTGGAATTGTATCATTATTCTTGTATGGATGTACCCGGCTTCGCCCGGGTTTTACCCGAGTAAAGGGCTTCGCCCGGGTTTTACCCGAGTAAAGGTTTGTTTAACGAATCTCTCGATAAAGTGAACATTTTTTCCCGGTCCCTTGAAAAATACTCGATAAGTTGAATAAAATCAATATTAATTGGTTCCCTCGGTAATTGGAAGTTAAAGGAATAGTATCTTGCCTTGGAATTGTATCATTATTCTTGTATGGATGTACCCGGCTTCGCCCGGGTTTTACCCGAGTAAAGGTTTGTTTAACGAATCTCTCGATAAAGTGAACATTTTTTCCCGGTCCCTTGAAAAATACTCGATAAGTTGAATAAAATCAATATTAATTGGTTCCCTCGGTAATTGGAAGTTAAAGGAATAGTATCTTGCCTTTGAATTGTATCATTATTCTTGTCTCAAATAAATTGCCGTGTCATCCTGAATTTTGTCTTTCCTAATTTTCTACATTACAAAATCATCGTATCATCATGATATAATTTAGAGCAGATTGTTGAATTATAACAGATAAAATAGAATATTTATCTTGATTATTTCTAGGCGAAAAGTTATTTCAAAAATTTTATTTGCTAGAAACCTTCCCAGTACTATACTAAATAACTTCCCAAAGTTTCATGGCGATCCAATGAGTGGTTTGGTCAGGCATAAAGGACAAACAAACAAACAGACACACATACATTCATTTTTATATATATAGATAGCAGGAAAAACTCCCAATGATATATTTGGTGATGGGTTAATAAAACACTATTTCGCCAAAAGTAGAATAATTGAGCGACAATTGTTAAATGCAATCCGAGATATGCAATATAGGTAAATGCAAATTAAAACATGTAGTAAGTATAATTGATATTTCAGTTGCGGTTTTGTGAAATATATTGAGTGCCTTAAAAACTTGATTGAAATCAATACACGATATTTTTAAATTAACGACGGACTACTGATAAGATTTCTTGCTAAAGAAATGTATGGTTTCTTGAAAATTTGGCGACACTTGACTATTCAACCGCAAACTTCTAATGATACGACAAATGAAATAAAGGGCAGGGTTAGAGAGAAAACAATCTGTGTCGTACTTTATTCTAAATATCATTTTCTTGAGGGTTGACAAATGTTATCATTCTCTAATACACTGTTATACAAAACTTTAAAAATGTGTCCCCTATCAAATAAAAAATAATTCTTAGATCGACCTTTTGCGTATATTAACTATATATAACGAGGTAGTAATATCATATACAGGGTGATCCAAAAGTCTTGTAAAACTTTAAAAATTAATAAATCCGCGATAATTTGCGCTAGAGCAATGTGATAAACACCGTTGTGTTCAGGATGCAAAGGGATTCTTTAGGGCAAATAATGAAAATTCGAAATTGATTTTAGTTGCAATTTTATTCGCTAGATGGCGCTCTATCAGAATCAGAGATTCAGCGGCCAAATTTTTGATAAATTAAAAAATATAACTAATCGACACGTATTTCTCCAAAAGTAGAATAATTAAATGACGATTTTCAAATGTAATCCGAGAAATGTAAAATAGGTAAGTGCAAATAAAACATGTAGCAAAAATATATATTTTAGATACGGTTTTATGAAATAGATTGAATGTTTGAAAAAACACTGCTGAAGTCAATACCGGATTTTTTGAAATGTTAATATAATATCAAAAATTATGATGGTACTACTAATAGTATTTCTTTCTATAAGAAATGTATAGTTTCTTGAAAAATTGGCGACATTTGACTATTTAACTGGAAATTTGTCATGATCCAACAAATGAAATGAAGAGGGGGGTGACAAAATCTATTTGTCGTATTTTATTTCAAATATCCTATGGGCTTGTAAAATGTTATTATTTCTTATTATACTGTACAAAATTTTAAAAATGTGTCCCCTTAAATAAAAATCATTTTTATATCGACCTTTTGCGTTGAATAACGTGGTAGTAAAATCATTTAAAGTTATGGAGGTACAGAAAATATACCTAATGCTGTTTCTTCTAATGAGCGAAAAGCGATAAACTAAACATAAAATATAAAATTGTGTGTACCAGTGTTATTCGAGAAGTTATAACACTTTAGTCTGCCTGACATAAAATAAGATGTGAGAAAATGACAAACAAATAAATTACTGTTCACACATCAAAAAAGTCAAGATGTGAGGACAGAATTTATTATCCCTATATAACCCAACACAGAGCTGCAAAATATTGGTAGTTAATATAATGCATGACACCTTATATAATACTTGACGTAACTGCCTTCTCTTTTGTATTAGGTCACAATCCTTGCTCAATATGGCACCCTTCATTCTCAAACACCGCCTGCAGACGATAGATGTAAGATTGAACAGCATTAAATAACATATCTGTTGAAATTGATGAAACGTACCGTCTGATAAAATCCTTCAACATGACAAATGTGGTAGGCCTGCATCGATAAACACGCGAATTAATGTAACCCTATAGCCAAAAATCGCAAGGCGTCAAGTCTGGTGATCTTAGAGGCCACTGGTGTATAAAGTGGCGACTTATCATACGATCTTCACCGAACGTATCCTTCAGCAATTGTTTGGCACCGCGGGAGATATTAGGAGGTCCTCCATCTTGCATGAATGCTATTTCGCTTAGTGCTTGTCTGTCCTGCAATATGGAAATAACCTTTTCTCTCAAAGGTTGAACATAACGTTCACCGGTAACAGAAACGGTTTCAAAAGTTCTTCCATTGATTTATTCAAATAAAGATGGCCCAATAATAAAGAAGAAGTGAACCCACACCAATATGTAACTCTAGACTGATGGAGTGGCATTTATGTAAAAATCCTAGGGTTTTCTGTTGCCCAAATGCGGCTGTTTCGAGTGTCAACTTCTCCGTTTAGAGAAAAGTGAGCTTTATATTTCCACAGAACATTCTACAACCAGTTTTCATCAATATCAAATTGCCGGAAAACCCATGCAGCGAATTCTTGACGCTTCTCAAAATCGCCGACTTTTAGCTCGTGATATCTTTGAATTTTGTACGGGTAATTTTTAAGAAAAATTCTTAGTGCTCTCCAAGCTGTTCCATACGAAATCCCCGTTTGTCGAGAAACTTGGCGAGCACTTACTTCTCCATACGGGGATAACGTTTCAATAGCTTCAACATTCTGTGAAACCGTAACAGCCACTGACTTGCATGTCGATGGTCTTCCACTCCTATGTTTTGCTTCCAGAGATCCAGTCTTCTCAAAATATTTTATCATTCGCCTTGGAGAGTAGAAACTGGTGGGTCCATTATCGCTTCGAATACCTTTAAAGGTACGGAACGCTCGTAAAGCTTCAGTGGCAGATTCTGAATTGCAATTTAAAAAATTCACCAAGAGTGCTTTATCCTGTAGTGACGGAATTTCAAAAGTAAAATAAATTATTAGAGATAAATAAATATTTTTCAAATGAATTAAAATAAATTTAATCGAAACTGAAAGAGAGTTGAATTAAAAATTCGAAATTTATTATCTTCGAAATTTAAATCGCTGAGAAGATTCCAAAAAACCGCATCTAAAATATCAAATATTTTGCTACATGTTTCAAATTTTCATTTACCTATTTAAATATCTCGGATTGCATTGAAAAATCGTCATATAATTCTCTTCTTTTGGCGAAATAGTGTTTTATTAATTTATCATTTGATATTTTTAGGGTTCTCTCCTGGTATTCAAAAAGGAAAAATACGAGTCGATCAGTTATATTTTTCAATTTATGAAACAATTTGGCAGCTGAATCTCTGATTCTGATAGAAAGCCATCTAGCGAATAAAATTGCAACTAAAATCAATTTCAAATATTTCATTATTTGCCCTAAATATCCCATTCCATCCTGAACACAATGTTATTTACCGCATTGCTCTAGCGCAAATATTCGTGGAAGTTGTGCAAGACTTTTGAACCACTCTGTAAATGTTTTAAGAGCAAAAATTATCAAGTTCGGGATGTACAGTATCTATCTTATGCTATTTCGTCTATTGAGCGAAAAGTGTGTGTGTGTGATTAAAAAAAACCATAATGAAAAGATACCTTTCCCTGGAGGCTTGACGTTTTTACTCAAACATAAGGAGTAAAATTGCGTGTACCAGTGCTATACGATTAATTATGAAACTTTAGTCTACACGACTTATTAAAAGATGAAAACAAATGTAGCAGTTCGCGCCGGCGCATATGTGCGTGCTATATATTTTAAACACGTATAATTATTGTTGGTAACAAAAATTAAGAGTCAAGGTGTAAATGGAGAGTATTTATTATATCCATTACCCAACTTAAAGATCCGCAAAATATTGAAAGATAATATGATTCGTGATAGCTAATATAATACATGAAGTAACTGCTCTATCTATTATTATAGTTCTTCGCTCAATGTGGCGCCCTTCATTCCCAAACACCGCCTACAGACGATACATGACAGATTATTCAGTAATCAATATATATGTTGAAATTGATGAAACGTTCTGTTTGATAGAAGTCTTCAACATAGCCAATGTGATTGGTTGGCATCGATAAACACTTGACTTAATATATCCCTATAATCAAAACCGCAAGGCGATAAGCCTGATGATCTTGGTGGCCACTAGTGCGGCGACTTATCACACGATCTCCACCGAAAGTATTGCTACGTCGTACCCAGACGCTGCTCGTGTTCTTTGTATAATCAGGAACGATAATATTTGACATATCACTACGTCAGCGTTACAAATTTTTGCGCTATTTATTCATCTTATTTATCTGAACATATAGAACTAATCCAACTTTTTGATCTATTCCAAGGATGTCATTTTGATGGAGTTTAACTCACGAGAGAATCCAATCAAAAATTAGATCAATTCAATTAGCCCTGCGCGCAATGTATACAAATCAGTTAACCTTTAATTAATAATATTTGATATATATGGAAACAAGGCTACCAGTCTGACATGTAGGGAAACCAAATGTTTATATCGCATCAGAAGAGTTCACATGAGAAATGATTAGATTCGAGGGTTTTGACAGCATTCTATATTTGCATTAGAGTAGAAGTACACCTGGATAATCATGTAGTAAGTAGAAAATGTTCTGCACAGTGATCCACAACAAATAATATGAAAACGTATTAAAAAATTATATCCATTAACTAATGTAATGACACTTTGAAATATTATTTTTAAATATTCTTTCATTTTGTTATGTGTGTATGCTTAAATAATTTTATTTTGCTTTTGCAGATGAAAGAATGCACCGGTGACATCGAAATTGAGGTAATTTAACAACCCTTTGAAATTTTATTGCATATATTTACTATTATTTTTGAAAATCGCTTTTATTAAAAAAATCCAAATGTTAAAACTGATGTAAATTAATTTCACTTCAATATAATTTTTTTTTTAATTCTTCAGAAATTTACCATCAAATATATTACTTCTACGCGGAGGAAATTATTCTCCGGCGGGATTAACGACTCCCTTTAATCTCAACACATGCCTGATCAAACGTTGGACTCTCGATTCGCAAAACTGCAAGCGCCTCTTAGAGGAGATGTGCGGACATCCATTACTGGGCCGACTTTCTATGGAATTGCTTTTTGAGGCACAAACCGCACTCCTGCGTAGCCATCCTTCTTTACCCTATATATTATTTTCGAGGCGTTCTACTTGTACACGTTTTTTGATCACGCCATGGATCACTAATCAATAAATTCTCGATTCCAGGTTCAATTCTTTCTCTTGGAAATATATTTTTCTGCGACCTGACCCTGAATCTACAGGTCTGCTTCTTCCCGAGGCAAATAGAACCACATCAGTGGCTAAAGCACCCATCTACAAATACCATATTGGTCTTGAATAAGACAATGCCAGTCGCCACATTGACTTACAATAACTGCGGATAGAAAGAACCTCTCCGAAGTCCAACATTAACCTATTCTTTTTCTGCGGCGGAATACAAGTATAATATATATTTTCAGCTTTTGTATATATATATATTATATAATCTAAAACCTCAAATATTTCTATATTTAAAAAAATATATATTTTATTTTATTCATTGATAATTTTATTTTTTGTTATCATCGTTTTTAGAAAGACTTTCAGTTTTGTTGTAAATATGCGTAGTTAACATATCTATCCTTTTAAATCACTAATATAGGATTAACTTTATAAATTCTATATAATGTGAAACTAACTAATGTGTAATATTTCCTCAAGTAATTCAAATAAAAGCTACTTGACGGTAAATAATTATCTTTTTTTTTTTATAACGACTGCACCTCAACCCTTTATCTTATCGATCCTTTGTCTTATCAAGCCTTATCTAACAACAACAAAATATTCATAACATATATATAAAATTTTAAATGTCAGCAATTATTTTTCTTCTTTAATCTACATAACATCTTCATATACCTTCATATCTTTCTTCTTATATATAAAATAAATTCCCTGAAAAATAAATTCCCTGAGATGAACCGACCATCATCATTAAATTGATTGCCATTTTCTATTTCTCGCCGACATCAGAGAATACCCATTGCCAACTTGGCAACCGCGCTTATGGCTCTGAGAGGGGACACGAGTTGTACCCTGTATGTGTTGCGATCCTGAACACGCGCGGCATCGCCGCTCTTCGCCGGAGAATACAGTTATGCTGCTTTCTCAAGGAGCATGAAATTGATGTTTGCTTCCTACAGGAGACGAACGTCATATCCCTGGACGACGCAGGAGATCTCTGCCATGGCTACAGCGCCGTCGTTGCACCCGCAACGACCACCGTGGGATCAGGACTCGCCTGCGTCTTCGCACCTGGGGTTGTTGTTCACCGGCAGCAGATCCTGTGGCCTGGAAAGATTGCAGTAATCGACCTCACCGTCCGGGGGGTCTCCATGACGTGCGTCAACGCCCACGTCTCTCATGCTCCTGAAGATCGATGCCGCCAGCTCCAGATCATCGCAGCCTTGGCGAATAAAAAAGATACGTGAATCCTCGGTGACCTAAACATCTCCGAGGAGTCGGCGAAGGACCTGGCATCTAGTTCAGCAGAAGCCCTCGCGGAGCTCCTGGACCAAGCCGACCTCATCGACGTCGCCACCTTCTTCGATGCTGCACTGGAGCACACCAGGGTTGCTACTATCGGAAGACGGATCGACGCGCGTCGTCTGGACAGAATCCTATTTCCATCAGGCTTCAGCGAACGCGTCACCCACTACAAAATAATCGACTATGCCTACTCGGACAACCGTGCCGTCCTGATCCAAGTACGAGACCTAGCTCCTACAAGACTTCCCTGCATTGGCAAGCTGCTAGGGTCAAACCTATTTTCCGATCGAATGGCAACGTTCATCGATGAAATATCGGAAGACCTAGCAAAAACTTCACCCTCGATATTATGGGAACACTGAAACAGGATAAAGGCAGAATTAGTCGCGGAGATAAGATCACTCGCACCTGCCGTCGCCGAGTCTGGCGGTGGATACATCGAGAGAGCAAGCCTCTTCCTGAGGCGGAGACTGGAGGACGACCCTGCCCGCTCCGACTATCCTTCCTTGTCGGACCTCGGGCGTTCCCTCCGAGCCAGACGTTGCTCTCCCTCCACCTTCACCCGACGACGACAGCAACGCCATCTCCGGGGGCCATCTTGGAGGTTTCCTTTTGGAACGTTTGAGCAGTCGCTTCGCCCAGGCTCCAAGCTCGGCAGAATCCATCGCCGACTTCTTCGCTGAAGTGACCCCCTTGGAGTTCGACGAGTGGTACCAGCTCTTTCTCATCGACATCTACCGCGACCAGATAGCGGCATCCATTCACTGCCTGCGACATTGAACGAGACGAATCCCAGTGGTATTCGTCTGATACAAACAATTATAAATTCTGAATATTTAGTTTTTGTTTTATTTAACTGTTGTAATTTTTAACTGTTGACTAGAGGTCAATAAACCTTTTTAATTCTCTCTCTCTCTCTCTCTCTTGGCGACTTTTAGCATTGATCTATAGAAGGTCTTAGGGAGGAAACAGTCTGAACTCTCCAAATTTTTTGGCGATAAAGGAACTACTTGTTGAGACTAATATTAATTATTTTAATATGTTGTTCAACTTTACATTTGTGTTTCAGACTGCTAATTTGAAATGTTTCGAGATCATGATGGTAAGTATCGCATTTTTCAAGGATTACTTATAACCTATGCTCAAATGTTAACAAATTGTTTTTTTAATTCCACAATTATATCATTCTCATAGATTTTCCTAACCTCACCTATTCAGTCAATTTCAAATTTAATTTGAAAGATAGTTTAATTGACAATCTCTCTATACCCTAACCTATTTATATATAGTATATATTTGGTGTTTAGAAAACTTTAGAAATAATCTTCTCGGACCTACTAGTACTGTTTAAAAATAATATGAATACATTGCCCATATTGATTTTATGGCTAAAAACTCAGTGAACGAATATAGATTGCAAATGCATCACTTAATTGTCCAGGGATTCTGGTTCATTTAGGGAATCTTTCTGGAATATTCAATTTAATTTGGGAACAAAACATCCTTAAGTTTTACTCCGGTTCACTATATGAGCACATTATCTATCTTTATATATATTTATATATGCGGCTACTTCATATATATATATTTACCTAAAGAGGCATCTCTCTAAAGGTTAGCTTTTCTTAATTTTTTAAGAAAGGGTATTTGGCCAATTCTTAATTTATTATGATTCAAAATTATAAACATATTTTAGTTTAACGCTAATTTTCATTTTAGAATATATATAATTAAAATTAATTCTACAGCTTTTATTGGAGGAGGGAGGGACATAGCTCTTCAGTGGTGAACCCTCTCAGCGATTTCGCCTTTTCAATCTCCAGACCGCTTCACTTGCACACTTTTTATTGAATACGATAAATTTATATTTTGAACAAACTATGGTCATTCATAGTATATACATTGTATTCCTCTAAGACAGTCGGAAATATCACTATAGATTCGAAGATATACATATCTGAAAAGTGAGTAGAGTTAGCTTTTATAATTAGATATTTTTTCCATTCTGTATTTCGAGATAAGTAAAAAAACGGAGGTTTTCGTATAGTGCGAGAAAAAGCATAAGTTTTCATTACTTGAAGACCTTACGAACCTTTAAGTAACGATTTAATTGTTACAAAATCTAACTTAATCTAAAATCGTTATGTAGAATAATCAAATTACACTCAAGAAAGTGTAAAGTCTTTGATGTCGCCGATCGTCCGCTTTTTTTTTTTTTTTTTAAGTAGACATAGGCTTTTTTTTTTTTCATATTTGGTTATCTCGTGTCTTCAATAAAGGTCACTTCGTATCAAATATATTTCAGAGATATTGCCTTAAGCTTTTTCCATATGAGTGTATAATTTCTATATAAAACTTTAAATTTTTTTTATATTGAGATGATCTTCTATTTTAAATGTTTGCGTGATTACAGTAGCTGTCCTCTAAAACAAATTGTGAATAGAACATTTTTGTTGATTTTTTTTATTTTTAAATCTATTACAATTTTGTTGGATCAGAAAGTCTAGTATTATCGTTATATCTCAGATACATTTGAGTTTCAATTTCAGTTAAAGGGGGGGTCATACTGCTAGGTAATCTTCGTCGTCCACGCTGTAGTCTTCTTCTCTTCTTCTTTCTTATCTCCACTCCATCATATTTGGGTATCAAGTTGTGACCCTTGATAGTGTCTGTTTGACAACCATCATGACTGGGTGAAGTAGAATGCGTCTGCCTTTGTCATTAAGACTGGGAGCACTACTCAGTGGTAGGCCGACTTAGCTCCAAAAGAAATGGCCGCCTCTGACATGAGGAACAGACGCCATGTGCAGCTGCTCCTAACATGGAGTACAAACGCTGCTCATCCTGTATCCCTGGATTAGGAGCCCTTACAGGGTACTATCAGCCGGGCCAGCTGAACCCAGGTTTTTTAGAGAGCTTGTTACTGCTCCCCCTCCTCCTTTTTCATCCGGGCTTGGGACCGGCAAAAGCGGAGTTATACCACGCTGTAGTAAAGGAAAGATGTTGGGAGTATAAAGGACATATTTGAGACATCTATTCCTATATAAAGATATCCTGGACCGTATCCATAACATTTTAGAAAGAAGTCAATTTAAATAGTTTTGAACATCTCTGACCCAAATACGATATAATAGAAGGACCCAGTCTCTCTATATATGTAAAAAGAAAGGCTAACTCGCCCATAAAAAATATTCGCTAACACTAGTGGATTCAGGTCGGTGAAACAGCCCAGTTTTCGTTAATTCAGAACGGCCATCTGGCGACAATCGTTTTACGCTATAGCTCTCGTCTGTTGTGGCTTTTATTTCACAACATCCACAAATGATTCATCAAAAACCTCCTAAATTTCCTGAATGTTTTTTTTTTTTTAGTGATGAAGTGTCTAGGATAATTTTAAGGTCAATATATATAGCCTTAAACCACGGTCTCAAGGTGGCTTTTGAGATTTTTCAAAACTGGTATTATTGATTTATAATCGATCCGAGTCTGCTAGATTGTAGTAATGGTTTTAAATGCCCCATTTACTCTGCGCCAATTACTAGATATAAATAAGATATTTTGACCTTAAAGATTGAATTATACAAAATGGACTCAGATATGCTAATACGTTATATAACAATAAATATAAAATATTTTCAAATAGTAACCATTAGAGCCGAAGATTGAATTAATTGCCATAGTAAAAATATTTTGGAACATTTCAGTAAGCCTTGATCCTTTTCTATATATCCATTTTACATCTCTAATAATATGTGATTTGTTTTCAGGAATGCATCCAGTCCAAGAAGACTAAATAAACATCTAAAACCATCAAACTATTTTATCAATAAAATTTGATGAGTTTTGTCTTTTTTGAAAGCTTTTATTTAACTTGCTTCCATGTTTTTCTGTCCACAAATACTTCTAGAGCACGTAGAATGCAGGTTGACAAAATTTCAGACTTCGGAGTTGTAAGAATGGCTAGGAAGGGACAAATTTCCAAAGTGCTTTTAAAAATATTCAAATTTAATTTGAATTTACCTCCAGATCACATAGACGTATGAAACTATTAACACTCGTTCAGTCCAATGAAGAATGCAAGTGTACAAATTCCCAGACTTCTGGGTGGCCGGAATGAACAAATTTCTATATTTATTTTAAAATCATATGTGTGGCACGTAGTCAAGTCGAAAACTGTTGTGATTTGCGAATATATTTTTTCAGTGATTGTTAACGATCTCAAACGAATTAGAAATCCGAATATTCAGGTTCCTATTTAAAACTGGCTCGGAATTACAAGAAAAAAATCTGTCAAAATTCAATAAATATAATAATTTATCTGTTATATTTAGTGATCAGATATCAATATCATCACGCATATATTTATATATTAAAAATAAAGAAAGCATTTCCTGACCGCGAGCACATGTGCTTTTTAGATGGCAGAGCGCCATCTAGTGGAGCAAAAATAAACTAAACGTTTATTTAGCTTGCTCCGTGATATTTGGCCAACCCAATTTCTTGACAAATCAAGAAAAGCCATCCACAAACGCGTTTCGCGCTGTTGACGCTCGTCAGCGTGGAGTAGGCTGTAACCACTGCGACCAAAAAGATTTTTGGGTCCCAGAGGCGTCTTGAGAAATCAATAAATGGGTATTTAAGGCCAAAGTACCTTATCAACAAGCATTTTTAAACATAAATTTTTAATATAAATTAACAAAATATCAAAATCATCACTATTCAACCATCTGTCCTTCTCCAACAAAAGTTCAATATAATGCGGGAACGTCCAATCCCCCCAAAAGCTAAATTAGGTCACCGCCCGCAAAAGTCTACGTCCCCTCTACCAATTTATTTTAGGCGTAAATTTACACTAGCTTCCCATATTTTTCTCTGGTTCACAAGTAAAGACTAACACATTTATTCCAATAAACCATAGCCATCTCTCAACAAACCACAATCATTTTACACAAACAAAGTCAATCTCGAGCCACACAAACTCCAGTTTAAGACATATCACCCACTAAACACACCACATCACCAACATTCACAAAATTTCGTTGTATGTTCGTACAACCACCGCCTATGACTTCAGTAAACTTGTTGTTCATGATGAATTAGGTTAGATTTTACCCCAACACACGACTTCACGTTACACCTTTCCATTAAAAAAAAATTTTTCGCCCCTGTCACAGCAACTCGGCAATTTTTTTTTTTACTTTTACCAGGCTACATTATGCCTTTATTTTTCCTGTGAAACATTTATCTTTTTTTTTCTCACTCGAAAACGTGTCCACGTCGCAAGTCTCATCTATTAGAGCATATCTAGCTCAACGCTTCGTGAAAATACTTTTTCTAAGTCAAACTTATGTCGAAATACATCGTCCTACGAACACCGATATAACTACATTCCCCATGCCATAATTATATAGCACACCACACACATCACTCCTACAATAGCACACTTATCTATTACACTGACTATAGCTGCTATGCCGTCGTATTACTTTACCGCCTTCCTTTTTTTTACCAACCACCACACGGGCACATCCACCTTCACCTGGCCCATCATTACCATGGCAGTTACATGCCTCACATCGACGAGCGAAAAATAAAACCGCAGCTATAGTACCACTGTTCAACCATTCCACAGCACTATTACATACGAACCCACACACATGACAAGCGACCACGCCTAAAACCTCTAAATCAATTGTCAATCCATGTTTGCTCAATGACTGTCTTGGCTTGAACACCAACTGTTCTATATATTTCCTACTTTAGAATATTTTTAATATTGTTACTCGTTTTTCTTTACATATTACTTATATATTTTTAAGTATTTTAAATACTATATCTCTTTTTAATATTTCGTTTATTTATTATTTACTTATTTTAATTATATCTCGAGTTTTTTGTTATTTTGTTTTAACTTTTGTCCTTTTATTTTTATATGAACAATCGAGATGATAACTTTTATTTTATATAGTCAATGTTTATAATCATTTTTACTTTTATACTATTGTATCAATATTCATCACACACAATTTTCAATTTGAACTTTTTTATATCTCTACTTCAATTATCAAATCCAATTTTAAGATTTTTAAAATCAAATTTAGGAAAATGCATCGACACTTTTACCCTCCAACTTTTCATGGCATTATAGCCCATACCTTCCCAGAGAGATCTTCACTATTCGCTGAAACTTTGATTTCTCACATTGATTCTATCTTAACTACAAACGCTTCTTCGCTGTAACCTTCCCAACAGTCGAACTTGAGCAGCTAGTTAGATGATTTTTATTTATTTATTCACGGCCCGGTTCGAGCACCAACGCCCCTTTTTCTTTATTATTATTTTTTTTTTATTCTCACATTAGGGCAATTCATTTTTTTTTTCAATTTTCAATCACCTCACTTTCACCACTGCCTTACCGCGGCCAAATGGTTTTTTTTTTTTTGCGACAGAATGACTCTCTCTCTCTGCCACACACTCTCTCTCTATCACTCTTTTCTCACTATTTTCCTCGATCAAAGTTTCCACCACCCATTCCTAAATCCGTCTGATAGGACAGCTCATGTCGAACACCTTCAGCATACTGTAGATGGACCAATGCCTACAATCCCATAATGTCGCATTGCATCGCAGTACCAGAAGCAGTCTATTCTATGTCCACCATCTAGACTTCTTAAATTAGCTCACCCCATAATTCAATTCGCTTTCAAATATTAATTCCAACATTCAATGCTGTATATAATCATCCAAATTTATATTTATATATTTACATTTTTTAATTCGTCTTCATATATTTTTATTTGTCAACATTTATTTTTTATTATTAATCATTATTATCAAGGAAAACATAACCAATGTTATAATTCTACAACCCCATAATATCATATCAAACCAATTTGTACACAAATTATTTTCCCTCAGTATAATAACCTTACTCTTTCATCTATAATCACCATAAGCTAATTTTTATCACCCGGGGCATAAACTGTTGTAATATATTACAATATATACCTATGTTCCCATGTGTTATATAGTTATAGTGTAATTGCCGTGGTGACAGAAATAAAATTTCGAATAATGACATCCGGCGCCAGTAGAGGGAAAAGGTCCGAAAAATATGTCCTGTTCCCAGGTGTGCCCTTTTCTTGATCAAACAGATTAGTCCGCTTTGATACACGATGATTGACAGACCCCTCTCAACAGATCTGCCCTGACCGGGGTCGGCTTCACTTTCTCTCTCGCCATCTCTGTGGTGACATCCAACATGTCTCGTCCTTTTGTGTAATCCCAATCACGCCTGAACCCACTATAATCATTGTGGCCACCACGACTGCAACTAACATGCCACACTACAGTCATCCAACAGGATAACATTACTACATATATATAAATTATGAGTTGTCAAAATATCACGGAGCAAGTTAAATAAACGTTTAATTTTATTTTTGCGCCACTAGATGGCGCTCTGCCGTATATAAAAGCTCATGTGAGCCTGGTCAGGATATGCCTCTTTTGATTTTAATATCAACACCTGACCTATTTATATATTTTTTACCTCTTATTGTTTTTTTTTTTTTCACACGAAAAGCGTATTTACGCAAACTTGGCTTTAAGTACTCATTTCTTGATTTCTCTGGAAGCCTCTGGGACAAGTGATTGGGGGAGGGTGTTCGTGTCCGAGGGCTAGAGAATAAAGATTTTGAAAAAAATACTTTTCCCTGGAGGCCTGGTATATTCACTCAGTGTTGATGCAGGGGGATTATTTTATTGGAATAACATTAATATATTAGTATTATAAAATAAATGAAGCTTCCAGGGTTAAATTTCTTGTGCAACCTTTTATTTACAAGCTTTCGGACTTGTCAGTCCTTCAACAGGAGTATCACGTTAACAACTTAATAATAAATACAATTTTTATATACACATTATTATATACATATTTTAAATACCAATTATATATTGAGAGAAAAATATACTACATTATTTCTGTTTGAAAATCACATTTTTTTGAAAATAAAACGTGCGTGGTGGATGATACGCGCTGGTTGAATGATATCTCGAGTCTTCAAATTAAATTTAATAAATTCGTGACTATTGTGTTATATATAGAAGAATTTCAACATCTATGGGGTAGTATTTGTCCATATTGTTTCGTATGTTTCTGATATTTCTATGCATCTGTTTATGCTTTTTTGCTGTTTGGTTATCATAGATTCTATTAAAGGTTTTTGGTATTTACTATGGATATTGTCATAATGCACTATCGGTTGAGATAAGTTAAATGTATGGCCTGTTTCTTTTATGTGTTGAACTATTAAAGATCTTGGGTCGCTCTCTCTCTCTCTATTGTTAATATTCCTATTATGTTCGGGTATTCTATAATGGACTTTTCTCCCAGTCTCCCCTACATATTTAGAAGTACAGTTATTGCAAGATATGGAATAGATAGCTTCTTTTCTATTAAGTGGAATATTGGATTGATTCTTTGTTAATGGGGTTCGAATCATATTACCTGAATTTGGAGAATTATTGTACATAGTTTTGATGCCATATTTTCTAAGTGTTCTAGCTATGGATACTGATTGAAGGGAATATGGAATGATGCATAATGCTTTATAAAATTCTGACTTTTGGGTTATTAATTGGTATTTTCTGCAGTCTGATAAAAATGTCGTAGGATGAAGGAAATTAGATAATATACAGGGTGATCCAAAAGTCCCGCACAACTTTAAAAATTAATAACTCCGCGAATATTTGCGCTAGAGCAATGCGGTAAACACCATTGTGTTCAGGATGCAATGGGATTTTTTATGGCAAATAATGAAAAATTCGAAATTGATTTTAGTTACAATTTTATTCGCCAGATGGCGCACTACCAGAATCAGAGATTCAGCGGCCAAATTGTTTGATAAATTGAAAAATATAACTGATCGACACGTATTTTTCCTTTTTGAATACCAGGAAAGAACCCTAATAACATCAAATAACAAATTAATAAAACACCACTTCGCCAAAAGTATGAAGAATTGGTTAACAATTTTTAAATACAATCAGAGATATGTAAAATAGGTAAATGCAAATTTAAACACATAGCAAAAAAAATGATATTTTAGATACGGTTTGTGTTTCCGAAGATAATAAATTTCTAATATTTTTAATTCAACTCTCTCTCATACTGTACCCAATTTTAAAAAATGTGTCCCCTCAAATAAAAATATTTTTCAAATCGACCTTTTGCGTTGAAAAACGTGGTAGTAAAATCATTTTGTACTATTTTTTTGCACAAAATTTCTAAAGTTATTGGTGTACAGAAAATATTCCTTATGCTATTTCTTCAAATGAGCGAAAAGCGAAAAACTAAACATAAGGGAAAAATTGTGTGCACCAGTGTTATTCGAGAAGTTATAACACTCTGGTTTGCACGAAATAATATGTGAGCAAATACAAACAAAATATTACTGTTCACAAAAAAAAGAGTCAAGATGTGAGGACAGCATTTATTATCCCATATCCCAATTATCCCCCTTATCCCATTCTCTCTTGTATTAGGTCACAATCCTTGCTCAATGTGGCACCCTTCATTCTCAATCACCGCCTGCAGACGACAAATGACAGAATGGACAGCATTAAGAAAAATATCTGTTGAAATTAATAAAACGTGCCATCTGATAGAAGCCTTTAACATGGCCAATGTGGTATGCCAGCATCGATAAGCACACGATTTAATGTACCCCCCATAAACAAAAATCGCAAGGCGTCAAGTCTGGTAATCTTGGAGGCCACTGCTATATAAAGTGGCGACTTATCACACGATTTTCAACGAACGTATTCTTCAGCAATTGTTTGGCACCGCGGGAGATATGAGGAGGTCCTCCAACTTTCATGAATGTTATTTCGCTTAGTGCATTTTTCCCTGCAATATGGGAAAACCCCATATGAACATAACGTTCACCAGTTACAAAAACGGTTTTAAAAGTTCTTCCATTGATTTTTCAAAGAAAAATGGCCCAATAATAAAAGAAGAAGTGAACCCACACAAAACTGTAACTCTAGGCTGATAAAGTGGCATTTCTGTAAATATTCTAGGGTTTTCTGTTGCCCAAAAGCGGCTGTTTTGAATGTTAGATTCCCCGTTTAGAGAAAAGTGAGCATCATCTGTCCACAGAACATTCGACAGCCAGTTTTCATCAATATCAATTTGCCGTAAAACCCATACAGCGAATTCTTGACGCATCTCAAAATCGCCAACTTTCAGCTCGTGAAATCTTTGAATTTTGTATGGGTACACACAATAGAGACATTAAGTGAAGCGTCTTCGGATATCACAATCATACTCGACGAATTTAACGCCAAAAGTTCAATTTGGGGATCACCTGTCCAGGATAACAAAAGTCAGCAGGTTGAGGACATGCTAACCGACCTCGACCTTACACCGTTAAATAACGGTGAGAACACCTACCTATCTAAGTCCACAGGCACAGAATCCGCAATAGACATCACAGCGATAAATTACAACATCGCACCCACAACACAATGGAAAATCCTGAAAGGTGCAATCAGTGACCACAGACCAATTTTAACAACCCTAAACTTCAAAATTGAGAATGTCCATTAGAATAAAAGAACATGGAACTTTAGGAAAGCCGACTTGAAAAAAATTCACAGAAAAGCTTGAAGAACTGTGCAACGAAAAATTGAATTACAAAACGCTTGACAAAAACTTGGAAAAATTCTCTTCGAACATTTCAAAAGCTGCAAAAGCATCGATACCTAGAGGTAGACGTAAAGACCTGTGGATACCTTACTGGAAGGACCACAACATCGAGGCAATGATTTCAGAGAGAGAGACAATATCAATGAACTTCTTAAAAAATAAAAACAGAAGAAAAAACAGAAAGGAACTCATTGAAATTAGTCACAAAATAGAACAAGAAATTTGGATATGCAAACAAGAAAAATGGCAGAATTCTGCGAAAAAATGGATCCAAGAAAGGACAGCCAACACTGGAATATGATTAGAGTGTTAGAGAAAAATCAAAACCAACACCAATCCTCCAATACTCTAACCGATATGAATAGAACAGCGAGAACGAGAACAAACAGATGGCTGACATAATTGCTGAATATCTTTCAAGCACTTCCATACTCAACTATACGAATGAAGACAGGACTCTAAAAATAATATAAACCAGTTAGTTAAACAAGCAAGAAACTTCCATCAACAAGATATTTTCTCGAGAGACTTCACACTGAATGAGCTAAACTTATCAATAAAAAAATCCAAGAGGTCACCAAGAGATAATCTAATCTTTGGTCAAATGATTAAACACTTTGAAGACAAAGCTAATAACCAACTCCTACGAATACTGAACATTTCATGGCAAACTGGTAAACTACCAAAGAATTGGAAGATATCAATTATATTGCCAATACTGAAGCCAAACAAAGATGCCAAGGAATACAAGATCTATCGGCCAATTGCTCTCACCAGCATACTTTGTAAAATACCAGAACGAATTATCCACTCTAGGCTCATAGTCTGGCTCACTAACAATAATAAAATAAACCTCTACCAAACTGCCTATAGATCCCAGCACTGTACGACTGATCAACTGTTCTACTTCTGTCAATCAATTATAGATTCTTTCCAGGAAAAACCGCCAAAGAAGACCACGGCTATATTCCTTGATATGACCTCAGCTTTTGATCGAGTGTGGAGGGAGAAATTACCTGAAAAGCTGCACAACATCGGAGTAGGAGGAAAAACCTTAATCTGGATTGCAGACTTCTTAAGGGGAAGAAGGTTAAAGGTTCAGGTCAATGGAGAATTTTCCAAGGAAGGAAGAACATGGGCTGGTGTACCTCAAGGATCTGTGCTCAGTCCTCTACTCTATCTGCTATATATTAACGACATCCATCCTTACCTCACTGAAGACACAAAGGTTGACTGTTATGCAGATGATATAGCCATATGGCACACAAGTAGCAGTACAGAAAAATCTGAAATAGTACTGAACACATCAATGAGAGGACTGGAGAAGTGGGCAATGGAACTCCAAATGACCATAAACCCAATAAAACCAAACCTATGCGCCTTCTCGACTGACAGGGAAAAAAGGCATAAATATAACCACAAAATAAGCATAAACAAACAAATATTTGATAAAATTAGAAATCCATAATACCTAGGTGTGATACTGCAGTCCTGGATCTTTCAAGTTGGTCTCGAGGACCACGCCATCACCATCTCCTAAGTGGCGAAGTACGCGATCTACGTATTCATCGTAGATCGCAAAATGCGTGGTGTCGCTGGAGACCCACTGGCGATTCTCCACCAAATTCTGCAGCGCTGGCAGAGGCGCCATATTCATTGTACATAGTGTATATAATGCATATTATATTTTTTTAATAGTGTAGACTGTGCATGTATTGACAAGATGTGTCAACAAAATTATTTTAATTATTATTGATGAGGAATTGGAATTTTCAGAACACATAATTAGCACCTCAAATAGAGCTATCAGAAAACTAAACATTCTGAGAAGGCTATGTGGAACAAATTGGGGAGCAAAACCCAGAATTCTCAGAACAACATATACCACCTTAATAAGGCCGATAATGGAATATGCAACACCGGTCTGGGCTCCCTCAAGCTCATCACTAAAAGTAAGACTAGACAGTGTTCAAGCAAAAGCGGCCAAAATAATCACTAGTGCTGTTTCATCCACCAACAATTAGAAATTTCAGAGAGAATGTGTTCTAGACCTACTCGCTCGAAAGCAGAAGACAAAATAAAAACAACTTGGATCGGCACTTCGGAAACGAGGAACCAGAGGACGAGATCTCTCTGACCACTTGTGGTTTGGTAGATCCGCCCTTTTCTGAGAATGAGGTGAAACTGACGGCTTTCAAGTTCGGGAAAAGGAAATCTCCTGGTCCCGAAGGGATCGATAACACGGTCGTGAAAGCCCTGGTAAGGATGCACCCATCGCTTCTTTCCAGGTTATTCAATAGGTGCCTGGACACTGGTGCATTTCCTGAGGCATGGAAGGTTGCCCGAGTAGTGCTTCTCGAAAAGTCTGGTAGAAAGGGTAATTCTCCTAATGATTTTCGTCCGCTTTCTTTACTAGTGTGTCTAGGTATGGTCCTGGATAGCCTACTAGCTCAGCGACTGAAGCATTGGCTAGAGAGTAATGAACTCCTTTCCTCTTTCCAACATGGTTTTAGGGAAGGGAAGTCCACAACCACAGCTCTGAACGAGGTGTTAGAGGATGTTGAGATGGGCTTAAATAAGGGTGCTTGGGTTCTTTTCGTGGCCCTGGACATGGATGGCGCGTTCAACTCCATGAGCTGGAACAAGCTGATGAGAAATTTGATGGACATGGGTTTTCCTGATAATTTGTGCAGCTTGGTTCGTGACTTCCTGAGAGATAGACGGATTAGCCTCAGTTTTGGTGGGCGGAAGTTGGAAAGAAACTGTGCTAGGGGTTGCCCCCAGGGCTCTTGCTGCGGACCTATTCTGTGGAATATCCAGGTAAACACCGTTTTCCAGGAGGAGCTCCCTGAGGGAGCCAGGCTGGTTCTCTATGCTGACGACCAGTTCCTCATCATTGAGGCTGCTTCGAGAGCGAAGGCTGAGAAGTGTGTTGGAACTTCTCTCCAAATTCTCTCGATCTGGGCCCATGACTCTGGCCTTAAGTTCAATGTCTCCAAAACTAAAGCCCTCAGCTTTAAGCCTAGGGACATAATAACTAAAAGGAAAGGGATCAAATGGGAACAAAAGCTGGCTAACCGGATGGAAGGACGGAGGGTAGCGTTGGTCAATAGGATGACCATTCTGGGGGTGGTCATTGATGACAAGATGGGTTGGCAATACCAGGCGGAGGAGATGGTGGCGAGAGGCAGGGAGGCGTTGTGCAGGCCTGTCCTGGTTGGCTCTCAACAGGGGGTGGGGAGAAGGAGGGTACTATTTTTAGGAACCTCTGCCTCTCCTGTGTCGAGCCAATCCTGCTATATGCTTCCGGGGCTTGGTGGCGCCGAAACAGGGATCAGAAGGTGGCAACAACTCTAGAGAGAGTGCAGAAGACAGCGGCACTCAGAATCACAGGGGGATATCGCACTACCAGCAGTGAGGCCTTTTTGGCCCTCGCTGGGCTTATTCCCCTGGGATTGAAACTAGAGGAGGAGACCATCAGACATCAGAGAACAGGGAAGATGCCCTGGGACTTGAAGCGGGGGCCCTGGAATCGAATAGGGATCCAAGGAAGCCTCCGCAGTGGTTGCCAAAGTGGAATTGGAGTCCCGGAGGGCCGACAGGGATTGGCACGGAGGTTTTCACTGATTGTAGTAAGTCTGGAACCAATACTGGAGCTGGGGTAGTGATATTCACTAATGGAGAGCTGATCTTCCAAGAAAGCTTAACACTCAGAGTGGACGAATTGGCCTTTTCAGCCGAGCTGGTTGCGATCAGGGTAGCCCTCAGAGTGTGTGCCGAGAAGAACTTCAGCCCGGACCGCCTCTATTCAGATTGTATATCGGCCCTCGTCGCCATCAATCTGGTGAAAGGGCAACTCGCGCATCAAATAATCCAGGAGCTGGAGATGATAACGCGGGCTCCGGAGGGTTAGGGGACAGCCTCATCGAAGGTAATGAGTTCGCAGACAGGCTCGCTAAGGCAGGATGCTTTAGAGGTAGATCACTGAGGACCCCAGTGACCAAGAAAGAAATTTATAGGAGGATCAGGGGGCACGTCCAGGACTTATTGTTGGACAGATGGAGGAAAAGTGTGAAGGGAGAGAGGTATTCAATTGGGTAACAACACCCAAGTACCTCTGTAAGGTAATGTCCCACAAATTCATTAGGGTAGTTCGGGACATGGGCTCTTCCCCAAGTCCCCACAGATTTATAATTAAGATAAACCCTTATTGAGTCTATGAAGAAAGGGATGTGGATGCACGCCACTACGTCTTGGATTATCCAAGGGTAGTGGGTGTGCAGGAAGAGAGAAGGAAGGCGAGGGGCGCGATCGAGAGTAAGCTGCTGAGAAACTACAGCAAGCTTCTTGAGAAAGCCCACGACGTGGCATCTGAGCTTTTCCTCAACTGTGAGTGAACAGAGTCGACCGGGGGCTGCCTGCCCGCGGTCCCTGCTGGACACAGTAAATAGTTTCCTCTTTTGCTGTGTTTAAAGGCCAACGGTATAGAAATCCTTCCAGACACGTTGTCTGGGAGGTGGTGTTTCCAGGTACAATGTCCAAGCTCTAGCTTGGATACCGTTACTTGGCTTATGAGTTGAACAGAATAGCAGCGAAGGGCATGCTTCGGATGCCGGCTTGTGGACCGAAAGGTCTGGGTGGCCATCTGCTTCTAGGGTGTACCAACTGTGCTTAGGTGGGATCCTCCAGTTCTTGTTTGTTTTTGTTTTGGCTACTGTTTCTATTTCTTTAAAAGTAAGTTTATTTTTCTGTAGTAAGGGTTCTTTTGTGTATTTTTTCGCTAGCGCATCAGCAGCTTCATTGCCTTCAATGCTTACATGTAAGGGTATCCATTGAAGGTGAATTTTTGAGGTATTGAGAGTTTTTGGAGATAACCAATTATGTTCCTGCTTACTTTGTCTCTAAGTTCCCTTGTGTGACTAAAGTGTTGTATGGCACTTCTACTATCAGTAAGAATCCATATATCGTGATGTTTAGTGTTTCTGATGGATTTTAAGGCTTCATAGATGGCTATAAGTTCGGATCTGAAGACTGAGCAAAAATCTGGGTTTCTTCTGTTTATTTTCTCATTGCCATTTGTGGTTTTAATGAGAGAGCCACTGCCAGTGTGTCCCAACTCGTCTCTGCTACCATCGGTATAGATAGTTATTGCATTTTTAGGAATTTTATTAATTATTTCTAATGATAATTGTTTTAAGTATTCTGGATTTTGGTATTGTCTGTTGGTGGGTTCATTTAAAGTGGCATTAAAAATAACATTTTGTTAGTGATTCGCATGGAGATATTTTTTCTGCTAAATAATATTTTTCCACTTTATATTTTAAAAATCCATTTATTTTGGCCAGGTGGAGAGGGCCTTCTTTTTTGAGTCTTATATTGGATTCCCAATTAAGTATGTAATTGAAAGTTCTGTGTTTGTTTTCATAACTCTTGATTTTGTTTATATATTTTGGCAGATCGTAGCTTCTTCTATCCTTAAGGGCATAATGTCTGCCTCGTAAAGTACAATATTATTAGGGCAGGTATTTCGAAGACCTGTAATAATTCTAGCTGCATTTAGTTGTATCCTTTCCAGTGATTTTAGATTTGTTTCAGATGCTGTACCATAGATTTGATATCCATATTCCAAGATAGGTCTCATTAGAGATGTGTAAGTTAATTTTAGTGTTGTTGCTTCAGCTCGCCACTCTTCCTGAAATACATTTCAAGATTTTTAGTCGGTCTCTTCCTTTTCTAACAACTCCTTCAATATGTTTACTGGAGTTAAATGTCTGGATCCAGGGTGTAGCCGAGATATTTAGGATGTTTATTATATTGCAATTGTTGTTCTTTCAGAATAATATTTGGTCTTATTTTGTATAGTTTCTTATCGGTTGTAAAAAGTCTGGTTTTAATTTTTGGGGGTTAAATTCTAATTTATGTTTATTAGCAAATTTTTCTAGGTGGAGAAGAGTCTTGTTCAAATCTCTTTCATCTTTTTTCCAGTTAGTGTTGCTGCTCCATAGAATAATGTCATCAGCGAAAAGTCCAATATTGGTTTTATATGAAAATTTTTCTTCTATGCCTGCAATAAATAGGGTGAAGAGATTTGGGCTAAGGACTGATCCTTGTGGTAATCCTTGATACAATTTGAAGGTTTTAGATAGAGTGCCATTATATTTGACCCTGATGTATCTATTTTTAAGGGAATCATTTATCCAAGTGATAGCTTTTCCATCAATTTTGAAATGTTTGTATAATTTTGTAAATAACTTGTTTTTCCATACCTTATCAAAAGCTTGTGTAAGGTCTAAAAAAGCAGCTATTGTGTGGTTAGTTGTTTTTCTGTTTTGTGAATCTTTTACCTTTTGTGTGAAAATTAAGAGTTGGTCTATTGTCCCATGTCCTTTCCTAAATCCATATTATTCTTCTGGTAAGAGATTTCTTGTGTTTGGGTGGTAGGTGAGTCGTCTGAGTATAATTTTTTCCATTAATTTTCAGCAAATACTTGTGAGGGAGATAGGTCGGTAGTTTTTTGGGTCATCAGCAGATTTGTCAAGTTTTTAAATGGTAATTATTGTGGCATTTTACAGTCTTGAGGCAATTTTCCAGTTTTCCAGGAGTTATTGAAAATATTAAGAAGTCTTTGTTTGCCAATTTTGCCCAAGTTTGATATCATTCGGCCATGGATTCCATCTGGCCTAGGAGTCTTGTTTAGGTCAGTGTTTTCTAATGCATAAGCTAGCTCTTTCATATTGATTTTTTTCATGGAAAATATTATGAGTGCTGGTGACATTTTTACAGTCATGAATAATTCTTCGGGCCTTTGTTTCAACCTTGATTTTACTACTTATTTGATATGAATTACCTGAAAGATTGACAGCAATTTTGTCATCAGTTGCTGGTGTACCATCTGTATTCTTAATCATATTAGTTTTTTCGGTTTGTGACTGGGATCTGTCAATTTGTTTTGCCAAATTCCAAAGTTTTGTATTTGGGTTTCTTGGGTTCAGGTTTTCACAAGTTTGTTTCCATTTTTCTCTTTTCACATTTACGTATAATCTTTTTATTTTTGCATTCACAATGTTCAGTTCAGTTCTACAATTTGTTTGGTTTTGGGTGCTCTTTTTTGTAGTTCATTTCCTTTAGTTATAAGTGTTTGAATATTTTTTGCCTGGTGTGTATAATTTGGAATCCATTTCTTAATATTACCTCTTGGTATTGAAACTGTGGCTGCTTTAATAATGGTGTTTTCGAAAGATATCCAATTAGCCTTTTTGAAGTTCCAGATTTTTTCTTAATTGAGCTGGGTTTGGTCTTGGTGCTAATTTCTATCAAATTAGGCAAATGATCACTTACAATACTTTTTAATATTTGCTATTTGCATTTGTGGAAAATGTCAGGATAGTAAAAACTTATATCAAGGGCTTGTGCAGTATTATAGCTGTATGAATGATGGGTAGGATTTCCATCATTTAAGCACATGATGGCATTGTCGTCAAATATGTTTGAAAGTATTTTGCCTCTTGGGTTTGGCGTGGAACATCCCCATAGTTGATGTTTGGCATCAAGGTCACCTACAATAAGAGTTGTCTGTAAGAAATTGAGCCATTGTTCCATCGTCAATAAGTGTATTCTTTGGAGGGTGATACATATTGTATATGTTGATGGCTTTGTTTTGATTGAGGTAGACTTTGATATCTTGGGCTTCGAGGTCTAATATGTTGGAAATATTAACGGCTATGTCCTCATAGTACAAATTATTGATTAAAATGCTAGGCCACCCCTTTAACAGCATATACAGATGGATCTTCAGACCTTACCCTGAGTTATGGAGGGGCCGGAATTAACATAATACTGCAAGATGGAACGCACATCAAAATCAAAGAAGGAGCAGGACAGATTTCGTCAAACTTCACTTGTGAACTGACGGCTATCTGGAAAGCCCTTGATGTATGCCTTAACCAACCATCCCTGCATCAAGCAGAAGGAAATTTAATATACAGCGACTCCATATTCGCTCTAGAAGCAATTCAGAAGGGCAATACTAAAATCACACGGAAAATACACTCGTTACTTACCCAATAACGGCATTCTACAATGGATCCCTGCCCATGCTGGGATCGGGGGTAATGAAATGGCATCTGAATTGGCAAAGGAAGCCAGAAAGTTGAGCCAAAGGAAAGAACAAATGTCATTATTTGACGCTGATTCTTTGTCAAAATACAAGATAATTAAACAATAAATAAGAAAATATCAAAATGCGAAATAAACTCTGAGAGAAAATGACAAAAACTATAACAAGACTTAGAATAAAACACTATAAAGGAATGACAATACACCCAGATGGCACAATAACCTATAGGGCATACAACAATTGTCCTGGTGTGGAACTTACACCTACCCACATATTCTCATAGCCAGCAATGGCCGCAGCCTTGCAGAAATTTGACATAGACCCAGAGCAGCAGCTTTACACACCCAAGATAGTGGACATTGCTGCTGCTGTGATGGAGATGCATGGATACATCTGAGGCTCTTTATTGGACACGACAACAACAACGACATTCCAGAGTAAAATAAATTATCAGAGATAGATACATATTTTTCAAATGAATTAAAATGAATATAATCGATACTGAGAGAGAGTTGAATTAAAAAAATATTAGAAATTTATTATCTTCGGAAACACAAGCCGTATCTAAAATATCAATTTTTTTTTTTTTGCTACATGTTTGAATTTGCATTTACCTATTTTACATATCTCTGATTGTATTTAAAAATTGTTAACCAATTCTTCATACTTTTGGCGAAGTGGTGTTTTATTAATTTGTTATTTGATGTTATTAGGGTTCTTTCCTGGTATTCAAAAAGGAAAAAATACGTGTCGATCAGTTATATTTTTCAATTTATCAAACAACTTGGCCGCTGAATCTCTGATTCTGGTAGTGCGCCATCTGGCGAATAAAATTGTAACTAAAATCAATTTCGAATTTTTCATTATTTGCCATAAAAAATCCCATTGCATCCTGAACACAATGGTGTTTACCGCATTGCTCTAGCGCAAATATTCGCGGAGTTATTAATTTTTAAAGTTGTGCGGGACTTTTGGATCACCCTGTACATTAGTGTACAAAATTAATGTAACAAACACTAAATCCTTGATAAAAATAATAATAATAACCAAAATAAAAAATCATTATATGATGTATAAATTACACCACACGGTTTAGCTAGCCAATAAAAAAAAATGCAATGCCTCACATAATATGCTAATTAGGGTCATTCTTTAAAGCCTCCGCTTTTGCGTGCCTTTTTATTCAGCTATACAATTTTATTTAAGCAACATTTATTCCGTTTTATCTATCCATGGAACGTCATAGATGTTTAGAAGACTCATTGAGATGGAGAGATATTGGTAGAATAAAGGCAGGCCAGTCTCAAGCATAATTTGCAAGATGGCTCGAAACGTCAAGATAAGTGGTTTCTAATATATGGAAACAATTTCAAGAAACAGGAGATTACTCCAGAAGAAAAGGACGAGGAAGCCCGAAAATCACAACCTCATCATAAGAACGTTATCTGAATTTAACACCAAACGTAACAAAACCATCACAGTCAGACAACTAACAACTAACTCTTCGGCCATAGGAACTATAATATCAAAGCAAACACTATACAGAAGACACAATGAGAGAGGGATGTATGCAAGGAGGCCGATGGTTTGTATCCCTCTCACTGCCATTAAGGGCTCGTCTAAATTGGTGCAGACAACATCAGTCTTGGACCCAAAATAAGTAGGTTCTTGTTCTTTTTAGTTATGAGTCAAGGTTTAGTCTTAACACGGATTCTATACGTGTACTGATTTGGAGAGAAAGCGGGATTCGAAACCGTTACGGTGGCCAAGGTGTCATGGTCTAGGTGGTAATCATGTTAGACGCACGCACGCTACTACATGTGTTTGATGACGGCCCCCTGACTTCTCAACGATAGAGAAACGAGATACTGGAGCCCTGTGTAAGGTTATTAGGGGTGGGGTCGGACCCTCGTTCATCTTTTTGGATGATAAGACTCGTCTTCTTATAGAGCCCTGATGGTAGACGACTATTTTGAAAGTGAAGGTATTCAAAGCATGGAGTGGTCTGCCAGATCACCAGACTTCAATCCTATAGAACATGTTTGGGAGGCCTTGGAGAGATGAATTGGATCTCGTTCACCCTAACCCAGGACCACCCAAGAACTGAAAACTGCTTTGGTTGAAGAGTGGGATTTGTTACCTCAAGATCTCTTCAATTGCCTAATAAACAGCATGAAATATCGTAGTGACAGCTATTTAGTTGTTAGAAACGAACACGCATCCTATTAAGTCATCACATATCGGTTAACATTTACCTCACCTTTGGACTAATTAACATAAAGTTGAATACCTATGTAAATAAAAGTCAACAATAAATTTATTTTGTCAACTTTATTTGCTTAGTTTTGTCTATCCACCTACAGATTTTCGTTCCCGGCGTGTCATGTCTGGATGCCCCGGCGGTTTCGTCACACACTCGCGCGATGTTCCAGAAGGAAGACCGTCCTGGAACGGCGTAGGTCTGACATTGGGGCACCAGGTCAGGAAGATGACGTCGCAGACGGGCCATGAGCACGCCGCTGAGGACCCTGTAGTCGGTCGTTGGCCGGCTGATTGGCCGGAAAGCCTTTAGACCCGGACCACCGTGCACCTTCGGCAACAGGATGACCTTGCTGCGCCTTGAGGATGGAGGTAAGGCCCCGCGAAGTCGCGAAGCCTCGAAGATTTGCCAAAGAACTTCGGCGAAGAAATCTTCAAAGGCTTTGACAAACTCGCAGGGTAGTCCGTCCCATCCCGAGGCACGGCTGTTTGGCAGGCGATGGATGGCTGCCGCTATCTGGTCGCGGGAGTTGTCAGGGAGAAAGATCTGGTCGTACTCGTCGAACTCCAGGGGAATCACTTCAGCTAGGAAGTCGGCGATGGCTTCTCCCGAGCTTGGAGCCTGAGCGAAGCGACTGCTTAAGCGCTCCAGAAGAAAACGCCTAAGCTGGCCCCCGGAGATGGCTTTGCCGTCGTCGTCGGTGAATGTGGAGGGAGAGCGACGTCTGGCTCGGAGGGAACGCCCGAGGTCTGACAAAGAAGGAAAGTCGGAGCGGGCAGTGTCATCCTCCAGTCTCCGCCTCAGGAAGAGGCTTGCTCTCTCGATGTATCCACCGCCGGACTCGGCGACGGCAGGCGCGAGTGACCGTATCTACGCGACCAGATTTGCCTTGATCCTGGTCCATTTTTTCCCATAACATCGGAGGTGAAATATTTGCTAGGTCTTCCAACAATTCATCGATGAACGTTTCCATTCGATCGAAGAACAGGTCTGACCGTAGCAGCTTACCGATGCAGGGAAGTCTTGTAGGAGCTGGGTCTCCTACTTGGATCAGGACGGCACGGTGGTCCGAGTAGGCATAGTCGATAGTTTGGTAGTGGGTGACGCGGTCGCAGAAGCCTGATGGAAGTAGGATTCTGTCCAGACGACGCGCGTCGACCCGGCTTCCGATAGTGGCAACCCTGGTGTGCTCCAGTTCAACATCGAAGAGGGTGGCGAGGTCGACGAGGTCGGCTTGGTCCAGGAGCTCCGCGAAGGCTTCTGCTTTACCTGATGCCAGGTCCTTCGCCGACTCCTCGGAGATGCTCAGGTCACCGAGGATCTACGCACCTTCTTCACGCGCCAAAGCTGCGATGAGGAGCTGGAGCTGGCGGCAGCGCTCTTCAGGAGCATGAGAGACGTGGGCGTTGACGCTCGTCATGGTGTATCCCCGGACGGTGAGGTCGATGACAGCCATCTTGCCATGCCATAGGATCTGCTGCCGGTGAACAACGACGCCGGCCGCGAAGACGCAGGCGAGGCCTGATCCCACCGTGGTCGTTGAAGGCACAACGACGGCGCTGTAGCCATGGCAGAGGTCTCTTTCTTCGTCCAGGGATATGACGTTGGTCTCCTGCAGAAAGCAGATGTCAATCTCATGCTCCTTGAGAAACAGCAGAGCTGGATTCTCCGGCGAAGAGCGGCGATGCCGCGCTAGTTCAGGGTTGCAACTCGGAAGCTCATTTTGTCTGCCGGGCAGAGGTTCTGGCACGTGACAACTTTTTATACAGGGTGCTGCTTGTGCCCCCTGTAAGAGCCATCAACGTGCTGGCCAAGGTGTCAATGGCCACTCTCTGTTAGGCGTTTGATTGGGCGATGAGGCGGTCCATCTTCCCGTTGTGCGTTAAAGCCTGGAGGAGGTTCTCTCTCTCCAGACCCAGCTTTTGGGCACTATCTATGACTAGACGCCTTGTCGTTCTTCAGGAGAACGTCCATTTGGATCTCAGCCAGATGGCGCCGCTCTTGGGAAGATTCGGACGCCTTAGATTTGTATTGCTTCTTGGATGGAGTAGTCAGGCCGACCGCATCTTCTGTTTTCTCTGTGTCGCTGGGAGGAAGATCTGCGACGACAGAAGCAGCCGGTGGTAGGGCTGCAACAGGAGGAGGAGGGGCGTTCGATTTTGAAGGTGGCTTACTAGGGACAGTCGTGGGCACAAGGGGAGCATCCACGGGAAGCAACAGGTGTCTCTCCTGCAGGCCGGTCTATCGTGGGCAGTTGGCGCGTTTGTGACCTTGCCTATTACACAGGGAACACTTGATCCCATAAGTGACATAGACATGGGTGGCCATCCCCTTGGACTTGACGTCCAGCCGGGCAAGGGTCTGGGACAGCTTGACTCCATCATTCAGAATGATGAAAGCCTCCCGACGGGAATAAGCCCAGGAGGAGTCGTCCAACTCCATCATCTTCTGGACAATGGATGTCACCTGTTCATAGGGCCGAAGTGCTGCGAAAAGTCGGCGTCCTCTACGAAAAGGAAAATATTGCCGAGCACAATGCGTTCGGCTCTTTTCCGCAGGGGGAAGGCCCTCAAGGTGGTGTCCTCGATGTTGAGGCCTTCTTCTATCAGCTTGTCGGCCAGTTGCACGCTGGAGAGGCCGACCAGGATATACACCTCCATTTTTTTAAGCTGATAGACGGAGCCCTTGCCCAGCTTCGCCTCCAGCGCCAGAAAGTACTGGGCCTGGCTGAAGTCTGGGCAGAATTCAAGAAAGACGCATTGTTCTACCTTGGCCACCGCCGACCTGGCTCTGAACGCCGCTTGTTTTTGCCGAGTCGTCGTACATTCTTGTACTTTTGGCTTAGGCATTGGGTGTTCGGTGAGGGCTTGCTTCGCAGCAGCTGCCTGGACGCAGCCTCTCTTGGCTTTCCGGTTTGCCGTCTCGGAGTCCACCGGCCTCTTCCTTCTGGGCCCCACCTTGATGAAGCCGTCGTTGTCCTCCTCCATGGGAATTTGGTTGTTCCGATCGACGAGATCGGCCCAACTCGTCGATGGATTGCCTGTGCCAGGCTGTGGTTTATTTGTTCCCTGGGTCGCCGGAAGGGTGCTGATGGCATCATCAGGTGAGGATGGCAATTGGGTTTCAGCCAATGCCATTTATACGGTCAGGGGAAGGGAATCCCCCATAAAAATTCAAAATTGTTCTATTTCTCTTCGGAGGCGGTTAGAATTTCCAAGCCTCTAGAGTTGGGGCAGGAGCGCGCGCCCGTGCATCCTCGCACCTCGAGAGAGAGAAACGGGCCTTCACAGCCGGGCGGCCGTTTGTGTCGCACACAATCCCCAACTGTCTTAAAAGTCCCGAGGTGTTAACTGACGGGCCCCAGTGGTCGCCCCTTGGAATGTCGCTGGTATCTTAAGTGACCGGGCTATACATTCCCGTCTATCTCTGGGTTGTCTGTAGGCTTGCTTTATTATTCCTTGAAGAGTATATATTATGACATATATATATGTTTGTTGGCTATGCCTGCCCTCAATATGTAACTAATCTCGCTGAAATTTGAACAGGACAGAGAGTTAAATCTGGAAGAGGTTTTTGTCGCATTTTTAACCAAGAAAATTTATATTCAACCAAGTCTGAGCAACAATATTTCTTTAGTCAGAAATGATTATGGCAATATTGCTGTATCATGCTTGATTGACATAAACAAAATTCTTTAGGGGAATATTCACTAAAGCAGACCACGGGCGAAGCCAGATAATAATTTTTATTAGGCAGGAACAAAATTCTACCAGCGAAACATTCACTCGAGCAGAAGACACACGAAGCCTGGTCATCTCTATATATAAAATATCGTTTCTCGGCCTTTTGGATAAGATCATATAGTATATCTCTAGATATTTTCATTTATATATATTTTTTTTAAAAATCTATTCAATAGAGAGAGTAGATATTTTTGCTCGAAAAATATATTTCATATATTATATAAATATATAATGTAACGAATATTATTATCATTATTATCATAATATTCTGTGTGTTCCGGAATATTATTATCAATGATATTTGTTAGGCAAACTTTCACGCGGATAAAACCCGGGCGAAGCCGGGTACACACCCGCTAGTTCTTTTATAAAATATCATTGCATGAATTTCCCTTTTGAAAGAATAATAATTTTATTCATTTCTTGTACACTTTATAGAATTTATTTTAATAGATGATATTTTTGTCGACCCAAGCGTCAATCTCCTGTACAATATTTTCCTGCTCCACCAGAAGTAGCGGATCTGTAAGGTTTTTGAACTCCTCTCTCTCGCAGATCTTCTTCATCTGAACCCAGATAGCGATGGTATTCTCAATCGCCCGCATTACCACTAGAATCTCCGGGAACATCTTATGGAGCAGGACATAGAGAGGGTAGATGACAAACTTGAGAAAACCTATCTGCTGATTAGGGATGAATGCCTTGGACCTGTCCATCATTTCTATAGGAGAATGTCCAAGCTTCTTTTCCAGATCTCCCTGGCTGAAGAATTCGGTGTAGATACATTTGACTGCTAATTTGATGGCGTCCCATCGCTTAGTTTGGTCCGAGAGATCAGCGCTTGTGATCAGAAGTTGTAATAGATGAAGGCGATCTTCATCGTTAACTTTGGTAAAGCGTCCAACAAGAGAGTTGTATAGCTTCATATTGGAAAAATGCCTTGCCAAATCCGTAGCTAAAATCAATACCTCCATGACTTCTAGAAATCTTCTGTATTTAGACTTTGGCAGCTTGATAAATGGATTACATTCCTCGAGATTGAGGATTCCCAAAGTTTGATGAAAATGGTGACGCTCCATCACAGAACCTTTGGTGCTATACAAGTTCCCTAAAGCTGATTTTGACAGAACTTGAAAATTATTGGTAGTTCCTCGATGATCAATATCATGGCAGAGACAACTGATAAAGAAAATTAAACATTCGAATGGAGTTACGAATAGTTCTAGATTTACATTCCTGATCAGCAAAAAGGCAAAATGAGCTACGGAAAAACCATGTCCCCAGTTATGATAAGCTGGATCTCGATAACCCCTCTTCACTAGAAGAATAAATCTACAGAGGTTATCATGTGGAAGGCTAAACCTCTTGATATAACCCATTCTGTCTATCATGGATATGACAGCATATTCACTTTGTGGATATGGAAGACTTCGAGGGTTATAACTGAAATGTGCGAAGGTTGGGTCAAATTCTTCAAGATCCCGAATCCTCTCATTTATCATCACATTAGCATCTTGTTCTTCTCTAGTCATATAATACAGGAGTTGCTCATTAGATAGCTGGTGGCGGAAGTATTCTTCTCGTAATTTCTTCCATTTGAAAGCTTGCACAATACTTTTTGAAGTATACTTAGAGAATACCGCTGCTAATTCCTCATCCTCAACAGTGAAACCATATTTTCCTATTTTATTACAAAGTTGAGCGACGCAGATAACTTTTCCTTTGGTATTTTTAATTGGAAAACATAAGATGTTATTTGTCTTGAAGTTAGTTAATATATCGATGGTTTTATAAAATAAAGGATGAGAATAGGGATCCTGGATGTTTATAACTTGGCCTGTTCTTGCAACGAAACCTGCAACTCCTTTGTTTAGAGGCATTCGGATCTCATTCTGCTTATCCTCCGCTCCTTCAAGCAGTTGGATGGATAGCTGTTTACGTCTTCTATCTACTTTGAATATGGAACATCTCTCAGCGCCTAGAAGTTTTCTTGCCTGTAAAGTTACCTCATCCAGCAGCATTGATGGCTTTTCAATCAACCTTGCTAAGTTATCAGTAATCTTCAAAAGGGTATCAAACTTTCGCGTAATGCTTTGCTCCTCAATAATCATGTGACATCTATAGAGAATGGTACTGGAGAATTTAAATATATCATTGATTATGGCTTCATCTTCGTTATTGAATTCGACGTAACCTTCTTCGTATATAGGTTCAAATGGGATCGGTTTACATTCTTTTTTCAAGTTTCCAATTTTGTTGATGCAACATACAAAGAATCGTATTTCTTTTGAATTTTTATGATCAAATATTGGAAGTCCAAGAAAAGATTCAACAGTATGCTTGTTTATAATTCCAAAAAGTTTTCTATATTTCGTGCTGATATCATCAGTATGATAGGTGACGAATTCTTCAAATTTTAATTGACGAATATCAAGGGTTAAAGGCTCATCTAAATAGGATGTACCGAATACTGATGTTTTCAAATATCCTTTATTTTTTTCATACCTGAAGATGACACTTCTTTCAGCATTTAGAAGGTTCGTTATGAATTGGTTCAACTTAATTTCAATATCTTCAGGCGAAGAATCATAAAGTGATGCTAAAAGCTCTAGAATAACCAACGGAGTAAACTTTGGACTTTCAAATGTCCCACGATACTGTATGGATTTCTTTGTCAATTTGAGAGTGCCCAATGGTGGAAGGGTGGTTGTCTTTTCAGAAGAAGATGGAAGACATTTCTTCAAATTGGAGTCGCTGATGAATAAGCTCGAATCGCTAGCGTCTGCCAGGAAATGTGCCATGAGAATTTAAGAGCAAGTGCAGCGATGTTCTAGGGCTTGAATACAGATCTTTTCGACCAATGGATCTGATCTTTCAAGCTGCTGCTAATTTCTAAAATAAAATTGTAAATTATTGAAATTTTAATTCGTTCTCTCATTGAGCTCCATAGCAATTAAAGATGAAATATTCAAACATATGGTTTTTTACTCTTAATGATTCTCATAATAGGATAACTAAATATGCTAAAATTTTGCATAGGTTTCAAATTTCTGTTTTAATATACAACAGTGTTTCACAATAAAATAAATTATCTTTAAGAACTATCTTACTCTCTTTTCTAAGAGAAGAGATATATATAGTTACGTCGTACCCAGACGCTATTCGTGTACTTAGTCTACTCAGGATGCCACAAAGATACACATGTGAGTTCGAAGGGATTGCAGCTAAAGTTAGCGATTTATTGTATTTCACTTAACAGAAGGAATACAATGAGTGGGACTTGCCTTCAACCTCCCCGTTAGAAGTATCCTTGGCGCCATGGATGTCACTCTTGTGAAGCTTCCCACTCCACACTAAACACGTCCAGTCTGGAATTACACCGCTTTGTAGGCCGCTCCGATGTCAGGCTCTCCTGGCACCGCTTTACAGGATCATCCACATGCTCGGAGGCAATTCGCCACGTCCTCTTCTCACCGCAGATGTAACCAGACCCTTTCCTCCCACACACAGGAATGCTGTTTTTAGCGCCTGCCACATGGCAGCGGGAGCCGCTAGAGTCTACCCCTCTTTCCCCTGGACCTTTTCATCTCCTTATCGTGCAACTGAAAGTTGCTGATGGCTTGCGCAATCTATCGGAATAAATATCAACTATTCTCGTTGATTTTTAATTATTCCAGAATTGGCAAAATACTCATGATGAGGGCCAACAGCCCGAAACGCGTCCATGGTTAGCTTTTCTTGATTAATAAAGAATGGGTATTTGGCCAATTCTGGAATAGTTGAAAATCAACGAGAATAGCTGATATTTATTCCGATAGATGGCTCAAGCCATCAGCAACTTTCAGTTTTACGAAAAGGAGATGCCTTTTTTTAATTTATGCACCTTATCCCAGTACAATATCACATCTGTACTATTTTTTCATATATATATCGCGTCAACAATCTTCAGCTTGTTTTTCTGGAGGAGAATTTATGCATTGAAATCTACAAACAGATTTTTGGTGTTATAGTGACCTTAGAAATCAAAACTATTTAGGCTGATGTATTCAGGGCTATAATAAATATATGTAAATTACTTACATATATATATATATATATACTAGCCGACTGGACCCGGCTTCGCCCGGGTATTGTTCGAGTGGGTTTTACTCGTGAATGAATAGAGCCCCCAACTGTTTTAAAACTTGTAGTAATGAATTTTCTTTCAGCACAATGGAGATAAACTGCAAATAGCAAAATTGAAAATGCTGGTAAAAAGAATCTGAAATATAAGATCAATTTCACAAACACATCTAATGAATAGAGTGCTGTTTTGGAGGAGTGGTCTAAACTGTTGATTTTTAAAAACCACGACCCGGGATCATCGAATCCAGCTTTGGGCACTTTGTCCTGAAAAAAAAAATTCCCCAATGGCCCATGATTCTTTAAAAAGTCCAACCCCTCCAGTGAGTGCAAGTAACCAAACTGGGCTTTGGTATCTAAAAAATGAAAAAATATCTAATGATTAGCGTGAATATCAAGGAAAATGGTCCTCTCAACCTGAAATTTTCACTATCTCTACTTCACTGTCGGCTGTTCAAGAAGAAACAGCCAGATTAAACATTTTAAGGGCACCGAATCCGGCACTTACATCTCTAAATAGTTAAGCAACTTTCATAAATGTAATATATCTGCAATACTGAAATACCCGGACTTGGATTAATTTTTTATTAGGTTATTGTTGGCAGTTTTAGAAAAGTGTGGGAAATTGGATATTTTAACAAAAGAATGTACTTTTTAAAATGATAAATAAAAAATAGGAAATTTGCATCATTTTCTAATAGGCAAGGACAATTTTAAAAATACCAAAAATGTAAAACCAAATAAAAATAAACGAATTATGTGTGATGTTTCAATAACAGCATTGTTGCCTTATTAAGACAAAATTACTGAATGTATTCAATACTTTTGTCTGAAGATGGTAACAATGCTGTTACTGAAACCACACATAATTTATTTATTTGGATTTGATCTTGCTTCCTTGTGATTTTTATCTATATTTCAAAATATACCTCAATTTTTTTACCTAAAAATATATATTTCCAAGACCTTAAATAAAAGTAAAATATCAAATGAGTTATTAATTAACCCTATATGTAGCAGCGTTATGGGTCAGTAACATGTGAAATTAAGGCCAACAATTGAAATATCTTCTTAAAAAATTAAATTTTGAACGCTAGCTTCACACAGGGCACAAATTTTGCTACCAGCTACATGCGTTCTTTTTTACTATGGTGTGATTTACACATTTCCACAATCTGTAGATACATTATAATCTTTCCAGAGCTTAAGGTAGCAAACAGTACTTTCATAATACATAAATATCAATGCCAAAAACCAGAGTTACGATAGCATATTGCAGTGTAATGTTGACCTGCAGGATGGGGAAAAAAGCAATATTATTTCCAAAGACTTTAATTTGAAAAGTATTATGAAACGTTAAAAATAAAATCTTAACTTTCAAAAGCATGAAAAAGAGATATCTTGATTTGAATAAATTTAGTCTAAAAACAAACATCATGTAAAAGTATGTGCACCAATCGAAATCATTAGCTCTAACAGTGCTGCCCCCAGCGGTAAAAGACTGGAGCTAACGCTTCACAGGTTGGTAATTATTTTTAATAGTACATTAACTTAACAACATTCCATGTCTTGCTAATATAATTTTTTTTAAATGATATGCCAAAAAATAATGCAATTCTCTAAAAATCATACATGAAGCGTTTATTAAATTAAATGGGAGCGAAATGGTGTTCCAATTTTTTTTTTTTTTTGAATGACTAAAAAAATCAAATGGAAGAAGATTTTTTAAAAAGTATAATTTTCGGAAAAAAATCTGCACAATAAATATGAGTAAAACATATTCTGGCTCCCTCATTGGTCAGATTGCTGATTGTATATTTCTTTATTTAAATATGAGTATATTTTAATCTATATATCTAAATACATATATTCAAAAATATGGTTGTACCATATAGATATATATGAGCAGTTATATATTGTGAAGCATATAAATATAAACCCTACCTAAACAAATGACAGCAAAAAAATAATTTGAGCCTACCCTTAAAAAAGAAAGCAGTTACTGAAAATGCATAGCTGCTGCTTACAATATAAACCCTATTAGAGAATACAATATTACATGGAACAAACATATAGTAAAATATACGTAGCAAGTTATATAGAAAAAACATACTTTTTTTTTCAATAAATATACTTTTTACAACTTCAATAAAATTTATACTTACTCTAAATATAAGAAAGAAAAATAAAGAATACTGTTCTAAATCTCAATTTGTCTTAAAATAGGAATATTTCTTATGAGAATCAAATAGTAAACCTTATCTTAAAAATTGTAGATCGTTATATTTATACTAATTAAAATTAAACAAAGCAAAAATTGCATCGTCACAAAATAATATGAATTAGCTGAGAAATAAAAAATATTTCCAATCAATTTAATTTGAAAAATATTACTAAATAACTATTAATATTAAATAACTAAATTAAATCTTACCTTCTAAAAAGGAAAAAAAAAAGTTATTCGAAATGCAGTTTTTGTACTTTTAGCCTAAATGCTAAAACAAAACCTCAGCGCTACCTACGCGAAAAATTTCACAATAGTTTTAATTAACCCAGGTTCCGGGAGCGTATAAATTTGATAGCGATCGAATAATATTATTAACAAAGAGTTTAAATATATATAATCTTACCTTTCAAAAATATTCATCGTGTAAACAAACTAAAATTCATCGTTTAAACAAACAACGTGTAAAATTATTAACCAATCAAATTCATTTATCGTCGCGACCAGTGCGGCGCCAAGCGGTGAAAAACTGGAATTAAGGCATTTTGGTTTTACAATTTTTTAAAAAAGCACATTAACCTTTTTAGTTTTTTGAATAGCCTATATGTTAAACGAAATCTTCAGCCACCTACATGCAAAATTTCATAATGATTCATTCTGTAGATTTTGCGCAACGCGATAACAAACATCGATTTTGTATTTCATTTTTATAGATATAAAGAAAATATATATGGTAATTTAAACCAACAACCCCATATTGTATATAACTTATAACAAGATTTTCATGTTGTATAATAGAAACACATCTGTATATGATTATAGGAATGATTGACATGTGTCATTACATCATCATATGTAATGTAATTTGTACAAACTGAGGATAAATAAATAAAACTCTGTAATAGATTAAGAGTTGAGCTAAAGAGATCGAAGTCAAAAACGTCTAAAATCGAGATAGATTTAGAATTCCCACCACAAGGTCTAAAGATGGAAACTGCCACGGCGCCAGTTTAGAATTTCACCAGACGATCCACACTTTTCACATCTGGTGAAATTCAATACGCCCTTTCTCAGAAAAGATATATAAAGCCTCCGTCCTAGCCAAAAATACAGTCACTTCACCATCTGCGTGAGCCCGCGTCGGTTGTACCCCAGGTCCACCTCATCCATCATGTAGTCAGTAAGAGCTCTTCTATCTCCATCTTTCGCTTCTAGCTCAACTTTTATCTGTTCTCGGAACTTTCTTAGTGCAACTTTGCCTTCGTTTTTTGTGTGGACATTCCCAAGCTTTCCACTCTGCCTCGACCACGACTGCCTGTACTTTGTGAGAACTGTAAAAGGTCTTCCAAGGTGCAGAGAGGTACTGGAAAACTCCTTATCCTGACTGTTCCTCTCGGTCAACACAGTATAGCGAGAGTTACAGGGACTCACACCATAGATTAAGTCGACTGGATACTTCATCACAGTTATAGTCGACAGGATTCTCCAAGAGGCTACCAGACATTCATCACATATATATAAAACACCATCTATAATTATCTATGTATATGTATCAAAAAGGACACCTCTCCCTTGAAACAATGCATTATGTATCCATTATCATCTCTAGTACACGTGGTATATAGTCCATGATAATTATGGTGGGTAGAAGTTGGCGACTACTTTTACTGTAAGTGCACCACATGTCTACACATGTGAAAAGCAGTTCGAATTTTGCACTTACAAATGTGCCAGAGCCCCGTACTTGTACTCGCTGGTGGGGTTGGACTATTGCAATAATCGAAGGTCATTGGAACATTTAAAAATATATATATTATTATAAAAAGTGCCCAATGCGGGATTCTATCCCGGGTCGTAGCGGTCGAAAGCCAACGGTTTAGACCACCGACCCCCAATGCGTATTTCCCTTTAAAATGTTTTACTAGTAGTGAATGAGCCACACACACAACACCAGTTTTGAAAAATTCGGAAAACAATCGAACCGGTATACCATGGTTTAGGGTTCTCGCCCTCGTCAGTAGATTCCATCACACCCTACGAGAGGGTTAGGAATTCGGTCGAATTTACCCCAAAGGTGTTTAATCTGATGAAGTAGCGGGGACCGATTTTCAGACTAGAATACAACATAAAGTCGCGGAAGGGAGGTATTTATGAGGCACCTCTCACTTTAATACTGCGTTATAACTCGATGCATTATTTTCCTAGTAATGGTACATCGTAAATGTTATAGAAACGAAGCCGCCCCTGTGTTGATGAGGACCTAAGCCTGAAACTGTGGTGTGCAGGTTGGTTTTTTGTCTTAATTTGCCAAAACTATCGTTGTTGCTCATTTCTCATCACCACTTGTAAAGCTGTTTACTGGGGTGCTAAATAAAGTGCATTTTTTATAATGCATAATTAAAGGGAAAGGAGCCTCATTTGGTATATGAATACCATACTTCGGCAACTTTATATACAAGGTAGGATCAAAAAGTTCCCAAACTTTTTTAAAATTAATTATTCATTTATAGTATTGTAATTTAAACATTAAATTTTTCAAAATAGGAGCATTGGTTATCTACGCATTTTTCCAGCGTGAAAAAAGCTGTTGAAATTCTAGTTCAAAGTTAATTTTTCTAAGCTTGTTTAGCTCCACCGTCGCATTTTCAATTACTTCTGATGACGATGAAAAGCGCCTCCCTTTAAACGTCATTTTGAGTTTTGGAAAAAAGAAGAAATCACATGAGGCGATATCAGAAGAGTAAGGAGGATGCGGCAAGACAGATACAGGGTGTTTGGCTAAATACACAGTCTAGCCATAAATTCTGTTACAAACAATTT
>CP092865.1:37855706-38001995 GCA_030710605.1 Cordylochernes scorpioides | reverse complement strand
TTTTCTCTACTACATGATTATCCAGGTTTACTTCTACTCTAATGCAAATATAGAATGCTGTCAAAACCCTCGAATCTAATCATTTCTCATGTGAACTCTTCTGATGCGATATAAACATTTGGTTTCCCTACATGTCAGACTGGTAGCCTTGTTTCCATATATATCAAATATTATTAATTAGAGGTTAACTGATTTGTATACATTGCGCGCAGGGCTAATTGAATTGACTTAATTTTTGATTGGATTCTCTCGTGAGTTAAACTCCATCAAAATGACATCCTTGGACTATATCAAAAAGTTGGATTGGTTCTAAATGTTCAGATAAATAAGATGAATAAATAGCGCAAAAATTTGTAACGCTGACGTAGTGATATGTCAAATATTATCGTTCCTGATTATACAAAGAACACGAGCAGCGTCTGGGTACGACGTAGCAATACTTTCGGTGGAGATCGTGTGATAAGTCGCCGCACTAGTGGCCACCAAGATCATCAGACTTATCGCCTTGCGGTTTTTGATTATAGGGATATATTAAGTCAAGTGTTTATCGATGCCAACCAATCACATTGGCTATGTTGAAGACTTCTATCAAACAGAACGTTTCATCAATTTCAACATATATGTTGATTAATACTGAATAATCTGTCATGTATCGTCTGTAGGCGGTGTTTGGGAATGAAGGGCGCCACATTGAGCGAAGAACTATAATAATGTTGAAACAATAATCCCTTCACTAATATTTACTTTTTTGTATATATATATAGCTGATTGCCATAGTGATTTTGTCTCGTTTTTACACCTGTCGATGGGCGGTTATGCCCGAAAGCTTGTGATTTGATTATATTAAAGATACTCTTCCCTCATCAAGTTGTTCTCTTAGTAAACTATAATAATAGATAGAGCAGTTACTTCATGTATTATATTAGCTATCACGAATCATATTATCTTTCAATATTTTGCGGATCTTTAAGTTGGGTAATGGATATAATAAATACTCTCCATTTACACCTTGACTCTTAATTTTTGTTAACAACAATAATTATACGTGTTTAAAATATATAGCACGCACATATGCGCCGGCGCGAACTGCTACATTTGTTTTCATCTTTTAATAAGTCGTGTAGACTAAAGTTTCATAATTAATCGTATAGCACTGGTACACGCAATTTTACTCCTTATGTTTGAGTAAAAATGTCAAGCCTCCTGGGAAAGGTATCTTTTCATTATATGTTTTTTTTAATCACACACACACACTTTTCGCTCAATAGACGAAATAGCATAAGATAGATACTGTACATCCCGAACTTGATAATTTTTGCTCTTAAAACATTTACAGAGTGGTTCAAAAGTCTTGCACAACTTCCACGAATATTTGCGCTAGAGCAATGCGGTAAATAACATTGTGTTCAGGATGGAATGGGATATTTAGGGCAAATAATGAAATATTTGAAATTGATTTTAGTTGCAATTTTATTCGCTAGATGGCTTTCTATCAGAATCAGAGATTCAGCTGCCAAATTGTTTCATAAATTGAAAAATATAACTGATCGACTCGTATTTTTCCTTTTTGAATACCAGGAGAGAACCCTAAAAATATCAAATGATAAATTAATAAAACACTATTTTTTGTGTTTATTATTTTGTGTGGGTTCGATTCCCGCCCCTGGACACTTTTTATTTTTTTATTTTTCCGTTCTCCATTACTCTTCATGTTTCACCTTTCCATACCTCATCCTCAAAGATAGAAATGTCGCTATTTCTCTTTGAAAATAAATTTCGATTTTTAAAAGAAACATTCGCGGTATAATTTTAATTTTCGTTTTACAATCATCAGCCGCGTTATATTGTATTTTAAAACACTATTTCGCCAAAAGAAGAGAATTATATGACGATTTTTCAATGCAATCCGAGATATGTAAAATAGGTAAATGAAAATTTGAAACATGTAGCAAAATATTTGATATTTTAGATGCGGTTTTTTGGAATCTTCTCAGCGATTTAAATTTCGAAGATAATAAATTTCGAATTTTTAATTCGACTCTCTTTCAGTTTCGATTAAATTTATTTTAATTCATTTGAAAAATATTTATTTATCTCTCTAATAATTTATTTTACTTTTGAAATTCCGTCACTACAGGATAAAGCACTCTTGGTGAATTTTTTAAATTGCAATTCAGAATCTGCCACTGAAGCTTTACGAGCGTTCCGTACCTTTAAAGGTATTCGAAGCGATAATGGACCCACCAGTTTCTACTCTCCAAGGCGAATGATAAAATATTTTGAGAAGACTGGATCTCTGGAAGCAAAACATAGGAGTGGAAGACCATCGACATGCAAGTCAGTGGCTGTTACGGTTTCACAGAATGTTGAAGCTATTGAAACGTTATCCCCGTATGGAGAAGTAAGTGCTCGCCAAGTTTCTCGACAAACGGGGATTTCGTATGGAACAGCTTGGAGAGCACTAAGAATTTTTCTTAAAAATTACCCGTACAAAATTCAAAGATTTCACGAGCTAAAAGTCGGCGATTTTGAGAAGCGTCAAGAATTCGCTGCATGGGTTTTCCGGCAAATTGATATTGATGAAAACTGGTTGTAGAATGTTCTGTGGAAATATAAAGCTCACTTTTCTCTAAACGGAGAAGTTGACACTCGAAACAGCCGCATTTGGGCAACAGAAAACCCTAGGATTTTTACATAAATGCCACTCCATCAGTCTAGAGTTACATATTGGTGTGGGTTCACTTCTTCTTTATTATTGGGCCATCTTTATTTGAATAAATCAATGGAAGAACTTTTGAAACCGTTTCTGTTACCGGTGAACGTTATGTTCAACCTTTGAGAGAAAAGGTTATTTCCATATTGCAGGACATACAAGCACTAAGCGAAATAGCATTCATGCAAGATGGAGGACCTCCTAATATCTCCCGCGGTGCCAAACAATTGCTGAAGGATACGTTCGGTGAAGATCGTGTGATAAGTCGCCACTTTATACACCAGTGGCCTCTAAGATCACCAGACTTGACGCCTTGCGATTTTTGGCTATGGGGTTACATTAATTCGCGTGTTTATCGATGCAAGACTACCACATTTGTCATGTTGAAGGATTTTATCAGACGGTACGTTTCATCAATTTCAACAGATATGTTATTTAATGCTGTTCAATCTTACATCTATCGTCTGCAGGCGGTGTTTGAGAATGAAGGGTGCCATATTGAGCAAGGATTGTGACCTAATACAAAAGAGAAGGCAGTTACGTCATGTATTATATAAGGTGTCATGCATTATATTAACTACCAATATTTTGCAGCTCTGTGTTGGGTTATAGGGATAATAAATTCTGTCCTCACATCTTGACTTTTTTTGATGTGTGAACAGTAATTTATTTGTTTGTCATTTGCTCACATCTTATTTTATGTCAGGCAGACTAAAGTGTTATAACTTCTCGAATAACACTGGTACACACAATTTTATATTTTATGTTTAGTTTATCGCTTTTCGCTCATTAGAAGAAATAGCATTAGGAATATTTTCTGTACCTCCATAACTTTAAATGATTTTACTACCACGTTATTCAACGCAAAAGGTCGATATAAAAATTATTTTTATTTGAGGAGACACATTTCGAAAATTTTGTACAGTATAATAAGAAATAATAACATTTTAAAAGCCCATAGGATATTTGAAATAAAATACGACAAATAGATTTTGTCACATCCCTCTTCATTTTATTTGTTGGATCATGACAAATTTCCAGTTAAATAGTCAAATGTCGCCAATTTTTCAAGAAACTATACATTTCTTATAGAAAGAAATACTATTAGTAGTACCATCATAATTTTTGATATTATATTAACATTTCAAAAAATCCGGTATTGACTTCAGCAGTGTTTTTCAAACATTCAATTTATTTCATAAAACCGTATCTAAAATATATATTTTTTGCTACATGTTTTAATTTGCACTTACCTATTTTACATTTCTCGGATTGCATTTGAAAATCGCCATTCAATTCTTCTACTTTTGGCGAAATACGTGTCGATCAGTTATATTTTTCAATTTATCAAAAATTTGGCCGCTGAATCTCTGATTCTGATAGAGCGCCATCTAGCGAATAAAATTGCAACTAAAATCAATTTCGAATTTTTCATTATTTGCCCTAAAGAATCCCTTTGCATCCTGAACACAACGGCGTTTACCACATTGCTCTAGCGCAAATTATCGCGGATTTATTAATTTTTAAAGTTGTACAAGACATTTGGATCACCCTGTATATGATATTACTACCTCGTTATATATAGTTAATATACGCAAAAGGTCGATCTAAAAATTATTTTTTATTTGATAGGGGACATATTTTTAAAGTTTTGTATAACAGTGTATTAGAGAATGATAACTTTTGTCAACCCTCAAGAAAATGATTTTTAGAATGAAGTACGACACAGATATTTTTCTCTCTAACCCCGCCCTTTATTTCATTTGTCGTATCATTAGAAGTTTGCGGTTGAATAGTCAAGTGTCGCCAAATTTTCAAGAAACCATACATTTTTTAAGCAAGAAATCTTATCAGTAGTCCGTCATTAATTTAAAAATATCGTGTATTGATTTCAATCAAGTTTTTAAGGCACTCAATATATTTCACAAAACCGCAACTGAAATATCAATTATACTTACTACATGTTTTAATTTGCATTTACCTATATTACATATCTCGGATTGCATTTAACAATTGTCGCTCAATTATTCTACTTTTGGCGAAATGGTGTTTTATTAACCCATCACCAAATATATCATTGGGATTCTTTCCTGCTATTATAAAAAGAAAAATACTTGTCGACCAATTATAACGTTTCAATTTATCGAAAAACGGCCACTGATTCTCTGATGCTGGTAATGTGACATATATTGATTAAAATTACAACTAAAATAATTTTTTAAATATTCATTAAATCCCTATTGAATACTGATCATAATGGTGCTTACCGTAATGCTCTAGCGCAAATATTATTAAGAGTTATTAAAAAAATTTCTAGACTTTTGTATCACCATGTACTACGAACATTACTTTCACCGTAATGCTAAACGGCTAAAAAAATGAAGTGTAATATTATTAAAACCTGACGATCAACAACGTTATTAAATTTGGATCATCACCTCTTTCTCCATTACGGATCCCTCCTCACACTGAGAGAAGAATTTCTTCCAAAATCCCACGTGGTCACTGACAGAGGTCAAACTGGAACACTTCTGGCGGATAATGTCTTCCAGTTCCAGGACCTTGGCCATGTCTGGAATGCCAGCTTCAACCTGGGCCGTACACTCCTCCAACGTGGCTTGTCCACTTGCCTCTGCACACCAGCCTTCGTTAGAACTCAGTTATGTTCTCATAAAGGCTACACATAGAAGAGTTTCTTTAAAAATTCGAACGAACACATATATTCTCATTCAATATCAAATGCTTTAATGACATTTATGTTTGTGTGACTCAGAAATATTCCGTTTTTGATATCTAATTATTTATCCCAAATGTATGAAGCTAAAAATGATTTGATATAATTTTAATCAAAATTTTGGCGACTTCAGTCAACAATCAACAAGGAGATAACAAACCACAAATGAATAATAAAAGCAGAGTACATATCGGAGTAGAAGAAATGAAGAAATTACTATCCAATATTGATATTAAAAAGGCGCCTGGAATAGATAGCATAAGCAATAATATGAACAAATATGCTTTCCCCAAAATTGTATCGTTGCTAATTTAATTATTTAATAAATCTATTCAAAAATACTATTATCCTGATGAATGTAAAAGAGCGCATCTTAAAATAATTCTTAAACCTAACAAAACGAATTTAGAAATTGCTAAAAGCTACCGACCTAATCTCTAATTTCAAATCTCTCCAAGATTTTATGAATTTTATCAAGAAAATAATATTTTAAATAATAGACAGCATGGATTTATAAAAATGAAATCAACGATAACATGTTTGGAAAAAATAACAGAGGTTATATTAGAACATAGACAGAATCATTTAGTGTCGTTAATTGTAATCGATATAGAAGGTTCCTTTGACAATGCATGGTGGCCAGCTCTTTTTAAAAGAATAGATCAAGATAATATACCCGCTGATATTGCAATATTTGTACTTGAAATATTGATGCAAATAATATTATAATTGAGAGTTAAATAAATTTAAAATATTTGCAGGGTTTCTTTATTATGATATCGGGAGCCAGTGGCCTGATGAAGCGCGACCGCGCGAAAGCCGGCTCCCCAATATTTTAATAAATAAACTCTGCAAATATTTTAAATTTATTTAACTCAATTATTGCAATATTTCTTGAATAATAGGGGAAATATTTTTCTTAAGGTGATAAGAAGGTTAATAAAACAATTTTAAAAAGCTGTCCACAGGGCGGGACCACTGTCTCCATTGCTATGGCTGATATTACTGAATGATTTTTTGAACAAAATGCAGATACCCAATTCTGAAATACTGCGTTATGCTGATGATGTGACAATAATAGTTTGCAATAAAGAAAAGGATACTCTTAAAAAATTTATAGAATTAATCTTGGAAGAAATCGATCAATGGTGTACTCAAAATAAACTGAAAATCAGTCTTGAGAAAACTAACATTCTGCATTTGCACAATGAAGACATGTCCGAAAAAAAGTTTAAAAACAGAATAATTATGCCAGTACTGGATATTAAAATATTAGGAGTCACTTTTGCAAATCATTTTAGAAAGAAAAAAAAAACTTAATTTCAATCCTCACCTAGATATTATACTAAATAAAGCAAAAAGATTAAAAAATCTGCTACTGTCAATTAGCGGAAAAGCAGGGTCTGAGTACCCAAAAAATACTTACATTATACAAAACAATATTTAGGGCAATCCTTTCTTATGGATCGGAGCTTTGATATATATTCGTGTGTGTGTGTGTACATATAAATAAGAAAAATATAAATAAATTCATTTCAATGCCAAATGCTATTATGGAGCACGCAATCATATAAAACGACGAGTTCTAATTGTATACATAGCATAGCCAAGATGCCTTTGCTTAAGGATTTCATTGAATCCAAAGATATGAAATATGAATTAAATAATTTAAATTTAGAAGAAAAACAAAAATACACTTTAGATGTCCCAAGCATTATAACGGATTTTTTAAAATTTAAAATGACTTATTTAAAGAACAACACAAATTAAACTTTTCAAAGCTTCTTTCCTAACAGCATACCAAAATATATCCGACCATATTTTCATAATTCTCAATTCATTTCTAATCATGGAAATTTCAGAAACTTTTTAAAAAGAATTAAAGCGGTGGAAGACTGGAGTTGTTTTTGCGGACATGAGGAACAAACCTCAATGCATCTTTTACTGGATTGTCCTGTTTTCAAAACTATAGAATCGACAATAATTCAATAATAACATATCCAGGTATTTTTATTTTCAGTAAATAAATGTATATCAAATTCAATTTCAATTTAAATAATGCTGATTGTACATTCCGTCAGACATTTCTTTCTTTCGTATGTAGTTATTTTTCTCGTTTTTTATTTCTCTCCTTCTCATTTATAATATCATATGACTATTCTATTCACGGCCTTAATTTATTGTATATGTATATATATATATATATGGAAGCAATGATCGCCTCTCCCGTCAAAATAAACGTCAGAAACTGACGCCATCTATTTGACGGGAGAGGCGACCATTGCTTCCATGGATTAATTTCCTCCCGGCAAATTTTCCATATATATATATATATGTCATAATTTGTATAATTAGATGCCAACCTAATCCAAATATGTATGAAATGTATGATTTGTTTCAATAAAAAGAACAAAGGTAACACTGGAGGATAGAAAGGCCTAGAAGCAAGGCCTAGAAAAGAGGCTTAAGAGTTAGCACAACCATTAGCAAAATTACATCCAATTTTATTATCGCGGAACTAATAAAAGTTGAGTTGAACGAACTATTACTTCCTGGTCAGGTTAGGACATGTCTTAAGACAAAAGAAGTAGCGTAGACCAACCAGAGAGTAGTACCTCAGAAGGTCAGCCAATAGAGAACCGCCACGTCACACCTTTCCACCAATGGGAAGTAAGAAAGGTCTTCGTGTTAAATCGAGAACCAAGGATTGTCAGTTGTTCTTTCGATCCCACCGAGATAGCACCTATAGTCTTCACTTCGCTCCCACCGAGATAGCACCTAGAGTTGTTCTTTCGCTCCCACCGAGTTCGGACCTAGTTATCGATTCGCTCCCACCGAGATAGCACCTACAGTGTTCACTTCGATCCCAACGAGGTAACATCTGCTCTAGAGAATTCCCCCGTTCATCCTCAGCTAAGTCAATCACCGCCATGTGATCAGATAGTTAAGAGACAATCCGCTCTATCTTCTCCAAAGCCTTTCTTTCCTCCGACCAGTTGCCTTTTTATTTCAACCCATCAAGTGTCCTGGCTTATTTCCCCTGTGTGTAAACCTTATCACTCAGCCACCACGACTGCGCCACCACTTCAACAATCATCAACCCCAAGAGTAAGGTTTCCCCGCATATAATATTACGATATATATGTTTAATTAAAAAGACATATATTGGATCAAAAAAAACATTTATTTTACCAATATTTCAGCTGGCTGAACGCCAACCTTTATCAAGGTGTTATAACATTTTGAAGTGTGTCAGACAATGTTAAAGATAAATGTAAATGCATATACATTTATGACAGCGCAGGTGTCTTTAGGGGGACATAGCGCTTTAAATTGAAATAATAATAATTAAAACAAAAATCTACTTATATAATTGCCTTATTCTGTCTGTCTGTCTGAAGCTCACGGATAGAATGCGCGCCCATTGGCTGCTGGATGAACACGTGACCTCCCTGCCCCCATCTAGACAACCCTGTTATCAGCTGTGTGATACATACACCTGTCTATAGCGGCCATTCTAGACAACCCTGTTATCAGCAGTGTGTTACATCCACCTGTCTATACAGACCACCCTGTCTATAGCGGCCACTCTAGACACCCCTGTTATCAGCAGTGTGCTACATCCACCTGTCTATACAGACCACCCTGTCTATAGCGGTCACTTTAGGCAACCCTGTTATCATCAGTGTGTTACATTCACCTGTCTATAGAGACCACCCTGTCTATAGCGGTCACTTTAGGCAACCCTGTTATCAGCAGTGTGATACATACACCTGTCTATACAGACCACCCTGTCTATAGCGGCCACTCTGGACACCCCTGTTATCAGCAGTGTGCTACATCCACCTGTCTATACAGACCACTCTGTCTATAGCGGCCACTCTAGACAACCCTGTTATCAGCTGTGTGATACATCCACCTGTCTATACAGACCACCCTGTCTATAGCGGTCACTTTAGGCAACCCTGTTATCAGCAGTGTGTTACATCCACCTGTCTATACAGACCACCTTGTCTATAGCGGTCACTTTAGGCAACCCTGTTATCAGCTGTGTGATACATCCACCTGTCTATACAGACCACCCTGTCTATAGCGGCCACTCTGGACACCCCTGTTATCAGCAGTGTGCTACATCCACCTGTCTATACAGACCACTCTGTCTATAGCGGCCACTCTAGACAACCCTGTTATCAGCTGTGTGATACATCCATCTGTCTATACAGACCACCCTGTCTATAGCGGTCACTTTAGGCAACCCTGTTATCAGCTGTGTGATACATCCACCTGTCTATACAGACCACCCTGTATATAGCGGCCATTCTAGACAACCCTGTTATCAGCTGTGTGATACATACACCTGTCTATAGCGGCCACTCTAGACAACCCTGTTATCATCAGTGTGTTACATTCACCTGTCTATACAGACCACCCTGTCTATAGCGGTCACTCTAGGCAACCCTGTTATCAGCAGTGTGATACATACACCTGTCTATACAGACCACCCTGTCTATAGCGACCACTCTAGACAACCCTGTTATCAGCTGTGTGATACATCTGCCTGTCTATACAGACCACCCTGTATATTGCGGCCATTCTAGATAACCCTGTTATCAGCTGTGTGATACATACACCTGTCTATAGCGGCCACCCTAGACAACCCTGTTATCGGCTGTGTGATACATACACCTGTCTATACAGACCACCCTGTCTATAGCGACCACCCAAGACAACGTTTTTAAAATATATTCGCACTCGGGTAAACCCCGGGTGTTGCCCGGGCCATTCGTCTAGTATATATATAAGAGAAATTTTAGGAATCGATGATTAGTTAGTTTATCATTGAATACTTATCTCACACGCTTTCTAATTTCAATATTCTAGTTTTAGAAATTAATAGTTACATATGAAATTTTATGTAATATGTGTTCTTTTTCAAAATCATAACTCGGTATTGCTTGTGTGAATTTGTAAAGAAGTATTGTGGAATATATATATATATATTAACTAGCGGATGTGTACCCGACTTCGCCCGGGTTTTATTCGAGTGAAAGTTTGCCTAACGAATATTATTGATAGTAAAATATTCCGGAACACATAAAATATTATGATAATAATGATAATAATATTCGTTACATTTAAAATTAATATAATATATAAAATATATTTTTCGAGCAAAAATAACCACTCTCTCTACTGAATAGATTTAAAAAAAAATATATATAAATAAAAATATCTAGAGATATACTACAAGATCTTAGCCAAAAGGCCGAGAAACGATATTTTATATATAGAGATGACCTGGCTTCGTGTGTCTTCTGCTCGAGTGAATGTTTCTCTGGTAGATTTTATTCCTGCCTACTAAAAATTATCATCTGGCTTTGCCCATGGTCTGCTTTAGTGAATATTCCCCTAAAGAATTTTGTTTATGTCAATCAAGCATGATACAGAAATATTGTCATAATCATTTCTGACTAAAAGTATTGTTGCCCAGTACTTGGTTAAAAATAGTTTTTATTGGTTAAAAGTGTGACAAAAAACTCTTCCAGATTTAACTCTTTGTCCTGTTCAAATTTCAGCAAGAACAGTTACATATTGAAGGCGTGCATAGCCGACAAACATATATATACAAGGTGCGTTCATTAATTTCCAGGACTGCTCTGTATCTTTGAAAAAATAAAACAAATAAAAAAACTAATTTAATATTTTTCAAAATATGCCCCTCCTGCCTCAATACACCTGGTCCATCTTTTTTTCCAATTGTCGAAGCAGGAGATAAAATCACTTTTTGAGAGGTTCTTCAAGGTTGCCTTCGATTCAGCTTGTATCATATCAACGTTGTCAAATTTCCTTCCTTTTAACTTCATTTTCAATTTAGGATAGAGGAAAAAGTAATTGGGGGCTAAGTCGGGGGAATAGGGTGGATGAGGGATCTGTATGGTTGAATGCTTGGCCAAGAACTGCAAAACAACATGGGCTGTGTGCGGCCGCGCATTATCGACGTGAAGTATCCAGTCATTGTTTTGCCATCTTTCAGGTCTTTTAAGGCGCACTGCCTCCCTTAAGCTCCTCATTATCCCCAAATAAACCTCTTGATTAATTGTACGTCCGAAAGGAATAAATTCATGGTGAACCAAACTGATGACAAACTGACTTTGGAATTTGTAAATCTTGTCTTTTTGGGTTTCGGTTCCCCTCTTTCAATCCATTGGCTGGATTGACGTTTGGTTTCCGGGTCATACTGATACACCCATGTCTCATCCCCGGTAATGATTTTTTGCATCCCTTCTGGATCGGTCCGATTCATTTCAACCATGTTTTTGCAGACATCCATTCTAACCTCCTTTTGTTCCTCTGTTAGAATCCGGGGAACAAATTTTGAAGACGTCCGGATCATGTCCAAATCTTTTGTTACTATTTGATGACACAGTCCTACAGATAGTCCAGTCTCTGAAGATAAGTCTTTAATAGAAATTCTTCTGTTAGATTTAATTAATTCCTTTATTTTGAGCTTGTTTTCCTCGCGACGTAATGATCTTGTACGCCCAGTATGCTGATCATCGTTTACCTTTTCCCGACCTTTTAGGAAGCGTGATAACCATTCAAAAGTTCTTGAACGGGATAAAGCTGCATCGCCAAAAGCTTCTTTAATCAATTTATACGTCTCAGTATCACTTTTTTTTCAATTTAAAACAAAAATTAATGCAGATTCTCTGCTCTTCGAAAATGACCATTTTAAAATTAGAAATGCGAACCTTACAAGGAAGTTGTTTTGTTCTATTTTTAAATCGGCGCGTGCGCCACGAGACTCGTGCTTTCAGTCAGGTGTGGTCGAATGTCCAATATTTAACTCTGTATAAAAAAATTCTCTTTAGCCTTTTTATTTATTTTATTTTTTTAACCAGTCCTGGAAATTAATGAACGCGCCTTGTATATATGTTCCCGGCTTCGCTCGGTTTTTACCCGAGTAAAGTTTGCCTTACGAACATTTGTTAAAACGATTCTAGAAAACATCCAATCCCTACTGATTCTATACTTGTCTATACTCTCGATAATTTGAAATTTTTTCCCGGTCCCTTGAAAAATACTCGATAAGTTGAATAAATTCAATAATAATTGGCCCACTCGGTGATTTGAAGTTGAAGGAATAGTATCTTGTCACGAACGAACATTTGTAAATAACTTTATTTAGCGAATGTACCTGGTTTCGCCCGGTTTTTACCCGAGTAAAAGTTTGCCTAACGAACATTTTTTAAATCGATTCTAGAAAACATCCAATACACCTATATATAGATTTATAAAGTATATAAAAATTGTTATATGCGTTTAAATATATTTTTGAAACACATAATTCTTTTGAAAACAATTATTCAATTTCAAATAAGATATTTTCTTTAAATATATATTAATATTGAAATGTCAAGTTTTTTTACAACGTCATGAGAATATTATATTACTTGATTCCTCAAATTAAATATTAAATTTATTATACTTGGAACACATTTTAGCATTTTTACAATTTATGAATTTAATTTCACCAGATACCACGAGAGGTGCTGCTTGTGAGTGAAAGTAGAAAATTAGCAAATAAAATTGCAACGAATATTTATTTCGAATCAAATTTAAACCAGAAACCTCCCAGTAGAATAACAAATAACTTCCTAAAGTTTCATGGCGATTGGATAATCTTACCTTTTAAAAACATTCATTGTGTACAAACTAACATTCATCGTGTAAACAAACTACGTGTAAAATTATTAACCAATCAAATTCATTTATCGTCACGACCAGTACTGCGCCAAGCGGTAAAAGGCTGGAACTAACGCTTTTGGTTTTACATTTTTCAAAAAAGCACATTAACCTTTTTAGTATTTTGAATAGCCTATATGTAAAACGAAATCTTCAGTTACCTACATGCGAAATTTCATAATGATTGATTCTGTAGATTTTGCGCAACGCAATAACAAACATCGATTTTGGATTTCATTCTTATAGATATAAAAGAAAAAGGATATTTCAAATTGTGCCTTAATATGTATTTGGTCTTATTACCTTGTGTTTATCATATAAATTGTGCCTTATCATGTATTTGGTCTTATTACCTTGTGTTTATCATATAAATTGTGCCTTATCATGGATTTGGTCTTAATACCTTGTGTTTATAATCTATAATCCAAATTGTGCCGTATCATGGATTTGGTCGTTTTACTTTGTGTTTATAATCTATATTCCAAATTGTGCCTTATCATAGATTTGCTCATATTACCTTGTGTTTATATACTATAATCCAAATTGTGTCTTATCATGGATTTGGTCTTATTACCTTGTGTTTATAATCTATAGCGAATGTTCCCGGCTTCGCCTGGTTTTAACCAGAGTAAAAGTTTGCCTAACGAACATTTGTTAAAACGATTCTAGAAAACACACACATCCAATCCATTCTATATATAGATTTATAAACGTATATAAAAATTGTTATATGAGTTTTAATATATTTTTGAAACACATAATCTTTTGAAAACAATTATTAAATTTCAAATAAGATATATAAAATATATATATTAATATTGAAATTTCAAGTTTTTTTACAACGTCATTGGAATATTATATTGCTGATCTTCAATTTAAATATTAAATTTAATATACTTGGAACACATTTTAGAAATTTCTAAAATTTATAAATGTAATTTACTAGATGCCGTTAGAGGCGCTGCTTGCGAGTGAAAGTAGTTAATTTGCAAATAAAATTGCAACGAATATTTATTTCAAATTAAATTCAAACCAGAAACCTATCCAGTAGTATAGTAAACCTAAACTAATCCACCAGCTGGTAGATATTTTCGTTTGAACCTTCTGTTGAATTTCTTTGGCTCGTCATTATTCGAACAAGATCAGGATCACATAGTTGCTCTGAGGGGAGGTCAAGCCGAGTGATCGCGCCCATATCGACTTCTAGAAGTGGGGCACCGCCTTCCAAAGGGTTTCTGTTTGTGTCCACTTTTATATATCACCGTAATGTCGTATTCTTGATGTCGCAATGCCCATCTTGCAAGTTTTCCGGACGGATCTTTAAGACTGGCAAGCCAACAGAGCGCCTGGTGATCAGTCACTACAGTGAAGGGTTTCCTAAATAAGTATGGTCTAAATTTGGTAATGGTCCATACGACTGCCAGGTATTCCTTCTCTGTAGTCGAATAATTTCTTACGGCTTTCGTTAAAGCCCGAGATGCCTAGGCAATGGCTTTTTCTTCTCCATTTGTATCTGCACAAGAACTGCTCCAATACCATAACCACTTGCATCGGTATGTAATTCAGTTGGACAGGTCTCGTCAAAAAATCCAAGAACTGGATCCGCTGTTAATGCCTCCTTCAAATTTTCAAAAGATTGTTTCTGATTAGAACCCCAAGAAAACTTTGCACCTCCCTTCAACAGAATTTGGAGTGGTTGAGCTCTGTGGCAGTAGTTCTCTATGAACCTCCGATAGTAAGAACACAATCCCAGAAAGCTCTTAATATCGTGTATATTCTTGGGTGTTGTAAATTTCATATAAGTCTGGCTGGATCCCTCTGTAGGATACGCGGTGTCCTAAAATCTTAATTCCGTGAGCAGCAAACAGACATTTATTTGAGTCCAGGGTAAGTCCAGCACTCTGCATGCACTGAAGAATTGCCGTTAGTCTATTTAGATGTTCTTCAAAGGTCTCAGAAAATACTATGATGTCGTCCATGTAGCAGAGACACATTATCCACTTATAATGCAATATTTAGCACCTTTTAGACAGTCTAACGTATTGTCTATACTGGATAAAGCGTAAACGTCTTTCTTAGTGATTTTATTCAATCGACGATAATTATTGATCTTGAGAGACATGTTACATGCCAGTGCCTTGTAGGAAAGCAACAGATCATCAACTATGTCTCTGTAATTTTCAATCTTGACACTTCCTAAGAAGTTATTGCAAACGTTTCTAAAGAAATTCCATGTTGCTGCTTCAACTTCATTCAAACTATTTTGAAAATTTCCATCCTGCAGCAATTCTCGAATCTGAGGTCCAACAGAAATGCCTTTTTTAATTTTCGCATCACTTATGCTAGAACATTTTTGTTTTAGGTAGGCAAATCCAATGGCATTTCGATCCATTGCCTTGACAAAGTTCTTCATCAATCCCAGTTTAATATGTAATGGTGGTAAGTAAATATTTTCTGAATCGATATGGGGAGGATTTACAATATTTTTATGTCCAGAAGTAAAGATTTCACGGTTTGGCCAGCCTTTTTTTTGTAATGCCTTTCCCTATCTCTGCTATCCCACTCACACAGAAAACAACAATATTTTGTATATCCAAGCTGTAATCCACGCAAGAGAGCAATGACTTTCAAATCGCTGCATATTTTCAAACCGTATCTTTCATATTCTATCTTTTTTCAAAAGCAGTTTCATGTTTTCGTAAGTCTCTTTCATGTTGGATGCATGTGCTATTGGCACTGATGGGAATTTATTTCCGTTGTAAAGGAGAACAGCTTTCAAACTATATAATATTTAAAGAATAAACGAATAAACGCCACACTTGCAATATACTAAATCATTCTCTTGTGAAAAGAAGTCTTGAAATTCATCTTAACGCTTGCGAAAAAGCATACTTTTGTGCCTTTATGCAGCAGATTCCAGCCTTTTAACCTAGAGCCTGAAAGTTCACTCTGTTTTTTTGGATAAATCTAAATCACGTACGAGGTAGTTCAAATCTCCTTGGGTTAACAAATGAGGTTCAGATGAAGCACCTGCTTCAAAATTTGTGTCATCCAACTGATGCTCTCGTCTATTTGAATCATCGTCACTAAATATTACATTTCAGGAGGCTGTGGCACAGGTAAAATATCACTATGAGGAACCGGTCTCATAGCAGAAGGCAAATCTGGATATTCAACTGTATGTCTTGATTTGGATATAATACCTGTAGTCTTTGTCAAACAAAATTAACAGTCTGAAGAATGGTCTTTAGGTTACTTTCCTATCATTGAAACCGCAAAAGGCATATGACGCTCACCTTTAATCCACCCTGTAAGACATCGGGCACAAATTTCACAACAATGATGAGACCAAGTCTTATCTTGGTCACCGACTTTACAGCCAAAATAAAGTTGATAGAACCTTTTGATGAGCGGTGTAAAGTTTCGCCTTTGAACTTTGAAAGTTAATTCCCCACAAATGTAAGAGAAAATATCAAGAATATTAATGCAACGCCTCGGCATATTGACACAGTCTAGTGCACACGATTTATAAAAGCCAATCGATAGAGAAGAATAAACTGATCACTTCAAATTTACCTTTCAATTCTGATGCAAATCTATTTAACAAATCGTTAGGATCAATTTAAATATATATATTAAAACTGTTATTCAGAAAATAGCATTCCAGATCTTGTCGTTATTTTTGAGTTTAAAGCAAAACAGATTGCATTATAAAATAAACATATTTAATTAAAAATTCAATGATTTGTTATTTAAATTAATATTTATGATTCTTAAAGAGCAAACAATTTAATTAATAACAAATAAAATAAAGATTTTGGCCTCACATATCAACTCTTCTTGTCAAAAATAAAGCGCTAGCTAATGTAATGATGTTTACTTTAAAAAATTCTTACGTAACAGTTTCTGCATTATTACTCTATATACCAATTTATAACAAAAATGGTTATCCTGCAAGAACTATGAGTGATGGAAAAGTTCTGATTTCATTTTTAATTCATCATGAAAAGTTATATTAGAATCAACATCAGGTTTTCTCCTTGAAAAAAAAAAAAAAATGTAGACCTGCGTAATCAACACAAAAGCGCCAACTTTCATCCTTCTTTTTCACCAGGACAACCGGGGATTACACGGGCTTTCCGATGGTTGGATAATATCGTTTGTCATCATCTTATCTACCTCTTTACTTATTATGCGACGCTCAGCAGGCGAGACTCTGTAAGCTCGTTGGCTTATGGGTGGATGATCTGCAGTCTCAATTCGATGTTTTATCTGGATTCCATCAGTGCCGCCCTTTCTTTGGGTGTTGAAATTAGTCGAAAATTGTCTGAGCAACCCTAGTAACTTTTCACGCTTTTCGCTTGTGAGGTCAGGGGAAACCATCGAAGAAAAAATTCTCTACGTTCTTCGGTGGATGTTGAAGTTGTTTTTGAAGATGTCGCTTCCACAACACTCAAATAAGCTTCCTCCAAAGGTTCGGCAAAACCTATACATGTATTTCTTGGTATTATCTGTGCTTCGAATTTTCCATTAGCAAGCCATACCTTCCCCTGATTATGATGGACATTAACAATTTAAGCGGGTATAAATATTTCTATACTCAATACGACATTGTTATTTCCAGTGATGATAATATCTGCGTTTTCCATATCCTTCGGGGTTGACACGGCTATTCAAGCCATTGATCGGGCTGGTATAACATAATCACTTAAGGCTGTTAAGCGCCAAGGATCTGTAGGGTTTGACTTTTCTAAAAAAATGCTTTCAAAATATAATTCAGATCGTCCACAATCTATAACTGCTTGTGACGACTCTAAAAATTTCCATCCAATGGTAACATCATGACTGCATTGTGGTAGTACTATGAATTCAAATGGAATCAAATTATCCTGGACGGTCATTCGAAGGATACATTTACCTAATGGTTGTACACAATTTCCATCGGGGACTTTCAGGGCAATATTTTTGACTGCAGGTAGCATTACCTTTCTTAGCGGCGGTATTTTTAAGAAATAAAGGAATAGGACGCCCCAGAATCGACTAATGCACTTACCGGCTGGTTATCGACCACTATGTCAAAGTAATTAGTTCTCAATTTATCGACTGTTGGAGGATTTCCCTGACAAGCGGCCTCACCTCCTAGAAAGGACGCTCCATTTAGTCTTCCAGATTTCGGCGACTAGGAGATTGGCTAAATCGTCTGTATGGCGTAGGGGATCTGTGACGGCGAGTCGGTGATCGTCCTCGATTGGGGTTAGGGGATGAGCGTCTTGGTGTTGTCTGGTTCAAGTCGTCTTCCTGATTAATTGGTGTTTCTTGATTTCTGCCTCTGTCACGATATGAGTTGAAGACTGCTTTTCTTTCACGGTAATACCTAACAACATGCCCTGGGCGTCCGCAGTGAAAAAAGATTGGTTTGTTGTCGACTGTTCTCCATTCGTCAGTTTTGCGTTTAGGGAATTCCTGCCGTGGTCTCCTTCCCATCACACTCGATTAGTGTCTGATTTGACTAGATTTCCGTCTTTCCCGTATATTGTAATTCCAATTTTCTTTTTCTGCGTCATACCAAGACTTTTGATCAGCATTGTAGGACTTGGACTATATTTTATAATTGGTTCCAGTGTCTTCTCGGCTCTTTGGTAGACCACCTCTTCTAGCTGTTTGGGGATGATGGGAGAGTCAAGTCCCGAAATCACATTGCTGATCTCCTTTACTATCCGACGAAGGAGTTCCTCGATATCTCCGTTGCTATCAGTTGAAATGAAAGTGACGTTCATAAGTCTATCAAATTCTGGTTTTCCTATTCTCTTTTTATCCAATGTTTGGACTAGATTCTCCCTGTCGCGAAACATTTTAAGGAGCTCTTTTCTGAAAGTCTGCCATGATGTGAGGTTTTATTCTTCATTCTCATACCAGCGCTTAGCAGCATCTTCTAAAAAGAAGATGGCATTGGAAAGACTCATAAAGCCGTCCCACCCATTATACCTGGCTGCCCTATCTTAATCTTTCAGCCATTGATGAGGGCACCCCGATGTTTTCCCAGCAAAGTTAGGAGGATTTCTGGGCTGTTGCAGACAGGTGATGGGAATCCTGAGAGGTGAATGGACTTTTTGTTCATTCTTGATGGGCATTTCTTCTTCCTTATATTCCATTGGTTGTAGGCCTTGTAGACGTCGAATTTTTCTTTTACAAGTCACCGTCAGATTTACCGAGATACGAGCAGCAACTTCACCAAAATGTCACGAAGATTCCAAAAATATTTATTCATTATTTTTAGCAAAGCAACAAGACAAAAATAACTCTTCCACATTTAAGGAAAGCAAACAAACTAACTAACAACAAAATGTAATTAACTATATTTACATATTTTATATTTGTACAATTAATATTTACATATATTTGAAAAACAAAACTATCGCAATATAACAAGGAAAAATGTAAACGGCCGAAATCATAATAAAGTTGAACACTCACTGTTGATGGGCTTCTGTTGGACTTCGAAGCTGGGTTGTGTTGAAGACTTGGAGAGGTTCGGGGTCACAGTTTGAACCTTGGTTCATGTTGGAAAGTCCCGATGAGAAATGTGGTTGCCGTACATGGCGTGTAGGCGAGTCCGCGGGGCGTAGGCGGCTTGATCCGCTCGTGGTGGCGTAGACTGGCAGGGAACGGCGTTGTTGTAAGAAATTGTTCCAGTAGGGTTTTGCATTACTCTACTACTGTCGGAATGGGTTGGTTCGCAGTCATCAAAGCTCTCGTAGCAGTTCTCCTCACTGAGACTGGGGCTCGAGCTGTCTCGCTTGTCCGGCGTGCTAGAGTCACTGAGGGCGACGTCTGTGTCTTCTAACAGTAGGCGGAGGTCTTTTTGAGGGTTTTTGGACATCTCATCTTCCACAGTCAGCTCATGTGAATCAGGGGTAGTGGGATCTTGGGAAGTATGTTCAACTGGGACTTAGGAAGTCTGTTCAATTTAGACTTGGATCTACCTCCGATAGGGTCTGGTTATTGTCCTTGTTCATCCTGTCGACTCTCTGTTGGAATGTAGTTGATGCTGTTGGATAACTATAGTGTAGCATGTTGGTTAGAAGCAGTCGTGGTGGTTGAGTGATGGGTGGTAAGGACACACAGGAGACAGGATCCAGAGGCAAAACCCCGTGAGGAAATAGATCAGGGAGGAAAGATAGAAGGTCCGAGAACAACCCCTAGAACAACTGGCGTCGAGACCACCTCGGTGAGAACTGAGCTTTTTCTTATCACATCCAGCCGCTTTTAAACCGATTTAAGTAAGATAAATCCCTTAGGGGAGGATGAAGACTTGACACTTGTTTACCAAGGAGGTTGTTTTTTAACCCGGCTATCTTCCCTTTTTCCTCGTACTCCCACACAGGCCATTTTATTTATATATTTCCGAATATTATGACATTTAAATATATATAGATCATCTTGACCTATAAAACTCTCTTAACCCCTTTATAATAAAATAAATGCTAGTCGTCTGTCAAGTACCAAAAATGGTGTCCTAAATGGAATGAACAAACTCTTTTTAAAAATAGAACTCTATTTTCATCAAAGTCACAAAGAGAGAGTGAGAGAGACCAAAAAATCGCAAATTTATTTGTTAAATATTTCAAGTAATTTGATATATCGAATTTGAAAAACTGATATTATCAAATAATAATCAATTTCTAGAGAGAGAATTATACGATATTACCACATAGACTAGCAATACGTACCTATTACTTTATAAAATAAAAATACACATTTTGCTAGCCTAAATTACAATTTTATCTAAAATTATTATACAATTCTTGATAAGCGCTCTCTATTAACAAATCATAGCTTATTCTTCATATAATCTTACACATAACACACAACATTTAAAAAATAAATCTGGCACTCTTAATTGTTTAAATAATCTTTTATTCAATGCTTTATGCTTGTTAGCACGTTTTCTTTGAAGTTTCTTCTAGAAAGAACGAGCTGACTCAATTAGATTCAATTGATTTATTTCAAACAACAAAAGAGAATTACACTACGATTTAATGCGATTTAGTTGTATTTATAACACAAAAGAAAACAGAAGAAGAAAAAAAAACAACAAAAAGAATGATGATAAGTAACAATAAAATTCTATGAATATGAATTATAATTAATTAATAAAATACAATAATAATAATAATAAAGAACCTAACAATGCTGAAGAGCTATTGGTATGATAGAAACAGGAAAAACCCAAACATAAGTAGCTAAATAGATGAATGTTAACTGAAATGTGGCCAACCAGCTCTGGAACAAATTCACTAACATCGAAATCATTTTTAGAAGACCAGGACTGGGTATAAAAAATCTAAGACTTCCCAGGCAGACTACTACCTAATTATGACTGCTAAGTGTAATTGAGGCATGAAAGTTCCTCAGCCCTCTCTAATTAATTATTTCAAACAATGAACTATATTGATAATCAATTATCTATAGCATACTATATTCGGTATTCTTGAAAAAGAATCTGAACAATATTTAAAGTATACTATGTTTATATTTCTGCTATGGTAGGCCTAATTAGATGAGCAATAGTGTAAAATAAAATGTCATGAAATTCAATCAAATAGAGCTCATGATTTTAATTTATGATTTGAAATAATATATATCTCCGAAGATTTTCTCTTTCAAATGTTAATAAACTAACTGTTTATTCTCCCTTCTCATTCTTAAAAATGATCTCTCACTGCAGAAATCAGCGCATTAAATGCTCACTCTAATAAATGGGAAAACAACTTCAGAAATATACAAGTGTACAAATATACAAATATACTTGTATATAGATTATAAATTCAACAAAAAGTATCTAACATGACTGACTTTGAAAAGAAATAAAAAATAATTACAGTTTATAAAATCAAATTGAATATTGCAAGTCCGATTTCTCCTAGGTTCATAAAATATATTAAAATGTGTTGAATTTAAAATTATAGGAATTTCGTAATGATATAAAAGTAATATTACTTGTTAAATATATTCATTAGAAAAAAAATCCAGAAAGCTGCCTAAAAAAAGACAAGCCAACATGAATTTATGTTTAACATCTCCAGAGAGAACATTGCCTTATTATCTATATACGAGAGACAAATCTGGCATGTCTAGACGTTTCCATTAAGTTTTGGGGTTCTATAAATCTTCTATCTAAATACGAAAACCTTCGCACTTGACGTCTGCATATACTTCACAACTTCAGAGTGCCTTATGCCTTTTTTTCTCTGAGGGACCATTTAAATACAAAGACAAAACTCACGCTGACTTTTCCATCCCTAGAATTTAGATTACAATCCAAAAAAAAAACATAATAGGTTCCTCTTTCTAGTATTAACAAGACTCTGTTAACTTCGATATTTGAACAAGAATGTTTTCAACGTGGTATCAACGGTAGACCAAAGTACTTAACTCAACCAGGATTCTTCTATAGAAATGTTAGTGGATGGAAATCCTTACCACGTGAAGCTATACAGATGGCGGTAGAGAGGTCCGCGACGATCTCAGCGTGGACCCCGAGGACCAGGGCGGCCAGAGAGAGCAGGAGGGCAGGGGAGGAGAGCATGTTGGAGAGTAGAAATGTAGTGCCGGTGACTGGAACAAGGCGGCTTTATACCCCGCCCATGCCAAGGCTGTGCCAATAAAATTACGTGCGACTACAATGGGAGGAAATCCAAACAACCCTCAGTTTTTTGTTCCTTAAGTGTGACTGTTTGTCACCAATTCTTCCTTATCTCGTTTCCTCAAATTACCTTTTATTTGGTTGAGTTGGATCCCTATGAGAATTTATTGACATGTATTTTTTTCTTCCTCGGTCATACCAATGTTACCTGTGAATTTAGATTTAATGGATCAGATTAGGTTTAGATAATTTATTTTTAGATGTCATATAAAATTAAAATCAGCACACATACACCAATAAGGTAAATTTATTGAGAAAGTATTTTTAAAATAAAATAGAGTATTCATATCTCTAGGTATACACTCTATAGCTTGGGATATTGCAGATATTCTTTATATGTCATTTCAATAGTCTACAAAAGGTAACTTTATTATATATTTAAAAAGTTTGCTATCTTGATTTTTTGAAAATATGATAATCAAGAAGTCGAAATGCGAGAGAGAGAGAAAGACAGACAAAAAACTTTATTGACTACATGTCGACGAATGAATAATGTCTATTTTTGACCATAATATAATGAAAAAATAAAAAAAATAGAAATAATTTTTTTACAGTATCCGATACTCTCACAACGACAGAGTGTCCTGCTAAAGATGACAAGAGAATCTCTATTGACACCGCTGTCAGAAATATCCACTGTAACACTAACTGTAGACAGCCGGATTAACGCCCCTTTTTCTCCTTCTCTGGATCCCCGGGTATTGATTCTCATTGGTCAGTCTTATGTGGGTCATCCTCCCTTCCCCTGGAGTCCGGTGGCAAACTGGAGACGACTGGAAGGCGCCATACTTTATTACTTTCATTGCTTTGTATAAATTACGATATATATATTACGATATATATATTTTACGCCATAATGGGCAAACAATATTTTCTATTATTCATCATTTTTGAATTTTAATATGCATTTTGTTTTTAGGATTAAAATGAACTGTAGCTCTATTTTGTTCAAATAAAGCTGCAATATGAAACCATTTCGTCATGTCAATTGACTGTGCAGCTACAATTAAATCCTTCTTATCATTTAGAAATGTATCTGTTAATAAATTAAATTTTTCTTCCTTTATCAGATGGTTTTGATACTGAAAACAATGGAATTTACTTTGTATGTGGGAAAACAAAATCTTGTGCCAACTTTTAGTGTTTTCCATTTTTTATTGCAGGCTTTGAAATAGTCTCGTCTAATTGCCATTCAAGTTCTCATTCTCTTAGTTAATACATGAGATTTTTATTTTCATCATTCTATTTCAAAGAATGTTTCCAAATGTTGAAATATTACAAGCGGTTTGTATTTCCGCCATTTTGTTTTTCTTCCGAATCCATATCGACTACGCCAATGTGTGACATCTTTATGTAGCTTTTATATTGTGAAACGGATACTCTCTTCTTTCTGTATGACAAACTATTCGAGAGGCAAAGATCCTACGATGAAGTTATGGAATGATGGATAGACTCCAGCTGTCGTAGGATGGCCCACGTGAGTGTGAGTGTGGGGGGCGCCACGGCCGCGGCGCCCGGCAGGTGCCACGCCACGCCTAAAAATAGAATTATTGTGTGGGGGACAACAAGAGACTGGTCACATTTGCGGCAAGTAGAAGACGTGGGAAGTTGCCTCCGGGTATGTGGATGATCCGGCAAGACGGTACCAGAAGAGCCTAACATCGAAGCGACCTAGAAAGCGGTGTAGCCCAGGCTGGACGTGTATAGTGTAGAGCGGAACGTTTCCCAAGAGTGACATCCACGGCGCCAAGGATCCGTCTGAGGAGGAAGTTGAAGGCAAGCCCCACTCATTGTACTCCTTCTCTTCAGTACCGCGTATAATAAAGCATAATTTTTCCTGCGTCCTTGCTACCCACGGGTGTATCTTTGTGCCATCATGATCAAACAAAGAAGCGTCTGGGTACGACGTAATAATATATTATTAACTTTATCTTCAAATTTAATAATATTTATTTTTATTTTTAAACTTTTAAATTTGAAGTGTTTTTGTTAATAAAAAATATATTTTTAGACATCTTTTTTGTTGTTTTCTTCTATAAGCGGATTTTTATATCATTTTTATTGAGCTTTTAATAAATTATTATATACATTATTATTTCCAATGGAATAAAAATAAAATACTAATAAAAACACACAAAAAATATAAAATTACATTTTAAAGGTAATTAGGTATATTTGAATATTATTTCTATATTTTTCTTTGTAACCGCGTCTCAATATATTTTAATGTTAAAACTAAAAAAAGAGAGACAAAATTAACATAACACATTTTATTGATAAAATAGATTGATATTTTCAGATGTTTACTTAGTCTTCTTGGATTGGACGCATGCCTGAAAACAAATCCAATATGATTAGAGGCCTAAAATGTATATATATGGTAATTTAAACCAACAACCCCATATTGTATATAACTTATAACAAGATTTTCATGTTGTATAATTGAAACACATCTGTAAATGATTATACGCATTATTGACATGTGCCATTACATCATCATGTACTTTGTACAAACTGAGGATAAATAAATAAAACTCTGTAATAGATTAAGAGTTAAGCTAACGCAGAGATCGAGCATATAGCAGTCACAAAACAACAAGGTCTAAAAATGGAAACTGCTACGGCGCCAGTTTAGAATTTCACCAGACGATCAACGTCCCTGTCGCATAAGGCCCCCGTCTTAACCTATAAATAAAGTCACTTTACAGTCACTTGACAGTTACTTCACCATCTGCGTGAGCCATCGTCGGTTGTACCACAGGTCCATCTCATCCATCATGTAGACCAGTAAGAAATCTTCTATCTCTCCATCTTTCGCTCCTAGCTCAACTTTTATCTGTTCACGGAACTTGCTTAGTGCAAGTGCTTTGTGTATGGACATTCCCAAGCTTTCCACTCTGCTTCGACCACGACTGCCTGTACTCTGTGAAGACTTTTAAAGGTCTTACAAGGTGCAGAGAGGTACTGGAAAACTCCATCCTGACTGTTCCTCTCGGTCAACACAGTATAGCGAGAGTTACAGGGACTCACACCATAGATTAAGTCGACTGGATGCTTCACCACAGTTTTAATCGACAGGATTCTACAAGAGGCTACCAGACCTCACCATATATATATACCGTTTTTCGTTCCTGAAGGGTTGTCCGGATTACACTGCAATACTGGCTGAAATCCCTGCTATTATTCGAATAGCAACCGAACAAAGCATCCAAAACGACATGGCGAAAATTCAAAATACTTCACATTACAGTTACTTAAAATACCTAAAAAACTCAATAACAGCAGAACGATATTTATTCACAACTATTCCTCTAGCAATTAAAATATTTTTTGCACAACTGAGACTCCTTTGGACGATCTTCCCAGAAAATCGTTCAAAGCGCTGGAAGATTGATTTGACTCTAACCTGCGATCTGTGTAAAAACAGAATCCAAGACGAAATTATGCATATAATATTTGAATGCTCTTGCTTAGAGAAACAGAGGAAAGAAATTTTGGGTGACTTACCCTGGTCTCAACCTGACTGCCAACAAATTTGCAGCTGGATGAACACACTGATGGTTGATCAGGGTCTCTCCCTCGGTTTATATAAATTCTACAAGGCCGCAGTCAATGTCCGTTGGAGAATAATGGATTCGCCGAATGTCGTGGTTTGCTTGGAGGAAGAAGGCGAAGATTGAACGCGGCTGATTCCACACTAGCTCTCTCAATGATATCCTAACCTTGACATACTCTAAACATTGGTACTTTAATTTAAATATTTAATCATGTATGGTTCCTTTTGCTCTGTATGTTTATTTTTTGTTTATATGGCTATATTTATTTTTGTTTGTTTTTTCTTTCTTCTCTCTTTTCTTTTTCCTTATTACTTCTTGTATTTTAGTTTTTGCTTTTGAAATATATTCCTTTGCTAAATCCCGTAGAGGGGAATCATGTATAGGGCTGGATGCCCCAATAAAAAGGCTTGTGTGTGTGTGTGTATATAGAGTAATTTTGGAAGAAGTTATGTAAAATATGAAAAATAAATTATGATTCACTGATTTTTAAAATGAATTATAGTAAAATATTGAGTCAGAACAGAAAGCTAACTCGGTATTAGACAATACCATTAAGAAAATTTATTTTTTGTGTATTTGTTAGTTGATTTGAGCATAAAAGAGGATTGATTTTTAAATATATATCAAATAAATGAAGGATATAATAGGATAAAAGTTTTCTTCTCAAGTGTTCTCTTTTTTATCCTTTTATATACCTCTTTTTATCAATCATATATATAAAAACAAATATTTTATGCTTAAATCAACTAAAAAAATACATTTAAAAAATTAATTTTTTTAATGGTATTATATATATATAAAAGATGATACAAGTTTGTTGAAATGTTGAAAATTTATCATTGGCAATTAACCATTCCAATAAATAACTCTAACTAATATATACATATCAATTTTAATTTAGACATTTCAATTTTAATTTTGACATTTTTCATTTTAATTCAGACACATGGACTTTTCTATATCTTTTTTTTCTTCTATCTTCTAATATATAAAAGTCAATGTCTGTTGTCTGTTTCGCGATTAACTAAAAAATAATGAACTAATTGGTACCAAATTATATATAAACCTGAGGAAAATATTCGGCTACATTTTTATTAGTATTTTTGGCTATTTATTTTTTTTCATTTGAAGAACTTTTTTACGAGGAGTAAATACGAGGCGAAGTAACAACACCAGGCCAATTGAGAGATCAATGAGCGTTCTGCATTTTTTTTCAAGTTGCTTGCATACTTTTTTTGAAATATCTTTTTATGCAAGTGTTATTATTTAAACAAATTATTGAGTATTGAGAGAGAAATTTATAAGTTACGGTATTTTAACCCCGATGCACATTTAAAAAACACTTTTCAAAATTAGCGTTACTCTATGTAAATGATGGCTTTCGTATTTCTAATTAATTTTTGTTCTGGCCTTTATTTTTTAATCTCTTTTTTAAATCGTTTAAAATGCAGTCGCAGTCATTAGCAAACACATATGTTTGCCTAATTTCCATGTGCTCTTTTATTTTTTTACATAAAAATATTTACATTCTAGTATTTTGGATTATTTTTTTTATAAAACTATTTTTTCTTATTCTTACTGAGAAGATGGGCATCGCAGTCACTCCCTCAACTCGGGAAATTTCAATGGTTAATGCCCTCGGGCGGTTACCTCGGGGGTTGGGTGGAAGAGCTGCCATCTATTTAAACTATATTGATTTTTAAACAACTAAATGGATTGCAAAAAATAATTAAATCAAATACCTAAAAACTAATATAATATAATTTTTGCCATCACACACACTTTTTGTCAGTGGTTTATGTGTTACTTCTGTATTGCTATTCTGACACTTTTACTATTTATTATTGATGTACTTTCAGTATGAAGGAAATTGCACTCGGGGGAATTCTCGGACGAAGCCGGGTCAATCCTCTAGTAGGTTTATATATGGTGGTCGACATTCTGAGTATTTCAAGTATTTCAGAGTATTACAGAGTATACAAATTATAATATTAAAATTGAATAAAAGTTTTTATATAATTTATATATGTTTAACGCGCGTATAAATGAATATTTTCATATCCGAGTTTATTTTAAATGATACAGCAATCATTAAGATCATAACTTTAGATCATATTTGTACAAGGTCAGAAAGAGGGATTCGTCTAAATGCTCATGTGGTGCAGAAGAAGAAAATCCTGTACATATTCTAACGGACTGTCGACTTGTAGAGGACTTGAGAGTCAAAAATCAAATAAATATAAATTGTCTAAATCAAATAGTTAATAATAGATATATGTATATAAATTTTAATAGATTTTGTAGAATGTTCTTTAGTAATAGATAGCCTGGGCTGTAATAAATGGTAAATAGTTATATGCTGTAAATAGCTCTAAATTTCTGTTCTTAACTGTGATGTTCACTAATATTCATTATAGGGTAATTAAATCGTTAACTAACTGACAAATACGTTAATAATTTCTATTATAATAACTAAAATTATATTAATAATTACTGTAAAAGCTCCCAAACTTGTGTATGCATGCAAATATCCAAGACGGATATCGCGTGCTTTGTAAATGATAATAAATTAAGAGATAAAAATAACCTATTTATATCTAGTCATTCAGGTAGAGGATATGAAACAGTTTCATACATTCGCTGTAATCTAGCAGACTCGGATAGGTGACAAATTCACAGTCAGTTTCGGAAACTACAGAACGCCTACCTGGAAACCATGGTTTACGGCAGTATATTTTAACCATAAAATTGGCATTGTGCAATCATGCTACTAAACACATTTATTTCGGTAGATTATGATACTTTTATGAGAAAGTCTTGTGGATATAAGGATATCAAAGCTCGTCTTAAACAGACGAGGAGCATAGCTCGAACCCATGGCCTCAAGAAGGGCGTTCTAATTAGCTAAAGCTGGGATTGTATATTTACCACCTACCCGTTCGGTTATTTCTCAGCGAGAGAGAGAGAGAGAGAGCTCCAACATCGGGTCGCTCGTATCAGCCTCCGCCCTTTTTAGCCATTACTCGGCCCAGTCCGATTAAATCAGCCCTGCCAGGCTCCTAGACATCCTACCTAGAGTAATAGAGAGAGAGAGAGAGAGACGGTCAATTGATTAAATTTAGTTTTTTTATTTATAAAAAGAGAGACTAGAACCTTTTAGTCTTTGTGTATATTGTTAGAGAGATAATCAATGTATTGTATTTATAAAGAAATTATAGATTTAATAGTTATTTACGTATATAATCTTCAAAACCATGAGCGTCCTGGCCCAAAGACATCTCGCGTATTCTAAAATGTTGTACAGGAGTTTGGCTTGCTTATGACCGTTTGAATTTGCTATTTTATAATTTCACACCGAAAGATGTTAAAAAAAAGAAAACTATTGAATCTATGGCGTTTTAATCCATATTATGGATAAAATATAACTCCGTGTTTTGGAGATTTTATCCATAAAATCTAACACAAGGACAATTTATCCATATTATCTTCAAAAAAGTAGTAGTAGATCCGAGACAATCATTTCTAAAAATGCTACCTATATAAACCATAAATATCCATGTCCTTTCCTTTTTTCCTTATATCTATAAAAATGAACTCCAAAATCGATGTTTGTTTTCGCGTTGCGCAAAATCTACAGAATCAATCATTATGAAATTTCGCATGTAGGTAGCTGAAGATTTAGTTTAACATATAGGCTATTCAAAAAACTAAAAAGGTTGATGTGCTTTTTTTTTAAAATGTGAACCCAAAAAACGTTAGTTCCAGCCTTTTACCGCTTGGCACCGCACTGGTCGCTAGATAAATGAATTTGATTGGTTAATAATTTTACACGTAGTTTGTTTATACGGTGAATGTTAGTTTGTTCACACGATTAATGTTTTTAAAAGGTAAGATTTCCCAATCGCCGTGAATCTTTAGGAAGTTATTTACTATACTACTGGGAAGGTTTCTGGTTTGAATTTGATTCGAAATAAATATTCTTTGCAATTTCATTTGAAAATTATCTACTTTCACTCGCAAGCAGCGCCTCTTGCGGTATCTGGTAAAATTACATTTATATATTGTAAAAGTGCTAAAATGTGTTCCAAGTATAATAAATTTAATATTTAATTTGAGGAATCAGTAATATAATATTCTAATGACGTTGTAAAAAAACTTGGCATTTCAATATTAATATTTATTTGAAGAAAATATCTTATTTAAAATTTAATAAATGTTTTCAAAAATATTATGTTTCAAAAATTTAAGTGCATATTAAAATATTTATTTACGCTTATAAATCTATATATAGGCGGATTGGATGTTTTCTAGAATCTTTTAAACAAATGTTTGTTAGGCAAACTTTTACTCAGGTAAAAACCGGGCGAAGCCGGGAACATTCACTATAGATTATAAACACAAGGTAATAAGAGAAAATCCATGATAGGCACAATTTGGATTATATATTATAAACACAAGGTAATACGACCAAATCCATGGTAAGGCACAATTTGGATTATAGATTATAAACACAAGGTAATAAACCAAATTCATGATAAGGCACGATTTGAATTATAGATTATAAACACAAGGTAATAAGACCAAATCCATGATATGGCACAATTTGGATTATAAACACAAGGTAAAAAGACCAAATCCATGATAAGGCACAATTTGGAATATCCTTTTCCTTTCTTTATATCTATAAAAATGAAATCCAAAATCGATGTTTGTCATCGCGTGCGCAAAATTTACATATATGCTATTAAAAAAACTAAAAAGGTTAATGTGTTTTTTTAATGTAAAACCAAAAAGCGTTAGTTCAAGCCTTTTACAGTGTGGCACCCTACTGGTCGCTAGATAAATGAATTTGATTGGTTCAGGAAGTTATTTACTATACTACTGGGAAGGTTTCTGGTTTAATTTTGATTTGAAATAAATATTCGTTGCAATTTTATTTGCAAACTATCTTTTTTCACTCGCAAGCAGCGCTCCTCGCTGCATCTGGTGAAATTACATTTATAAATTTTAAAAATGCTGAAATTGGTTCCAAGTTTAATAAATATATAATTTAATTTGAGGAAGAAAGTAATATAATATTCCAATGACGTTGTTAAAAACTTGGCATATGAATATTCATAAAAATTTAAAGAAAATATCTTATTTAAAATTTAATATTTTTTTTTGTCAAAAAATTATGCGTTTCAAAAATAGGTTTAAACGCATTCAACAACATTATATTTTATAAACGTTTATAAATCTATATATAGGTGGATTGGATGTTTTCTAGAATCGTTTTAACAGATGTTCGTTAGGCAAACCTTTACTCGGGTAAAAACTGGACGAAGCCGAGTTAATTCGCTAAATACAGTTATTTACAAATGTTCGTTTGTGGCAAGATACTATTCCTTCAACCTCAAATTACCGAGTGGACCAATTATTATTGATTTTATTCAACTTAACGAGTATTTTTCAAGGGACCGGGAAAAAATTTCAAATTATCGAGAGTATAGTCAAGTATCGAATCAGTAGGGATTGGATATTCGCTAGAATCGTTTTAACAAATGTTCGTTAGGCAAACTTTTACTCGGGTAAAAACCGGACGAAGCCGGGAAACATATATATATATATATATATATGTTTGTCGGCTATGCACGCCCTCAATATGTAACTAATCTCTCTGATATTTGAACAGGACAGAGAGTTAAATCTGGAAGAGTTTTTGTCGCACTTTTAACCAAGAAAAATTATAATAAACCAAGTACTGAGCAACAATATTTTTAGTCAGAAATGATGATGACAGTATTGCTGTATCATGATTGATTGAAATAAACAAAATTATTTAGGGAAATATTCACTAAAGCAGACCACGGTCGAGGCCAGTAATAATTTTTAGTAGGAAGGAATAAATTTCTACCAGCGAAACATTCACTCAGGCAGAAGATACACGAAGCCAGGTCATCTCTATATATAAAATATCGTTTTTCGGCCTTTTGGCTAAGATCATGTAGTATATCTCTATATATTTTAGTTATATATATATTTTTAAAATCTATTCAGAATAGAGAGTGGATATGTTTTCTCGAAAAGTATAATTTATATATTATATAAATATTGAATGTAACGAATATTATTATCATTGTTATCATAATATTCTGTGTGTACCGGAATATTACAATCAATAATATTCGTTAGGCAAACTTCACTCGGTTAAAACCCGGGCGAAGCCAAGTACACATCCGCTAGTATACTATGAATTTAATCAGACAATGTTTCGATTGGGTTAAATTCTTTTATTTCTTTGAAAGGTAAAATAATAGAAGGGGGTGAGCTTTCGAAGAATCTACTGAATCAACTCCAATATAAGATATTTAATGATTTCAAATTATTAGAAAGTATATTCAAAATATACTTTATATATACAGCTCTGCCATCTGAAAGTTTCATGTGAGCGTAAGGATATGGCCTTTTTATTTTAATATATATGTTTTTAAATAAAAAGGCATATATTGGATCAAAATATTATTTATTTTACCAATATTTCAGTGTGCTGAACGCCAAGGTATTATGACATTTTAAAGTGTGTCAACAACAAACTTAGCGCCACACTTGTTGACACATTTTGTTGTTTCTTATCCCCTTGTGTAAAGATTACACGAATTCAATGTGACACACTTTAAAATGTTATAATACCTTGATAAAGGTTGGCGTTCAGCCAACTAAAATATTGGTAAAATAAATGATATTTTGATCCAATATATGCTTTTTTTACAACAACAAAAAGCCTTTTGTTTATATGGTTTTTGTTTTTATTTAAATATTTATTTATGGATTACTCTATTTAAAAAAAAATATATATATATATGTGGAAAAATAGTAAAAATGTGATATTGTACTGGGATAAGGTTTATAAAATTAAGAAAGAAAAAAAGGCATCTCCTTATTGTGCAACTGAAAGTTGCTGATGGCGCAAGCCACTTTCAATTGCACAATAAAGATATACTTTTCTTTAATATACATGTATATAAATCATCTAACTGAAAGTTGGATATATAAGAGTCTAGATCTTGTAATGATGTAAATTAATATTCTCCGAAAGATCACCTTTTATCGTTAAAAAAAGGTTTTTGACTAGAACAATTAGATGACGTGAACCGTCGTATATGTGTCGTTCTTCACTCTAAATTTGTTTGTACATTCTCATTTGAATCCTATAAAATAAAATATTCCTTTTGAAATTCCGTTGATAGAAACACTATCTTGTATCAGAATTATATACATCATTAATTGAAAAGAAGAGCGTAGATTATATAGATATATACTCTTATAAAATCAATACTTACCATCATTTCCTCGAAACACTTCATGTCATCAGCCTGAAACAGAGAGCCTCATGAGGGTTTTGTAAAGTTAACGATACATTAGCGATTATTATTGGATTTATAAAATATCTCTCTTATTGTTACAGTATATTTGGAGAGTTGCCGCCTGTTGTCTTTACTAAAAGCTTGTGTAAAGATCAAGATATCTTAATTCCCTGAAGTGACCGCCTTATATCTAAAGTCAATTTTTTTCGTTTTTTTTACCGTTCTCAGTGGTGAATAACGTTAAATGGCGCTCAGTGAAAATTAAACACTTTGATGACGGTGGCCATTTCTCAGAGAAGGATGGTGTATAATATTTCGACCTACTCTATCGCTAATATATAATTATAAAAGAAAACTAGATGAAGGTGTATATATCAGATATAGAAGAAAATATTTGAAAGGTATATAAAAATATCGTTTATAATTTGTAAAATGTATGGCTATCTAGGCATAAAACAATCCGCTCAAGTTTATATTTGAAAATCCCTTTTCGCATATTAGATAAGTCAAGGAGGTGACTAGCATTGTCCTAATCAAGACTAAGATGAGATTTTTAGAGATCGATGCTTTCACCACTGCCTCAGGAAAATAAAAACAGGCATGTCCTGCATGTCTGAGGTCAGCTGGTAGAGAAGAACATCTCCGAGAGAAGGAATCTAACTTGAAAACGAGAATCTGTTGATCAGAGATCCGTTGCTGGACCAAATTACGGATACAGATGGAACGCAACGAGACAAGAGTGCAATATATTGTAGAGATGAAGGGCAAGATGGAGTACGATTGCTGCGTTGTGGCTCTAGAAGCTGTTGCAAAGCATGGAGCCCGCTCATCAAGGCCAGCGATCAACAGGCTCTCTTATAAGATGCCTGTGTAGCTTTGCCGAGTCTCGTGCTCTGCTTTTGCTCTGGCTGGCTATGCTGTTAACGGGCACCGTTGATTCCCGCGAAAAGGTTACCTCAGGGTAAAGATAATATGGTTAGATATTAATTACTTAAAATCTTTCGTTTAGTAAATTAATGTGAAAGCCAGTTGTTGAGAAATTTGAAGTAAATTTGAAAATTAATTTCAACTGGCAGGTATAAAAGTTATAAAATGTATTACTTACCTTAACCTCGATGTCGCCAGTACATTCTTTCATCTGTAAAAACACAATACAATTATTTAGAGACACAAAACACAATGAAACATTTTTAAAGAATATTATCCTAAAGTGTCATTATATTTAGTAATGGAAGCAATTTATATTACGCTTATATACAATTTGTTGTGGATCACTGTGCAAAACATTGTGGCCTCCAAAGAAGTGAAAAGGTTATTAAGTTTCTCTTTCTCCTCTACTGCAAATATAGAATGTTGTTCAAACCCTCGAATCTAATCACCTATCGTTTGAAATCTAATGCGGTATAAACATTCGGTTTCCCTATGAGGCAGACTGGTAGCCTTGTTTCTCATTACAAATATTATTGATTAGAAGCTCACCGTTTTAAAATACTTTAAACACACTGTATAATTTGGGAAGATTTGTTAAAGTGGTTTGATTTATTTCTCGCAGTAGATAGATTCGATATACATCCCGCGAGATCACTGGAATTGATCCAATGATTCAATGGGTTATGTCGTGAGTTGAAATGCATTGAACCGACATCCTTGGACTTCATCAAAGTAGCATGATTATATGTGTATATTATAGAATGAATTTACAGCGCAAGTAACGCTGGCGTAGTGGTATGTTAAATGCAGCTGGAAGATTAATGGTAGAAGTTTGGTTTATTTATCGGTTATACATAAAAGGATGGATATGTATTAATGATAAAAGAAGCGGCTCCTATCTCTCCAGTTTATTCCCTAGAGGGATAATCTATGATTCATTAAAATATGTCAGTTTTTCACCTCTTTCGTGCTATCAAATGAGGAAAATTTAAGTTGAAGCAGTGCAGCCAACTAGTATGAAAAACGGTGGTCGTGGGTTGATTTGTATTACACTAAGAAGATGAGAGAGAAGAAGAGAGCTAATAAATGTGCGCAAGCTAGTGAAGAAGTAAGTTAGGATTGACGGATTCAAGGGGGAGGCGGACGTGCAGTCCGACTCGAAATCGTGTGGGAAGAATCCGCAAAAGCGGTTGGACTGAAGGCGAAAAAGTGCACCCAGATGGATTATTGTGTGGGAAGTAAGTGACATCGGCGTTCTAGGAAGAAGCGGAAATTTTTCTCCGGGAATGTCTATTATTTGTCAGATGGTGCCAGGAGAGCACGACATCGAAGCGGCCTAGGAAGCGGCCTATCAAGGCTGGTCGTGTACAATGTGCAGCGGAACTCAAGAGTGACAGCCACAGCAACAAGAATCCTTCTTACGGAGGAAGTTAAAGGCAATTCCCACTTTTAATTTACCCCTTCCGTTTAGTACTACGTGTAATAAATCGCTAGCTTTTTCTACATCCCTTACGAACTCGCGTGTGCTTTGTGTCCTCTTGATCAGACAAAGAACACTAACTGTTTCTGTATACGACGCAACAATATAAACAAACAAGTTAATATTATACTGTTATGTGCTTGCTCTCAAGTCGAATAGTCGGAATGCACTTAAATTTATTTTTCACAGTCACCTAGGAAGAAAGAAGTAAAGCAGAAGGGCTGGAAAGGATTCTCATGGTCAAAAGAGAGTATCCTATTATTATATAATATACATTATTTATATATATGTTTGTTTAGTCATATATTTTTTCAAAAAATGTAGCAGCCTAACTGTGTAATTTTTCCTGTATTTGAGAGGGAGGGAAGCACGAATTTTTCTATACTATGATAATCGAATATTTTCGCTAAAAGTATTATTTTCAAAATATTTTTATTCATATTAGATTAATACCTTCAATATATATATGTGTTTTCAGTATTTTTGAGTACATACCGACTTATTCACGTTCTGTGATAGCAGAGCGACAATTATTGTACATATCTGATGAGAGATGAAATATATAGACAGAATAAACGAATTTTGAAATTTCAAATTTAAACTTATCTTATAAATTTATGTTTAGGGTTTGAAACTTCTCATCGACTGTGCACAAAATTTCGCTCACTAGTTCAGTTCCAATAAAAATGCTCATACTAGGAATCTTAAATATTCTAATTAATTCACTTGTATTTAAATTTTCAAGATATTATATATTCTGAATAATATATAGGAACAAATTTTCAAAAATAATGAAGAAACTGTAAATCATAAAATTTAGGTATATAAGTGGAAGAAATTGTTACTTTTGGATATGTGAAAAGTCTGAACCTGATTGTTTTGAAACTCTCTGAGAGTTTTCATATAAATAAAAAGCTTACAACTACTTTATCAAATTATTTCGCAATTTATCTGAATCAAATCAATAGACATTCCATCAAAACAAATTTGTAAAATTTCGCAGGTCTACTTATAAAATATTTTTGAAGTTATTTTATCTGCCATATTGTCAAACTTTATTAAGAATAATGTGTAAGGCAGCAGTTTGTATTCTGCATTTAAAAAATATATATTGTTGTTTTTTAACGTAATTCTTTCGTGAGAGTAGAGAAGTTTTCTATTTTTAAAACCTTATAAAAAGACACTTTATTTATTTTGGATCATTACCTCTTTCTCCATTGCGGATCCCTCCTCACACTGAGAGAAGAATTTCTTCCACAATTCCATGTGGTCACTGACAGAGGCCAAACTGGAACACTTCTGGCGGAGCAGGTCTTCCAGCGCCTGGGCCTTAGCCCTGTCTGGCATGCCAGCGTCGACCTGGGCCGAGCATTCTTCCAGCGTGGCTTGTCCACCGGCTTCTGCACAACAGCTTTTGTTAAAGTCCTAAAACGTGGTAAGAAGTATTAACAACTTTTTCGGGTTATTTTTGAAATTTATTAAAAGCAATATAAATATGCAATATTTTATTGAACCTTTGTATATATTCTCATTCAATACCAAATATTTTAATAACATTAGGCTTATGCGCGCATTTCATAAGCTCTGTTGCTGATGTTTAAATGCTTCTCAAATGAGACTGTCAATAATATAACATCAGAGAGATGGTTGATTTTAATAATAATTTAAAATTTGAATATTTGGATTTATATATGTCTCCAGTTTTTCCTATTTAAACAACAGATTTCCCGAAGCACACAATAATGAAGTCATTGGGAGATTATGTGATGAATGAGCACATAACACTAAAGAGAGGCTTCGGATCTTATAACTGGAGATCTTTCATGGATTTGTAGAGAGTGGCCTTCTCGACCCCGTGTAGCTCTTCCCTACCTATAAGATTCTCTCTTTCCCACTATAATAAACTTACGTATCAACGACGCGTGTAAACTGGGGTAAACATTTCTGAAATTATGTTTTTGATATAAAAATCTGTATTATTCAACTATAAATACGAAGCGCGATGTCCCGCCAAGGACACTGGCGCCCAAAGGAAAGCAATACAAGAGAGAGAGAGAGAGAGAGAGAGGGAGAATCTATTTGTATTAGAAAAATAAATATTAAAATGAATGAAACATAGGCAAAATTAATTAAATATAAAAAACGCTAATATATAATCAGGAATAATAATTAGCGGCATATTTTATTATAGAAACTATTAACAAATAATTTCCTAAAATTTTTAACAAATATATTTACTGGCAATGTGTTTCTTTTCAGTAATATGATCTTATTATTGATGACATTATTGAGACGAAACACATTGCCAGTAAATATATTTGTTACACATTATATCGATAGATGGCAATTGAATTTATAAGAAATAATTCCCTCTCTTTTTGTTTTAATATGCAAGTCTGTTACAGCAATTTGTTTTATTGAATTTGGAAATATAATATTTTTTATCATTTTGACAATCGCGCTCTCTCTGTGTTAACATAAATTTATTATTTCTGAATTTTTAGTATCCTTTTAAAGGAATTTGATACATAATTGCTTATTCTATGCTTTATACAGAAGTATTATTGGGAAGCTGACCACTGTTAGAGGAAATGTGACAAGCTATCTTTGGAATCAATTCAGTAAATTGAAAACATTACTAGACAAAAATATACGATGTCTTAATTTTTTAATATATAAAATATATTTGTGCCAAGTTCCAAGTATCCATCAAATTATTTCTATTGAAGTTAATTTTCTATTATATGCTATTCAATATTCCTGAAAAAAAAAGATTTTAAAAGAATAATATATTCATATATCTGCTCTATGATAGGACTAATTATAAGAATATAGTTTAATGAAAAAGATCCTGAAAGGAATAAATAGCGCCAATCTTATGAATTGATATTATATATCCGAAGATTGTCACTCCATATTGTTAAACATGCTATAGTTAAATTATTCTTTCCCGCTCTCTATAAAATATTTTCTACTACAGAAATCAGCACATAAAACTTTAATAAACGAGAAAAAAAACCTTTAATGATTTTTATATTATATATTTAACGATATATTCATACAACATGACCGGCTTCAAAAAGGAATATACGATTTCTCTTCAACGAACTTATAATTCAAATCTCAAGTTGTGAGAAAACTTTATCTTTATAATGGTGAATTGTATTTACAAATTCAAAATGTTCGCAACGTATTACGTGTTAGAAGAAAGATCTAAAGAGCCGCATAATTAATGTAAGCTAGCATATCCTACTAATCACTTGAGCATTATATATATATATATCAACTTTATATATATGCCATGAACTTGGCATCTTCAGAGATATTTTGATACCATCTTGACCTATTTATTTATGACAGACAAATCCTGCATGTCTAGCCATTTTCATACATTTTTTGGCTTATCTAGATCTTCATTATTAATACGAAAATACAAGCCTTTACACTTGACACTAAGGAACCATTTGAATTCAAAGAGACAAATCTCACGCGAACCTTTGCCCCCATCCCTAAACATAAATATTTGAACGAGATTGTGTGTTTTGAACGTGGAATAATGATGGATAAGTAATATAAGTAATTAGCTCAACTAGAATTCTTCTATTGAAATGTGAATGGATGAAAGTCCTTACCTCGTGAAACCTTACAGATGGCGGTAGAGAGGTCCGCGAGGATCTCGGCGTGGACCCCGAGGACCAGGGCGGCCAGAGAGAGCAGGAGAGCAGGGGTAGAGAGCATGGTGGAGAGTAGAGCTGTTGTGCCAGTGACGGGAACAAGGCGGCTTTATAGCCCGCTTTTGCCAAGGTTGGGTCAACACAAATTGCGTGCGCCTACAATGGCAGGAAATCCAAACAATCCTCAGTTTTTTTCTCCATAAATTGTGAATGTTCGTCACCAACTCTTCCTTTTCTCGTTTTCCAAATTTTCTACTATTCGGTTTGGATGAATAAAAGCTATGGTAACATTTCTTGAAATTCTTATTTACTTTTATTTAAAAAAATCTAATTTCTTTCCCTTTCTTTTTCAAAATTATTAGGAGAATTGTTTTTATATATAAGATGGAAGGTCTTAACAAAAAGGTGTGTATGCGAAAAAACATTTTATTTGGTTTAATAAACATTATTTATAAATATGCAGTAATATTTGGAAGTAATAAAAAATTATATTCATGGATTTAAAGATTTTTTTCTGTGAAGTCTATTATATTTTGCTTGTCACCACGCATCAGATTCCAACAATAATCCGCCACCATATGTTGATTCCACAGACCATTGTATCGTTGCTCAATGATTTTAATATCTTGGTGGAAGCGTTCACCTTGTATTTCGCTCTCTGCACCGAGATATTCAGGGAAAAAAGTTTAAATGTGAATCCATAAAATGAAATTTTAGATTCGTTATACACTCGAGCTTATGGAATTTGAAAATCAGATTTTCGATGATTCTAGCATAATTCGGTGACTTATTATTGCCTAAAAAGTGTTTACAACGTCGATGAGTGCAAGCCAAGCATTTTTCTCATCTTCTTTCAATGTTGCAATAAACTCTTCGTCATTTATTAGTTTACGAATTTGAAGTCCAATGAAAATACCTTCCATTATTATTAGAACAACTAATCTTCGGAAATTTAGCCATTAAATATTTGACAGCATCACTATCATTCTTTAAAGCCTTTACCAAACTTTTCTTCAACCCTAATTTGATATGTAAAGGGGGAAGAAGCATTTTTAGTTTATGGACAAGCGGTTCATTTTCAACGTTTTGTTCACCTAAGCGAAACATACTTCTTTCAGGCCACATTATTTGTATATAATGATTTTTTTCTGTCTCTGCTGTCCATTTGCACAAAAAGCAAGGATACTTTGTGTTTCCTTTCTGCAAGCCCTGTAAAATTCCTATTGTTCCCTATTACGATAGACAGAGATTTTGGTTCGTGGTAACAAGAGGTTCCTCTTCTTTAATCTTGATCCAAGGATTTCTGCTGCTTCTTTTGATAGCCTTAGATCCCTAACTAGATCATTCAATGATGCCTGATCAAATAAATGTGGAATGCCACTTTCCTTTGAAAAAAATTCAGGGTCTTCTAATATCTCCAAATGCTGTGTGCTGATCATCCTTTTTGATATAGGATTCTTGAACCGTTTTAGGAAACGGTATGGGATTCTCGAGGTCGTGAGGAATAGGCTGCCTAGCTGATGGTTTATCAAGATAAAAGTTAGTTTGCTTCTTTTTGCTATTAAGGCGTGTGATTTTGCAGACACAGAAATAACAATCGTCATGGTGAATTTTGGGTTCTCGCCAAACCATTGGTACACCAAAGAGCATACCTTTTGATTTCCCCGATTTCCATTGCAAAAGCCCTTGATAGCACGTTCCGCACAAATTATGGGGGAACCACCACTTGTCTTGATCACCTAAGGCCACACTAAAATATTCTTTATAGCATTCTTTTTCTTTGGGGTGATACGTTTCCTCTGTTTGGGAATTGTAAATTTTCCACAAACGTAGCAGAACATTTCTGGATTAGCTTTACATTTACGCACTATTATTTATATATTTAAAAATATTATTTAAAAAAATGTATTTTTAAAGATTTTCTTGATATAAAATTTCAATGGTTTGCATTTCATCTAAATGATGATTAAATTTTATGCTTACAAAGTCAATATCTTCAAAATATTTTGATGACAGCGATGACATCAGCTTCTTTATAAAATTAAATATTTTCAAATATATATATATATTTTAAATGAGCTAATTTTGAAAAATGAAGGTTATATTCATGATCTACGGATTGGAATTTCTTAGAAACAACTTTCAAATATTGAGAAGGAAAAAGTGTGTGTACTAGTGTTATTTTGGTACAAATACAGTGCGTCCAACTTTGGTGCCTTTAAGTATTTGTGCCTCAAGGACATGAGAGCGCATGCGCTGGATCACCATATGTGTGCCATTACAAAGAAACCCTGCTTAGAATTCAAATTTATCAGAAGCATATCAATATCACCAACCTTAAGGTTTAATTGGTGTGTAGGCATTCCTGTGTTATTAAGACCATTTAGAAATTTAGTAATGTTGTTATTTTGCTTCTCCGCATTTTTATACTACACACAGTCATCGTTAAGAAAACACTTATTCCTATTTAGTAAGCAATCCAATACTTTCTCAATAATTCTAATGAAACTGTATTTTTGTTGTTAAAATCACAGACTTGCTAACGACAATAATATCGCTAAATTGAAGAACCCAATATATTTTCTGCCCCATATCACCCCATGAAAGTTATAGATTTCGGGAAGAGGAATAAGGCCCTGTAGGTCGATCACCATTAACAAGTTTAAGCAGCCATTGAGAGAAGCTCTGTGCATCAATATCTGCTCGGATATATATAGAGGCACAAGATTACAAAAAACAGTCATATTGCCGTGTTTAATGCAAGCAGCAATAATCTTAGCTCTTGAAGCTCTGGGTATAACAAGGGGCACTTGGTTAAAGTCAAATCCACGAACAACAGCATTTCCACCAAAAGCAAGGTCACAATGCATAATGTCCCTTATGAAGCGATCCATAATTTCAAGCGCTCCGTATTGGGCCATAGGAGCCTTATCCCTATATAAATAAAAGTCAGTGTATGTATGTATGTGTGTATCTATATGTCGGCTATAAACGTCAACAATACGTAACTAATCTGACTGAAATTTTAACAGTATATAGAATAGAATCCGGAAAAACTTATGGTGAAATATTCAGGTCTCTATCCCGAATATTCTTCGAGTTATTTGCAAATTGCGTTGCAAATTTGCCTTTTCGCTCGCAAGCAGCGCCTCTAGCGGTGAAGATGGGAGTTAATATCAGCTGACCTAATGTACATGTAAAACGTGTTTTGACAGGACATAGAGAAAAATCTGTAAAATATATTTATCGGATTTTTAGCCAATAAAAATAAAATTGACAGGTTCTGGGCAAAAATAGTTGTTTTTTTTTAGTCAGGAATTGATGATGACAATATTGCTGTATCATGTTTGATTATCAGATACAAAATTATATCGGGAAAAATTCCAAAAAGCTGAGACCACGGGTGAAGCCAGTTCATTTTTAGTGTGCAGGAACAAAATTCTAACAGAAAAACATTCATTCGAGCAGAAGACAAAGCCAGATCATCTCTTTATAAAAACATCGCTTCTCTGACACAAATTTTAGAGCGGGACGTTTCACAAAAGTGACATCCACGGCGCCAATTTATAATTGTAACTATTAGTATTTGAATAAAAACATTTAATCGGGTAAAATCTGGGCGTTGCCCGGGTCATTCGGCTAGTATATATATAAAAAGAATGTATGTGTGTGTGTGTCTGTCCTTTATGCCTGACCAAACCACTCATTGGAACGCCATGAAACTTTGGGAAGGTATTTAGTATAGTATTGGGAAGGTTTCGGAAAAATAACCAGATCCCGACGCGGTTCAGGCAGTCTCCCGTGTGGTCCGAGGAGAACCATAGCCTGGCACTTCCCCACGCTGAGTTCCAGTTTATGCAAACTGTACCACCTATCGATCATATCTATGGTGTGCTGGGCCGCGGGAAGTTGACTAGGTCGACATTCCGAGATCACCACAACAAGATCTTACGCGTAGGCTTGCGAAAAAACATTATTTCTGTAATTCAACGTGAGGAGTTCGTCAAAGACAATATTCCAAAGGAATATGGAAAGGAATGAATAAGGAATTGGAAACTCGTCTCGACACAGTACAACCATTCATAGACAGTCTCACAACACGGTTACATAGAAACGAGTTTATCAGATGATAAATGTTTCTGGGACAAACGCTTTTGTGCAACGCTCTCAAGATACTGGAATGGAGCACGTTGTCAAAAGCGCCGTTAACATCAAAAGAAAGAAGAAGACAAGATTTCCTATTTTTAATAGTCCGGGTTATAGTATATTTTAGGTTTAAGAGTGCGGCTGTAGTAGATCTACAAGGCTTAAATCCGAACTGGTTTGGAGGCGCTTTACACATTCTAAAAAGCACATGTGCACGTGGTCAGAAAATGCCTTCTTTATTTTTAATATCAACACCTGACCCGCTTATCTTTTATTTAATTTCTATTGTTTTTCATACATATATGTATAATATAGTTTCTTCATTTGCACTATCTTTGGCGCATTTATTTATATTGTCACATTCTGCATAGTTATTTTGTAAAATATGTAACATACAGAGTTAAAAACAGCGACTACTCACCCGTGCAGGCACGGTCACGCTCCGCCGCGTTACGTGCAGAAAACATCCTTTGTTCTGAGCATAACTGTTTTTGTTTTCTTGAGTTTAGTTCGTTGTTACTCTAAATCTCCTAGAGTCAGTTTAAATTTTTCATTATTAATAAAATATAGTTACTTGTTTTATGAGAATGCGTTCTGGTTTATTTTATGAGATGGCGAACGCTGATCAGAAACCTTTAGAAGCACCTACGGTCGAGGCGGGTGTAACAATATAGTAATAATTTTAATGTCATAACTTTTCCTCCAATAGATGGATATCATGGGTTAAAGGCAATATTTCCATAACTTGATAATTTGAGCTAATCGGAAAAAAAAATGAATACCACGTTAATCAGCACAAAAGGTTAATCCAGAAATTATTTTGTTTATATATATATATATATATATATATATTTGAGGAGGAGAATTTTTTTTTTTTCATTTTGTGTACTAGTGTAATTTAAAAATTTGAAACTACCGGTAGTGTGGCAGATCTCCTCCCTAGATCATAAGACCACACCCTGCTACCTGTGAAGCTAATATAAACCTAGTTAAAGCAGCTTTAGAAGCTAGTCCTCGAAATTCAACAAGGAGGTTGTCTCAAGGGCTAAAAATACACATAACCTCCAAATAAAAAATGCCAAAAGGTCTTGGTTATAAAGCCCTAAAAATAAATTAATTCATGCACTTTATGAAGATGATTGGGATAGAAGGATGGAATTTTGTGAAAAAAATGCTTGAAATGAACCAAAATGATGAAAATTTGCCTAATCGAATAATGTGGACTGATGAGACTATTTTTAAATTGAATGGCCATGTAATTGAGATAATTGTGTTTATTGAGCTTCAGAAAATCCAATGGTAGAAATTGAAAAAGGAAGTTAATTTCCCTGGTTTAACTGCTTGGAGTGGAATTTGTTCGGAAGGAATAAAAGGACCTTACATTTTCGATGAAAAAGTAAATTGTGAGAATTATTTGATTGTGTTGGAGAATTTATGCAGCCAAAATTGGTTGGAAAACTTTGACTTCATGTAGGATGGTGCAGCCGCCCATTACTCAAACATTGTTAGAACATTTCTCAATGAAAAGTTTCCTCACAAATTGATTGGGCGCCGTGGACCCATTGATTGCCCTGCGCGATCACCTGATCTTACTCCGAAAGATTTTTTTGTGGGGTTATCTAAAAGATAAAGTTTATCATCGAAAACCCAAGAATTTAGAGTAAATGAAAATTGCACTAAAAGGAGAAATTTCTCTTCTTCATGCGGATTTATGTTCTTGTGTTTGTCAAAGTATCCCTAAAATATTTAGATTGTGTTTGGAAGAAAATGGAGGACATTTTGAATACCTTTTAAATTTGAATATAGTTGAAAAACTTTAATCTATTACCTAAAATAAAATAGTTTCGATTTTTTATTCTAGTTTGCCTTTTAATTTTCAATAAAAAATAAAAGGCTTCGAGACTTATGGGCCACCCTGTATTTATATATTTTCAGTTCCATCAAGAAGTGATAGAAAAATAGGGTATTTACCATAAACACTTATGAAAAAAAAAAAAAACTAAAGGAAGTTGTAGCTTTTAGCGTTTATATCAGGATTAAAAAAATACCTCTTAAAGATATTTGATGCACATATTGACCTCTATTGAAGACACACGAAATAACCAAGTATGAACAAAATTGCCTCTGTCTCCTTAAAAAAAAAAAAAAAACCGACGACCTGCGAAAAGAAATACGAAACTTCCTTAAGTTTTGTCCAGGTGATTGTAAATTCTCTCTCAGATGTAGAACTCACTAAAAACATATATGGCAAATTAAAAACGAACTTTGAAATTCAAGATTTCAAAAAAAAAAAAAGTAACTGGCATCATATGATATCATAAGAAACCATATTTAATACGCAGTTCATTAACAGGTAACAAACTAGTCTTAAGATACATTGAGATCAGTTGGTGCTTTCTATGTTTATGAATTGCATTAAATGTTAGTATATTTCAAGAAATAATCAATAAAATAACAATTTATAGCTTTTTTAAAGGTGCGTTTCGAGAAAAAGAGAAAGAATATACATGTTTCTTCTACAATCATACTTATTAAATTGTTGTATATCACCACTACATATATACATTTCGTAGCTGAGGGGGTGAGGTTCATGCAATATCTTGTCGTTGTGGAAGTGAGGTTCCTGGTACTCATTGAGTACCCTCAAGGTAACATCTTGTCGCTGTGGAGGTGAGGCACCTGGTGCATCATTGTAGCTATAGAGGTGAGGCTCATGGTAACACCTTGTTGCTGAGGAGGTGACGTCCCTGGTAATTCATAATAGCTAAGGAGATGAAGCTCATGGTACCATCCAATTGCTGATGAGGTAAGGCTCCTGGTACCTCATTGTAGCTAAAGAGATGAAGCTCATGGCAACATCTTGTTGCTGAGGAGGTGACGTTCCTGATAACTTATTGTAGCTAAAGAGATTAGGCTAATGGTAACATCCTTTTGCTGAGGAGGTGAGGCTCCTGGTGCCTCATTGTAGCTAAAATATGAGGCTCATAGTAACTAATTGTTGCTGAGGAGGTGACACTCCTGGTACCTCATTGTAGCTAAAGAGGTGAGGCTCATTGCTAGATCTTGTCGCTGAGGGGGTTAGACTCATGGTACGTCATTTTAGCTAAAGAGGTGAGGTTCATGGTAACACCTTCTTACTGAGGAGGTGAGGCTCCTGTTACTTTATTGTAGATATAGAGGTGAGGCTCATGGTAACATCTTGTTGCTGAGGAAATGAGGTTCCTGGTAACTCTTTGTAGCTAAAAAGGTGAGGCTCATTGTAACATCTTGTTGCTGAGGAGTGAGATTCCTGGTACCTCATTGTAGCTAAAGAGGTGAGGTTCATGGTAACATCCTGTTGCTCAGGTGGTGACGTTCCTGGTAACTCATTTTAATTGAAGAGGTGATTCTCAGAGTAACATCTTGTTACTGAGGAGGTGAGGCTCCTGGTACCTAATTGTAGCTAAAGAGGTGAGGCTCATGGTAACATCTTATTGCTGAGGAGTTGACGTTCCTAGTAATTAATTGTTGCTTAAGAGGTGAGGCTCATGGTAACATCTTTTTTTCTGAGGAGGTGACGCTCCTGGTACCTCATTGCAGCTAAAGAGGCGAGGCATATGGTAACACCTTGTTACTGAGGAGGTGAGGCTCCTGGTACTTTATTGTAGATATAGAGGTAAGGCTCATGGTCAGATCTTATCGCTGAGGGGGTTAGAATCATGGACCTCATTGTAGCTAAAGAGATAGGTTCATGGTAACATCTTGTTGCTGAGGAGGTGACTCTCCTGGTGAATCATTGTAGCTAAAGACGTGGGGCACATGATAACATCTTGTTGCTGATGAGGTGATGCTGCTAGCACCTCATTGTAGATAAAGGTGAGGCTCATGATAACATCTTGTTGCTCAGGAGGTGAGACTCATGGCACCCCATTGTAGCTAAAGAGCTTATATTCAAGGTATAATCTTGTTGCTGAGAAGGTGACGTTCCTGGAAACTCATTGTAGCTAAAGAGGTGAGGCAAATGGTAATATCTTGTCACTAAGGAGGTGACGCTTCTGGTCCCTCATTGTAGCTAAAGAGGTGAGGCTTATGGTAACATATTGTACCTGAGGAGGTGAAACTCATGGTACCTCATTGTAACTAAAGAGGGAAGACTCATGGTAACATCTTATTGCTGAGGAGTCGACGTTCCTGGTATTTCATTGTTGCTTAAGAGGTTAGGCTCATGGTAACATCTTGTTGCTGAGGAGGTCAAGTTCCTGGTAACTCATTGTAGCATTGTTCAATATTTTCTACTAGACGAATGGCCCGGGCAACGCCCGGGTTTTACCCGAGTGCGTATATATTTTAAAACGTTTTAATTCAAATACTATTCGTTACAATTATAAATTGGCGCCATGGATGTCACTCTTGTGAAACGTCCCGTTCCAAACTGTGTGTTTTTAAAATGTTTTAATTAAAATACTATTCGTTACAATTATAAATTGGCGCCGTGGATGTCTCTCTTGTGAAACGTCCCGCCCCAAACTGTGTGTGTCTTGAAAATATAAAAATAAAAATGTGAATTTTCATAAAGATTTCTTCATGTCGATTTTTTTTTTTTTGCATTTCACCTACTAAATCGATAGAGATAATTACATTTGCAACATGAACTTAGGTATATTGACTAAATAGAAAACTGCATAGTAATAAAGATCATTTTTTAAAGGCACCATATCGTTTTTTTTTTTCAATAAAATCGAAACAAAAATTAACGATAAATAACGATAATTGCCTTAAAAAGAAATTGCCTTAAAAAAAAAGAAACATTCGCGGTGATTTTGTCTTGCATTCGTTTATACAATTATTATATACGAATTAACTCCATCTATCGATAAAAACTGAAAACAATTAAAACGTTAATGTTTAAAATGATATTTGACATTTTTTTACTATTAAACGTTATTTATGATTTTTGCCGAAGATCACGTTGATGTATTGAATATTTAATTGATGTAAATATTCCTACAGTCCTAGAAATATAAGTTCATAGTTATAATTTCTACAGTCCTCTAGGAAAAATAGGTCTATAGTTTTTTCGATTGAAATTGTAAATTAACTAGCCGAATGACCCGGGCAACGCCCGGGTTTTACCCGATCAAATGCTTTTATTCAAATACTATTCGTTACAATTATAAATTGGCGCCGTGGATGTCATTCTTGTATAATATATAAATGAGTTTTAAAAATTGTAAAAAAAAAAAAAAATGCCTTGGCCGGGAATCGAACCCGGGCCGCCCGCGTGGCAGGCGAGCATTCTACCACTGAACCACCGATGGTTATGAAAATTCCCATCCGTGAGCTTCAGACAAACAAAGACAGAATAAGGCAAATATATAAGTAGATACGAATGACCCGGGCAACGCCCGGGTTTTACCCGATTAAATGCTTTTATTCAAATACTATTCGTTACAATTATAAATTGGCGCCGTGGATGTCATTCTTGTATAATATATAAATGAGTTTTAAAAATTGTAAAAAAAAAAAAAAGTGCATCGGCCGGGAATCGAACCCGGGCCGCCCGCGTGGCAGGCGAGCATTCTACCACTGAACCACCGATGGTTATGAAAAATCCCATCCGTGAGCTTCAGACAGACAAACAAACAGACAGAATAAGGCAAATATATAAGTAGATTATTATACGAACCATGGCCCTCTTCAATAAGGCCAATTTTCTTCTGTAATAAGGAATTTTTATAGACTCCTTTTCTATATAATGCCTCTCCTCTTTGAAGTGCTATTCATTGAAGCTCGTTAACTGCAGAAACTACTCCGAAGATGGAAGATGGTCACTCAAATAATTTTATAATCCTTAAATACAAACATGTCACCTAGAAGTAAAGCAATCTTAAAGTAAAAGTATAATCTTATCCTATTCTATGATTATTAATTATTCTCTTGGCAAATATTTCTACCTTAGCTGAAACATATGGAAAAATAAAATATCCCAGGAATTTCAAAATTCGAAAGTGGTCTTCGGTTTAGGCAGCTCATGACGGCTTTATCGATATCTATTTTTACTTTCTTATTTTAGCGATGATATTTATTTAACGATAAATTATCACAAATGGCTATGATCAGTTAATTGATTAATATTTTTACAGAACTATTTTAACCCATATAATATAATGGAAAATAGTATCTCAGAATTTTTATCTATTTGTTTTCACAAATTTATCAATAAAATGTCACCAGCATTAACGTATTCAGGACTGCATTTTTTTGGGTTCTGTTGTGAATTTCTATAATGTTTTGAAATGCCTTGATTTGGGCGACTATTCTAGGTAGTGACTGAACTTTATAGATAAAGGACTATTGAATCACTGTGTCGATAGATTCTATTATATTTTCTCAGTGACCATGATGCTAGTAAACAATGAATGCTGAATGTTAGTCTTCTCACCTAAATTATTGAAGTCATCATCCAGTTAAATTGTGATAAATCAAGTTGAAACAATAATTATCTCTAAGCCTGGGTTCAACTACACTGGTTGTTATAAACTATTCATTTATGTTAATTTTTAGTGGTTGAAAAGATTATGCAGATATCGAGTATTAGTCATTGTATTTATCTATATTAATAAAATGCAAATTTCATAAGTGGTGTTCGCTAAAAACTTTCGTTACAATGCATCAATTTCGACCAAATTTTCAACATTTATGTAAAACGAGATGGAGCAGGTTTTGCTTAACTAACTTTAACATGCGTAACTTCGCTGTTATCGATTAAATACAAAAAAATCAACAGAGTTAATTTTATTTATATATAAATACAAAAAAGAATTCAGCAATTCATTCAACTCAATCTAAAAAAATATTCAAAACAAGCAATTTTAAGATAACACCATATGTAAAACAGTCGGCCAAAAAAACAACAACGATATTACATCTTTCTCACATATTCACACACAATCTTGATTAATAATTAAAACTAATCTTTAACATTGTTTATTATACTTCATAATATATAATAATCGTTAGGCAAACTTTCACTCGGATAAAACCAGGGCGAAGCCGGGTACACATCCGCTAGTATAGTGATAAGATTCGGTTTTGGCAAATTCAGGATGAAATATATAGAGGAAAAAGTTAAATTATTCATAAGGAACTGAATATTTTAACAAATAATTGAAACATTAAAGGTCTCTTTCAAGTCAGATTTTGTATCTGTTCCTAACAAACTCATCTCTTTATCCCACTTTAAGACTCGGGCTTGAATCCCCACTGTCGACAGTTTCAGGATTTCATATATTGCTTGCTCCAGTCTTCTGATATTCTATCAGACGGTTCCCCGAATAATTTATTCTCACGCATTCCTATCCTTCTGATTAGCTCCAATAAAACAGTCAAATTTGTTATTAAAATATTGGAATAAACGATATTGAAAAAGCGTTTAAACACGGCCTTGTGATGTATTTTATAGCTTAGATAAAACAACCCATAAAAATTGATGTGCGTGTCCAATTGCTATTTCAGAATGCATAGTTCTATCCTTGACATTGGTTTCCAGTAAAACTGGAATTTGTGGATTTAACGCCATTCATTCCAACTATGCTCACCGTTCTTGAATAAAGCTATTCTTAATCAACATTATTTGAATACATTATTTGTACGTTTGAGATGTTATCACCTTTTGCGCCTTTTAAAATATGAATTCAATGAGAACATGTATGAGCTTCTCAATTAAAATTATAATTCTAAAAGATAGGTTTCATATTTTTTGAAAATATAAATAACTTGACTGATTTTAAAAATTGTATCCTCCGAAGTGAAATAAGGAATGTTGCTATGGTTGTTTTTCCTTGTTGAATATAACGCTGTTATGAAAGATAAATTGAATCGAAAGAGAACTGTAGTAAGAATAATTGAGCGTTGATGTGTAAAGGAAGAACACACAATGTCTCTTTTCGATATCCACGATCCGGAATCAAATTTCACATATTCTTGCAGAATCCTATCAACGAGTTCAAATGGCTAAATAAGGCTCTGGAACATTGTATGCGCAAAGTCCACTTGCTTTCTACGTGTGATGTAATTAACCTAATTCTCTAATTATAATTAGCGAATTATTTTACATTTTAATTACATCACATGTTAAAAGCAAGTGGAATTTGCATATACATGTTCCAGGGCCTTTTTTTTATGTTTGAGCATTCAGAATGCTTTTTGGGTAATCCAATGGCGCTGATTCCGAATCTGCTCTTAGTGTTTCTGTATGTCATCAAAATCTATAGATCATGACCATAACATATATTTCACCAAAATAATATTTTCATAAAGAAAACTTCCAAGTCATCATGATTGCTTCATAATTTTTACAATCATCACATCTCAAAGTTCTTCTAAAACCTACGCCATTAACTTCATATAAAAATGAAATTTTAACAATTAAAATAAATTAATCACTTACAAACATCATACCATCACTTCTAATTTTAAATTGTCAAAAATAAAATAAATATTTATATTTATAGTGAAATTATATTTTATTCACACAGATTAAATTGAATAAAAATTATTATTCAAGTATCATTCATTTGAAAGCTATGCCATCAACTTTATAGAAATAAAATGTTAACATATTATTAAATTCACTTCCAGACATGGTTTTCAAAAGAAGATCCTGCAAAAACGACCCAAATATTTTCTGTTATATATATGTGGTGAATATACTGTAAAAGCGCAAAGAAATGCAATAACAGACTTTGTAAAGCGGGCGTATTTAGCATATTTTGGTATTTAATTAGGAGACCAGTACAAGACCTGGACACCACATATGGTATGCAAAAGATGTGTAGAAACACTGCGCCTGTGGACAAAGGGTGAAAGGCAACTGACATGTGGGATCCCTATGGTTCGGCGAGTGCCAAAATAATCATGACAATGATTGTTAATTTTGCGTACAAGACTTGAAACACTTTGACAGGAATCGTAAGAAATGGCTTATATACAAAAACCTATATTCAGCTAGACTTCCAATACCACACAGCCCAAATAGTCCTCTCCCAGTTTTTTTCATCCAGTGCTAATAATCCTCTTTATGATGAATCAGAAGACACCACACGAAAAGATCTCGAAATGGATGATTCTGATAGTTAGAACTATGGAGAACAACCAAAATGAATGATTTGACACGTGACCTGAGTCTTTCAAAGCCAGAAGCGGAACTGCTTGCATCAAGATTAAAAGAAATGAGCCAACTCGAAGACGATGTCTTCGTAACATTTTTTCGGACAAGAGGAAGTTCGTTACTTCCTTTCTATCAGCAGGATGCAAATCTGGTTTACTGCACCAATGTAAAAGGCTTACTGCACCTTTTAAAACTAGATGAATACCGTCCTGAAGATTGGCGTCTATTTATCGATGGTCCCGTGCGTAGCCTCAAATGTGTTTTACTTCATAATGGAAATAAATATGCATCTATTCCAATAGCGTCTACAACAAAAATGAAGGAGCATGAGCATAATTGGTTTATTAGCGTTGATTTAAAAATGGTTAACTTTTTACTGGGATTTCAAAGCGGATACACCAAGTATCCTTGTTTTTTATGCATGTGGGATAGCAGGGCACGACAAATACATTGCAAAATAAAATAATGGCCTCTTCGAGATGAGATTACAGTAGGAAAAGCTAATGTGATTAGCAAACCTTTGGTGTCCCGGGAAAAATCATTCTACCACCATTACATATAAAGCTAGTTTTATGTAAGCAGTTTGTAAAGGCCCTAGATAAAGATTGAGAATGCTTCAAATATATATGTCTTTTTTCCAGATATTAGCCTAGAAAAGATAAAAGCAGGATATTTTGACGGGCCTCAAATCAAGAGGCTCCAGAATGACAAAAATTCCTAATATAACCATGAATGGAATTGAAGAATCAGCATGGTCAGGCTTTTAGGTTGTAGTACATGGATTTTTAGGTAATAGAAGAGACGATAGTTACCAAAACTTGTCAAAAAAATGCTTGAAAGCTATGAAATTTTGGGTGTAAATATGTGTATTAAGGTTCACTACCCTTCTAGTCACCTGGACAAATTCCCTGATAATCTCGGTGCATATAGTGATGAACAAGTCGAGCGATTCTATCAAAACATGAAAGTGATGGAAGAGAGATATCAAGGTGTCTGGGACTGCCACATGATGGCAGATTACTGCTGGAATCTGTCCCGCGACCTGCCGGAATACACTAATAAGAGAAAATCAAAAAGGTTGAAATTCATGAAGGATTGATTGTAGCATTTTACTTTTTTTGTATAGATTCGGTTTTCTTATACTGCAGTAAATAAAGTACCTTTTGGTATGACGTTCTCAGTTTTTATTTGCGTTCAATGTGTTTTTCGTACTGCTTATATGGACTGAGGTACCACATTGAGGCCTAAATATGTATATGTTATATCTATAATAATTGATGAGATACATAAAAACTAAGATTATATTCGTGATCAGCACCTCAGATTGAGTCAAAAACTGATGCATTATCAAAAACATATTTTTAGTGTAGACCAGTGTTCTCGACCATGACAAACAAGAACTAAATTTTACGAACATGGAATATGTAAATAAGAAATAGACTGATTAACAAGAAGGGAAAGAGACGCTATGATGAAATAAACAGACGATCTCATCTTCGAGGCGTCACTTGGCAACAATTAATGCCTAAAGGCAAAGAAACTGAAGAACGATTTATATTTTTATCTAATATTGCACGGCTTTCGCTTAATTTTATATATTTATTAATGCATCATAAAAAATATATATTAAAAAAATATATATATATATATATCTTAAATATTGAGCAATCCATATGAAATTATTAATTGAATAGCATATTTTGGATCAAAAATAAAATAAACATTTTATTTAATATAAATGCCAATATTTCAATAGGCTATACGCCTAACTTCGTCAGGGCTTTTCTTGTTTTTGAACTGCTTTGGTTCATCACGTGATGCCTTCACGCGACGATATATAAATATTTGCAACTCTGTGGGGATAAAATTTAAAATATATACACACAAAAAATATTAATAAGAATAGACTATATATGTACATTTTTAAAAATTAAAAAATAATATATGATTCCTAATAAGTATAAAAAAATAATTTTAAATCGATTTGAACTGTAAACATAGTATATCGCATTCCATGCAAATCATGCCCTGCAACATATATAGGAGAAACCGGTAAAACTCTTAAAGAAAGAGTAAATCAACACAAAACAGCTTTTAAAAACCATAGCCCATTATCACTTTTAGTAGATCACGCACTCAAACAGGACCATATACCAAATTTTGAAAAAACAGAAATTATATATAACAACATTCAAGATAAACATTCAAGACTCTTTTTAGAAAGTTGGACCTCAATGAAAGATACCAACAGTATTGATAGAAAAATTGACATTCCCCCGTTATATTTACAGTTCAAATCGATTTAAAATTATTTTTTTTATACTTATTAGGAATCATATATTATTTTTTAATTTTTAAAAATGTACATATATAGTCTATTCTTATTAATATTTTTTGTGTGTATATATTTTAAATTTTATCCCCACAGAGTTGCAAATATTTATATATCGTCGCGTGAAGGCATCACGTGATGAACCAAAGCAGTTCAAAAACAAGAAAAGCCCTGACGAAGTTAGGCGTATAGCCTATTGAAATATTGGCATTTATATTAAATAAAATGTTTATTTTATTTTTGATCCAAAATATGCTATTCAATTAATATATATATATATGTTATGGATATTTTGTTGTTGTTATTAGATAAAGGGTTGATAAGACAAAGGATCGATAAGATAAAGGCATGAGGTGCAGTCGTGATAAAAAAAAAGATAATTATTTACCGTCAAGTAGCTTTTATTTTCAATTACTTGAGGAAATATCACACATTAGTTATTTTCGCATTATATAGAATATATAAAGTTAATACTATATTAGTGATTTGAAAAGATATATATGTTAACTACGCATATTTACAACAAAACTATACAACAAAAACTGTAAGTCTTTCTAAAAACGATGATAACAAAAGTAAAATTATCATTGAATAAAATAAAATATATATTTTTTTAAATATAGAAATATTTGAGTTTTTAGATTATATAATATTTTCCCCCTGTGAAAAATATTTTTAAAGTTTTAAAATTTTAAAATAAAATTGGCAATTAAAAAATAATTAATTAAACGAAATCAATAAATCTATAGAAATAATTTTGAAAAGAAACAATAAAAATTAATATCCACATTTTTTCAAAATAAACAAAAGAAAGTTTGTTTACAAATAATTTATATGATTATGAAATTATAATAAAATTTTATATAAGAAGTATTAATTATCGACTCATGAAAAATGTATATGAAGCAACAAAGGTATTTAAAATTGAGTAATTATGTTATTATGCTAGTTACACTTCAAAATATCAAAAAGCAGCAGAAAATGTTATTTATACACAAACAAGAGTTCGAAAATAAATTGTTTCTGATATATTAACATTTAAATGTATGTGATATAATATATAAAGGTATTTATTAATAATGGTTGAGTAATGAAATGCTAATAGAGAGATGTATGGAGTGACATTAAGTTATTTGTGAAGGCTTAAGAATTGGGGTTGATATTTGCTCTTCATTGTCCAAGTCCAAAATATGGCCTTTCTGTAAAAACATAGTTTATCATCAATATCTATTAACTTTGTGTTAGAATTTTGGTTTACTATTAAATCATTTTCCATGTTAGTCTTCTTCTTTCTTATCTCAAAGCCATGATAATCATGGTGGGTAGTTAGCGACTGCTTTTACTATAAGTGCACCACATGTCTACACATGTGAAAAGCAGTTCGACTTTGCACTTACAAATGTTCCAGAGCCCCGTTTGGTTACTTGCACTCGCTGGTGGGGTTGGACTTTTGCAAGAATCAGGGGCCATTGGAGCATTTTTTTTTTAATCAGAAAAAAAAGTGTCCAATGCGGGAATCGAACCCGGGTCGTAGTGGTCGAAAACCAAACGGTTTAACCAGCCTTCCACCGAATGTTAGTGCTATAGTGAAGTAAAAATTCTGTTTCTGGGTAAAATAATTTAAGCTTATTAGAGTGTATATTTTCTGTTTGTTTTCTTTGGGGTAAATTGGGTTTATTAATTTCATATGCGACTGGAGAAAGTTGTTTTAAAATTGTAAATGAGCCTATATATCTTTGTGGTAATTTACCAGTGTTTGGATAAATAAAGGTTTTTACTAATACCTGATCTCCTTTTTTAAAAATGGGTTCTGGGTGTTTAATATCATAAAATTGTTTGCTGTGTTCATGGGATTTTATGGTTCTTTCAATGGCTAATTTTCTTGCCTTTTTTATTGGTGTATGTGTTTCTGTGTCATGTTCTATATACTGTGGTTGTATTCCATAGTATAATAATTTAGGAGTAAAGCCTGTTATGGTATGTATTGTTTCATTATAGTTTACAGTAATTCAAGGAATATATTTTGACCAAGGAATCTTCAAATTAGCATTATATTCACATCTTAACCTATTAATGATAGTGGAATTTAGTCTTTCTACTTTTGCATTTGTTTCTGGGTGATGGGACCTGGTGAGTAAATGCTTGACATTATTTATTTCTAAAAAGTGTTTAAATTTATTGCTAAGAAAAGCTGCATTTCTGTCAGTTATTAATATTTCAGGTTTATTACTTTTGGAATAAATTCCTTAGGCAAGTTATATAAGAACCAGTTGAAACAGATTTTGTGGGAAAAGCCCAAAGGAATCTACTATGGTGGTCTACTATAATATGGATACTGTGTCTAGTTGTCCCATAATTATGTAACCCGCCCAATGTATCTAGAGAAAATGTGATTGGGGTGTGTAGCCTTTGGCATCTGTTGTAGTGGACCATAAACAATTCTGTTATCCCTAGACTTGTTAAACTGGCAAGTTTCACAATGTTTGGTGTAATTAGCAATATCCCTAGTCATATGTGGCCAATAGTGTGGATAAATTATTTTAGTCATTTGAGTTGTTCCAATATGTCCATGCTTTGTATGTACTTTGCTTAATAATTTGTGTCTTAGTGTCTGTGGCACATAAGCTTTTTTAAAACCCTTTTTGTTAATCATATAAATACCATTTTGAATTTTAATTTTAGCACTACTAATTTGTTCAGTTAATTGGTGTTCTTTTAACTCATTATATGTTAGGTAAAATGAGACAGGTGCTCTTGACAGCATGTCTGCTTCTATATTATTTAATCCTTTAATAGGTTTAATGTCAAAACTATATTGAGATAGAATTAAGGACCATCTAAATAACCTACCTTGTGGGTTTTTTACATTTTTGATCCATTTTAAAGGTAAGTGATCTGTGTGCAAGGTAAAATGTATGTTGTGTAGATGTGTGTGAAACCTTTGTACAGAATTAATGATAGATAATGTTTAATTTCTGAGGCAGTATAATTATGTTCATATGGGTGAAGTTTTCTTGAAAAATAACCTATGGGGTGTGAATCGAATTGGCTTTGGCCTCCTGGCACTAAGGAGGAATCACCGCCTATATTCTTATTTTAACGCTGGTTTTAATTCTATGCTCCTTGACTCAGCGAGCTAATTATAACTCCTTCAAACTTGAATGACTGCTATTGTCTTGTCTCACCAACTCTAATGACTCAACCACGTATACTTTAATAACTAACTTTATTTTCTAAAATCAAGTTTATATACATTTCTAAAATTTACATAATTTAACAATAATTAACAAAAGTAAATTCTAACAATTTTGCATATTTAAGGCTGGAACATACTCCCCCCGGCCGCTGAACCCTGGTTCAGATTTGAAGGGAAGCGGAGCCAACTTCGTAATAGGTCGTAGGTAGACTCCGGTAGCAGCCCGAACTTGGGCAACTCGCACCTTCTGGTCAGAGCCCGGATATACCTCGAGGATCCTGGCCAGACGCCACTGTAGAGGTGGAAGGTTATCTTCTTTTATTAGCACTAACAGATTAGGCTTCAAATTGTCTTGTGACAACCTCCATTTATTTCTCTGTTGCAAAGAGTTAATGTACTCTCTTGTCCATCTTGACCAGAAAGAGTTCCTCAGACCTTGTACCATATTCCATCTTGACCGTAAATCTACTCGCTCATAATTTTGCAATCCTGGGTCCTCAATCAGAGGGGAGCCAATCAAGAAATGTCCCGGAGTCAAAGCTCGAAGATCGTTAGGGTCGGGACTTAACTCTACTAACGGTCTGGAATTAAGGCAAGCCTCAACTTGACAGAGTAGTGTGATGAATTCCTCAATATTTAAAAGTGATGACTTTATATTACCTTGCTCAGATGACCCTTTAAGCATTTGATGTTTGCCTCCCAAAGTCCTCCAAAGTGTGGAGCTGATGGAGGAATGAAATGCCACTCTATAAACTCTTCTGCTAAAAAGTCTTTAGTCTCCTTTGAATTCATTATTTTATATTGTTTCTTCATGAAGCTTTCGGTTCCTCTGAAGTTCGTTCCATTGTCTGAGTAAATTTTTGATGGTTTTCCTCTACGAGATATAAACCTCCTGAGAGCTGCAATAAATGAACTGGTTGAGAGACTAGTCACCATCTCCAAATGAATTGCCCTGACCGAAAAACACACAAAGAGAATCACATAGCATTTGATCTTCCCTTTCGATCTAGTCAGACTTGGTTTTATTTCGTAAGGTCCTGCCAAATCGACTCCAGTCTTGGTAAACGGTCTTGATGGATTTACTCTATCAGCAGGCAAATTCCCCATAATTTGTACTGCAGTTTTTGCCCTGAATCTGAAGCAGGTTATACACTGTTTAATGATTCTTCTTACAATGTCTCTACCCCCCCATGATCCAATAACTATTTCGTATTAGAGAAAAGACCAGCTGTGGACCAGCATGCAAATATCTCGTGTGAAAATGAAGTATTATTAATTTGGTAAAGTGATGATTTTTCGGTAATAACAGTGGGAATTTTTGATCAGGGCTTACATTCGCGAACTGAATCCTACCACCTACTCTTAACATCCCAGATGCATCTATAAAAGGATTAAGCTGCAAAATTCTACTTTTTCTTGAAGCATGTCCCGTATTTCTTAGATCCTGCATTTCTTCTCCGAATTCGTCCTCCTGAATCCATCCAATAATCCTAATCACTGCATTTTCTAACTCCTTCTTCGACAATGTTCCAATTTCTCTTTTCTTCAGCGACACCCGACAGTTAGTGATGAATCTCAAACACCAGGCTATGATTCGCCTCGTCTTGATAAAAGTGGAATATTTTGTTACAATTTCTGGACAGACTGAAACTCGGGACTGGCAAGCTAAGGCTACTTTTTCTTCCTCATGGCATTCTCGGCCATAGCAATTATCCTGATTCTGAACAAAGTTGTTATCTTTCAACCAAGTCGGTCCTTGCCACCACAGTGTATGTCCAGATAACGCAGCAGGCATTATTCCCCTAGAGGCACAATCGGCGGGATTATCCTTCCCAGACACGTGACGCCATGAGTTTCTGTAAGACAGTTGCTGTATTTTCACAACTCTATTCTGTATAAAGGTCTTCCATCTGTTAGGATCCGATTTGATCCAACTCATTGAGATCTGAGAATCTGACCACAAATATGTCCTGCCAATATCAATCTTCAATGAATCAACAACAGATCTGTAGAGCTGAGACAGGAGGAGAGCCGCGCACAATTCCAATCTTGGTAGAGTTAGAGACTTACATGGGGCAACTCTGGTTTTTGCTGCAAGCATTGATATATGGACTTGTCCATCCAGAGAGACTGTTCTTAAGTAGCACACAGCCGAATAAGATACACTTGACGCGTCACAAAATCCGTGGAGTTGAACATCTCGATCCTTTTCACATGCCCATACGTATCTTGGGATACTCAAATCCTCTAATTTTAGTAATTCGGCTCTAAAATTATTCCACTTTTCCTTGATGTCGTTCGGAATATGCTCATCCCAGCCTGTCCCACCTCTCCATAACTCCTGCATTATTATTTTCAAAGCCACTGTAGTAGGTGAGAGGAAACCAATTGGATCGAAAATCCTCGCAATATTGGAGAGAAGATCTCTTTTGGTAACAACTTCTTCAGGAAGAGTTATATTAACTCTAAACGTATCTTGTACATGATCCCATACAATTCCTAAAATCTTGGATATGGCTCCTTTCTCCAACTTAATTTTCTTCTCTTCGTTCATTTCCTCGACATGAGACACTATCTCGTGGCAATTTGAATTCCACTTTCTTAAGTGAAACCCTCCCTTTTTCATTAAGTCTTTTAATTGGTCTATTAGTTCTTTGGTTTCAGCAATCGTTTGAGCTCCTGTTAGCAGATCATCGACATAGAAATCATTCAAGGTCACCCTAGAAGCTTCAGGATAATTTTGGCCTTCATCTTCTGCTAACTGTTGTAATGTTCTCATTGCCAAAAATGGAGCCGAAGTTGTACCATAGGTAACAGTCAGTAGTCGATAGTCCACCACAGGCTCTTCTGGCGATGGTCTTTACAATATCCTCTGATAGTCCGCATCTTCTGGATGAATTCTTATCTGGCGGTACATCTTTTCTATATCAGCAGTTATGGCGACAGGATACGTTCTGAATCTGAGGAGAATGAAAAATACATCCTGTTGGATTTTTGGTCCCTTGTGCAAAAATTGATTTAAAGAAACATTATTTTCAGATTTAGCTGATGCATCAAACACAACTCTCATTTTTGTTGTAGTGGATTGCTCTCTAATTACTGGATGATGAGGCATGTAATAGCATCTGCACAATTCTCGCTTCACTTCTGCAATTGGGACCCTTTCCATGTGGTTTAAGTGTTCATATTCCTTCATGAATCCCCGGTATTGGTCATATAATTTCACATTCTTACACAATTTTCTTTCCAACAAAAGGAACCTTCTTAAAGCTTTTTCTCTTGATTCACCCAGAAGCGGTCGATGTTGTCTGAAAGGCAATTTTACCCAATACCTTCCATGGCTATCTCTGCCATGGTTATTCGAAAATAAACTTTCACAATCTTCGTCCTGTGTATAAAGATCCGGTGACGGCACAGATTCAGTTTCCCAGAATCTTTTCATTACGAATTCTAGTTCTGGTTCAGATTGTAAACTCAGGTTACAGACTTCTGTATTACTCTCCGATGTTCCCATGAGTTTTCCTAGAAGTACCCAACCTAGTCTTGTATTAATAGCCATTGGCAATCCTTCTCCGAGAGATATAGGGCCATTCAACATAAGTTCAGTGTATATATCTGCTCCCAATATCATATCTATTGGGGCTTGTATGTAGAACTCTGGGTCTGCCAATTTGAGGTTCTTCAAAGTTGGCCAATTAGGGTCTTTCAACCTGAAGTTCGGAATTTCTGAAGTGAGCACTCCCGTGACTACTGCCTCTACCGAGAATTCCTCAGAATTATTCAGTGGACAAAATGTCACACTTACTGTCGATGAAGAATGCTGCACTGGTGTGTTTCCAACCCCTATAATCATCCGATCTGATTTCCTTTGGACAAGTCCCAATCTTTCGCAGCATCCTTTTGTTATCATGGTGACTTGGGAACCGCTGTCCAGTAGGGCTCTGCAGGTGCATAACTTTCCGAGTCCATTTTTTATCTTGATTCCAGCTGTTGCGAGTAGTACGTGGCTATCATTGCAGTTTTCCTGTTGAGTATTAGTCAAATTGATAGCACTTTCATGTTCCTTCGGAGTTGTGTTCTCCACTTGGGCCGAAGCGCCTTCCGTGCTCGGTTTATCATAATGAATCATCGTGTGGTGCTTCCCCTTGCATACTTTGCATCGTTGGTTCAGCCTACAATTCCATGAGAAATGGCCTTTCCTCAAGCAATTGAAGCACAATTTATGACTCTTTACTACATTTAATTTTTCTTTTAAAGGCATTTTGCAAAATAAGTTGCACATGTATAGTGGATGATGCTTAGATTTGCATAATATGCAAGTGTCCGAACTCTCAATTAGCATCCCGTAGCTTTGGCATTTGGGAAATCTCGATCCGGTGGTTTCTTCCTTTTTTGAACATTCCTTGACAGCACAAGACATGCTTCTCGCATGTCTGGAAATGAACGCTATGAACTTGTCATAAGATGGAAGAGTGTTGTCCACTGACAGTTCCCAATCCAACCTTAGATTTTCACTCAACTTCTGCTGGAGGAAGTGCACCAGGATCACATCCACTAATTGATTTCTTTTCAATTCCAGCGTTTCTAAGTTTCTTATGGCTTCATTACAAACATCCATGAATTCATGGAGACACTTAGCCGATGGATTCTTAATTGCCCGGAGAGAAAAGATTTTTGACACCTGGGCATAAGCTAGCTCTCTCGGGTTATCAAATCTTGATAACAGTGTACTCCATGCTTGGCCATAATTTTAACTTAGTAAAGGGAAACCCCTTATTAATCTGGCCGCTTCGCCTTTTACTGCAGAATTCAAATATTGTAACTTCTGTATATTAGTTAACCCTGGATGTGCATCGATGGTGGTGAGGAATAGCTCTTTGAAGTTGATCCAAGTGCCCATATCTCCATCATATATCGGCAAGTCAAATTGAGGCAATTTTATATTTGCCTGAGAGCCATTTGGCTTTATGTCCGCCAGTTTGTCTTTGAGTTTTCTTTTATTTTCTATTTTTACCCTCAAGCTTCCAATCTTGTTCATTGAACTATCATATGCCTCACTTTCTTTATCTATATCAACTTCATCCAAAGAAAACAGCTCATCGTAGAGTTTCTCAATTTTTTCTTTGATCTCCTTTAATTCTTCACCCATTATTTCTAAGCGTACTGTTTCACCTGCCTCAATAATTGAATCCACAGTTTCAATAAATCCATCAATTCGCCTTATCTGGCAACTTAACTTTCTTTGGAGGATCCTCTCGTCTCGAGACATTTCGCAATTGTATTCTCGCTGAGTTTTTGCCTAAATTTCTTATGTTTCAAATCCTAATCCGGCTCGAGGGACCATGAATCGAATTGGCTTTGGCCTCCTGGCACTAAGGAGGAATCACCGCCTATATTCTTATTTTAACGCTGGTTTTAATTCTATGCTCCTTGACTCAGCGAGCTAATTATAACTCCTTCAAACTTGAATGACTGCTATTGTCTTGTCTCACCAACTCTAATGACTCAACCACGTATACTTTAATAACTAACTTTATTTTCTAAAATCAAGTTTATATACATTTCTAAAATTTACATAATTGAACAATAATTAACAAAAGTAAATTCTAACAATTTTGCATATTTAAGGCTGGAACAGGGTGTAAGATGCCTTGTTCATCTGGTTGTTTAAGAACTCCTGCTACTCCTAGACTTGACGCGTCTGTGAATAAATGGCATGGGTTTGATGGGTCATAAATATATAGTACAGGTTGTGATGTGAGTGAATTTTTAAGTGTTTGGAAGGCTTGTTCATGTTTCGCATTCCATAACCAAGGAGCATTTTTTAACAAAAGTTCATTTAAAGGTGCCCTAATTTGCGCATAATGGGGAATAAATTTATTATATATATTATTTGTAACTAAAAATCTTTGTAAAGTTTTAATATTGTATGGTCTATTTAATTTTAAAATTGCTTGATTATTTGTGTTATTTGGTGTATATTTTCCTGAGTTAATAGTGTATCCTAAGAATTGTATTACTTTTTGTAAAAATTTGCATTTATTGAGATTGAGCTTTTTATCCTCTTGTTCGAATATACTTAATATGTCATCTAAATGTTTAATGTGTTCTTCATAAGTTTTGGAATGTATAATAATGTCATCAAAATAATTTAAGGCATAGTGTATGTTATGTTCAGTGAAAACTGACTTCATAATCTTTTCAAATTGTAAATGTGCATTTTTTAGACCATATGGAAGTCTGTTCCATTCATAACATCCTAATTGTGTTACAAAGGAAGTTTTATGTCTATCTTTTTCATCTATGGGTATATGCCAGTATGCATTTTTAACATCTAGAATAGTATATATTTTGACTGTAATAATCTATCTATAATTTGTTCTATAAGTGGAATTGGGGTATGTGCTGGAACTGTTTTTTGATTAAGTTTTCTATAATCTATACAGAGTCTTGTAGGGTGGTTTGGGGCATCAGATATTTTATTTACTAATAATGCATTAGAACTATAGGGGCTAGATGAGGGCCTAATAATATTATATTTTAATAATTCAGTTATTTGTTTTTGTATTTCAGCATTATTGTAAAAATATGTCCTATAGCTTTTGTGCTATGGGAATATTATCTAAACGAGATATGCAAATTGGGTTAGTCTTTATGTGTCCTATATCAAAATTGTGTTTAGAGAAATCATTCTTATATTCATGCAATATATCTGAAATTGTTTGATTAGAGAAATTTGGATTAATATCTACTTTACTAAAGTTTAAATATGAATTATAATTTTTATAGAGCCCGGTTGTCGCATACTACGATATGAGTTAGAATCAATGATGGGATTTGAGAGAGAGAGAGAGAGAGAGAGAGAGAGAGATTGAGATTGAACCTGATTTATTTTAACGTCCATATAAGATTATATAAGGTTAAATACAGAATAAATAAAAATATGAATAAATAAGATTATATAATGAAAAATACATGAATAAATAGATATAAATATATAAAGTAATAGATAAATATACATGAATAAATGGATATAAATATATATATATAGAGAGAGAGAATTAGGATCTATAAGTTTAACATTTGTAGTTGGTATATCAAAAGAATTGAAATTACACAATGGGTTGATATTTAAAAGAGATGAATTTTTAACATAGTATGGGTCTGAAATAGGGCCTCCAATCCCGGTACATATTTTCAATCTCGGATTTCGGGATTGCTTTTTTCTCAATCCCGGGATTGAAAAACATTTTCGTCTTTCTACGCCAAGAGGTATATCGTTTCGTTCGTTATATTTTTAATTTTTTCTTTTATATAGTGCCAATGACGTGGCACTTACTTCGATGAAAACAACCTGAAAGCCATATATTTTGCGCCTGCTTATGAACTAAATCATTGCTTTTGGGTTACAGTTTGAAATTATCTGTCAATTACTGTACACACATCTGGAAAAAAATTACTGTTCTTGGAACTTTTAGACCACATCTCTTAATGCAGTGTTGGGCAGTAATCCATTCAAAGTAATACATTACCTTGTAATTACGATTACTTAGCAAAAAAAAAATCTGGAGATTGTGGATAAATTGCTTCAGGGAATGAGGGATGTGCTACCTCTAGGCTAACGTTAAATGGATAAGTGTCCTCATTGTCATCCTCGGAAAGGTCAGATTCTGCTTCATTTACTGCTGGGGAAACGAATTCAGGACCAACCCTCTCTTTTTTCTTAGCATAAAGTACATCCATCATTTGTTGACCCACCGACGCATTTCAAAATCCTTTTGCACGCTATACACTGTGCATTTTGGCCAGATCCGTCTCGTAGGTAATAGCACCAGATTCCTTCTGATTTGAAAGGAATAAACTTCGCCATCACAATCAAGAAGTGATAAGCTTACCAAAAATGTCCGACGCGTTTTCTATTGAGAAATAACAAGGTCCGATAATATTGTTTTAGAGTCTTTGTTTTATGTTCGTATAAGTTGAAAACTACTTTAGGCTGATGCTTGATAGTGACGAAGCATTCAATGAAATGAGATTAAATAAATTTAATTTAAATTAAATGACAAAAAAAGCTAGCGAGGGTTTCACAAAATGAACAGCAGAGCAGTGCGTTCACGATGACCCATGCATACAGAGTACAGGATGGAGAGTATAAACATAGATTTAAAAAAATATATATATATATAAAACAATTTGGAGCCCAGATAAGAGGTTAGTGGCGGGTCCATGTTACACGCAGGTCCGCCACAAAAATAAAGGGATGCCGCTACTATCTAAGAAGCCACTATTTGCATGTCAACAAAAACTGGGGCCCCCTCCATGTATACTGCTGCATACTCTCATTCTAGAGGCTGCCATTTTGGAAAGATCTTGCAGAATAACCCTTCGTTATTAGTGCATGAAAATAATTTCAAATCTCTCCGAAAAAAAAAAAAAGACCCGAAATGCAGCTGTATAAACAAAACGTCAAAAGTATGCTATCTCATCATCTGTTTGATTACCAAAATGCTAGATAAGAAAAATATATTTTTGCGCTGGTTTTCATGCACAAACCAGTAATCCCGGGATTTTTCGAGCAGAATCCCGGGATTTCGGGATCATTATTTGGCTCCGGGATCCCGGGAAACGGGATCCCGGGATTGGAGGCTCTAGCTGTGAACCCCTTAAAACCTTTGGAAACATCGGGCCGCGTAATAGTTCTAAATTCAGTAGAAGTCTTTCTAGTTGATGGTATATGTGTTTGCACTTTCTCGGATTAAAGAGCGAAGGTGATGGATAAACACTCGTGTAATATATTTTCAGCTTATATTGAAGTCGATAGCGCTGGCACATTGTACGCGACTTCAACGTCGCAGACATTGTCGTCGGACTTCTAGAGAGCGTACAATGCATATCCCGTTAAGGGGTCACTGGCTCTAACTTCGGGAACGCATGCTGGAGCATCCCCGCCTGGCCGCCGTTGGCGATTCTTCACCAAACTCTGCAGCGCTGGCAGAGGCGCCATATTCATTGTACATAGTGTATATATATAATGCATATTATCTTTTTAAAATAGTGCAGACTGTGCACTTTGCATGTATTGACAAGATGTCAATAAAATTATTTTAATTGTCAAATTGTCTAACTTCGGGGTGTTTCGATCATCTAGCCACGTCGCACTTCCACAGAGTACCCAGCTCCGTCCCGTCCAGTTGAATCGCCGCTGTAGTCCCTGACAGTCTGTCACCGTCGTAAAAGTCAGCCACGCCGTCGCATTGCAGATCTCCAAGATTATTGTTGCTTTCATGGAGTATATCAGAAAATATCTCAAGGGTTGAATTTCCGCACTGTATTTCATTTAGAGGGCATTCTCCTTCCGCTCACTCGATTTGGTTCAAAACACTCGTACTACAACCGTTGTCGGAGGCGATCAGCTCGCCCTCCTCCGCTATCCAACCGGTCTGGATCATTTCCTTCTCCATGCCACCATTTCCAGTGAGATATATCATCTACCTACATCCTTTGTAGGGCTTTTTCCATCTTGAAAATTCAGTCGTTTGAGCATCTTCTATAGCGCATGTGAAAGACTCAACAGTGTCTTCCAGTGGAGGTACTCTGGAATAATCTTCCTCATCGCCCACCTTGGTTGTTGTGATTAGTGGGTCAGACACTGAATATCTTTCGGACATTTCCTTGCAGTTGAAACTCTGCGGACCTTTGAATTACGAAAGAATTTTCTAGCGTAGTTTCTGTCAGTTGACCTACGACCTCTTCCGACGTAATGGTCTTTATTGTGATAGTCTTGCTGGTGTCTTCATCACCTGGACTTATGTTGTATCCAATCAACCTTTGAGTACGCTGGTAGCTGGTCTTTTTTTTTGAGAAGCTAGCACGAGTTTCTGACTGGTGTATATCGATATTAACTTCGAAAAATATAGCTGTGGCGGAAGGGGCGACATTCCAATCATGCTTGAGTCGGCTTAATCAAGATTCCAATAGTGATGCCTTCTTTAAGCGATCTGACCTCGCCAACAGCGTCTTCTCAGAACGCATCTATTTTCTATTCCATAAGACTGAAGATGTTTCTTATCAATTTCATGCATTATTTAATTTCGAATTCGGTTAGCTATGCTATTTTGTTTTTTAATTTGAAAAATATATAGTCTTCAAAAATTAAGTCATATTGTCATAACCAAAAATGTACATAGCTTGTAACTGTAAATAATACAACGGCAGCTTGGCGAATGTTATGTACCTAAGCCCCGATAGGTGGCGCGCGCTGTCAGCTTGGCAAGTGTTATGTACCTAAGCTCCGATAGATGGCGGGCGCGCTAGGCGGGAAGTTTGTAAACAATAGTCGCCATCTTGAGGGGTGGAGCCGATCGCCAGCCGTTTGGGTCTCTGACATTACTTCCTTAATTTACCATTATTTTTATCCATTTAACTTAGTTTACCTCTATTTCTTTTTATCCTTCAAACTTATTAACTATTTGAGTCATCCAATAAATTATTATTTTATTCTACCCAAACGACTCGTCACCTTCATTACTGTGACATCTGGTGGAGACAAGCTGGATCATCCCTTCGCTGCCCAAGCTATAAGAAGAAGTCGTAGAATCCAAGGATTAAACCCGTTGGAATATTCTAAGATGCAACACGAAGAAAGAGAGACCCCACAGGGTGAGTACCACTTCAAACATATTAGAAACCCTTCTATATTTTCGGGGGAACCGGGCCAAAGCCCGGAGAAATGGTTGAAAGAGTACCATCGTGTAGCTCGCTACAACTGCTTGGACAGAGCCGTGTGCCTAGCAAATGTTTTCTTCTTCCTCTCAGGAACTGCCAAAGTCTGGTTCGAGAATGTAGAGGAACAAATAACCTCATGAAAACTTTTTGAGACAATGTTGTCTCAGGTCTTTGGGCATTGCGCAAGCGAAAAAGACCAACTTTTAGAAAAACTAAAAGCCAGGGCCCAAGGAAAGGGAGAGTCTAGTGAGGCGTATATTCAAGACGTCCTCTATTTATTTCGGCAAATTAACCCCAACATGAATGAAAATGAAAAAGTTTCTCATTTAGTCGAGGGGGTCTCTGAGGAAATTTACAGGGCAATTGTAACCTTTGAAATTGCCACCACCGAGGAGTTTATAAGGTGGTGTCGAAAAATCGAACTATCTCAAAAGGAGCGTGTGAAGGATAGTTTTTGACAGACTGCCGAATGCTGCCGCCATCAACCCAGCAGAATCGGAATCTATGGAGGACCTCATTAGACGTATCGTCCGAGAAGAAATCCACCATGCATTAAATCCCGAGCCAGCCACTCTCAAACCATCTTCCCTGGATCTAATTATCCGAGAGGAAGTTGAAAGGAACCTGTCTGCAATTTCGCAGCCCGTTCAAAGGCCAATGCCACGACAGCAGTACTCTAACCGACCCCAAATATTCAGACAGACGCTACGACAGCAGTTCCTGAACCAAAGAACACCGGCACCCAACCAGACACCACCACAGAGAAGAACTGATGAATGGAGGACACACGAAAACGTTCCAATATGTTTCCATTGCGGTCGCCCGGGACATGTAGCCCGATATTGCCGAGACAGAAGGCGTGTTTTCGAGGAAGCCAGGGTAAGAAAGCCGGTCTACTCCAATAATTACAACACCTGATTCAATCAAAATGCCGAAGAAATTGAGTTCGTAGATCGCCGCTTTCGAAACCCGTCGCCCTATCCTGGCCGTGGAAGATCCCCCTCAAGACGAAACGCAACGCCGTCGCCCTCTCACCGATCCAGTCAATCTCCTCGCCGCCTAAGCCAGGGAAACTAAGGAGAGCGACCGAGACTGGAGGTAAGGCCGCTGACGAAAGTAGAAATCCTCCCCCTATTATAACTGCGAACATGAAACGGAACTACGTTGTTATCACCATAAATGGACAGAATGTTGAGGCCTTAGTCGATTCTGGAGCCGATTATTCCGTAATCTCGGAAAGTTTTCGCCGATATTTGAAAATTCCGTTCTTTGCAGAAAAATGGCCTGTACTGAGAGTCGCCAATAGGAAGCATATCGAAACTCTGGGGCGCTGCAACTCAAAAATGTCGATTGGAAAACTTGAGATTTATTTTACTTTTGTTGTCTTCTCTGAATGTAGCCATCACATAATCCTTGGTCTTGATTTATTTCGAGCCACAAGTGCAGTAATTGATTGTGGAAGAGGTGAAATACATTTGAAGGAAAGTGTGAACGACGGCCTAGAAGAAGATCTGCCTACACATGCATTAGAAGACTGTTTTATTTCAGCTCGCTCAATTAAGAAAATCACGGTTATTAACGAAGAGATTCGAGGTGGAAAAGATCTAATGATAGAAGGAAGCAAAGATCTCATCTTAAAAAAAGAATTGGTCATACCATCATCCATAATTAACTTCCATCACGGCAGAGGGGAGATATGGGTAACTAATCGGACTTCTCAGAATCAAATAATCCTAGCTGGTATGCTTGTAGGATACTTGAGGAAAATTGGAAGTAGCGGAATCTACAGTGTTGACACAGCTGAAGACGAGAAAACTCAATCAAACATTAAGAGAAAGGATAGACGCCAACAAATCTTATCTCTGGTAGACGAGAGATTAAATAAAGAACAAAAGTCAATGATTGCAGAATGTCTAGAAAAGTACTCGGAGGTTTTTGATTTTGAGAGAAAATCATTCAGTACAACCTCCAATGTGAAACATAAAATCGACACCTCAGACAGCCGTCCTATTAAACAACGACCATACCGGGTGTCTCCTGTCGAAAGACGATCTATACAAACTGAAGTCGATAAAATGAAAAAGATGGGAATTGTACAACCGTTCGAAAGTCCTTGGTCGTCTCCAGTAGTTTTGTATTAAAAAGAAAGATGGGTCCTGGAGATTTTGCGTATAGACTACCGAAAGCTTAACAAGGTCACCAAAAAGGATGTGTATCCTTTACCTAGAAATGATGATGTTTTGGATAGCTTAACAGGAGCTAAATTATTTTCCAGCATGGACCTACGTACAGGATACTGGCAGATAGAAATCGACGAGGAAGATCGGGAGAAGACAGCTTTCATCACCCCTGATGGCTTATATGAGTTCCGGGTGATGCCCTTCGGTCTATGCAACGCACCGGCAACATTCGAAAGAATGATGGACAAGCTACTAGCAGGATTGAAATGGACAATTTGTCTTTGTTATTTAGACGATATAATTGTTTATGCTACATCCTTTAAAGAACATATTGAACGCCTAGGGAAAGTTCTCAGATGCATCCAGTAAGAAGGCTTGTGTATTAATCATGAGAAGTGCCGTTTTGGGTCAAGAGAAATCAAAGTGTTAGGACATCTGGTTACAGAAAGCGGCATTCGCCCTGATCCCGGCAAAATTGAAGCAATTACAAATTTCCCGACTCCAAAAACAGCAACTGAAGTAAGAAGCTTCATGGGATTGTGTTCATATTGTTACATCATGATTAATGGCGTATTTCTTATATTATTTTTAATATATTTGAAATTTAAATTATATATTTATTTATTTTTATATTCTATGATATTTATTTAAAACAGATTATTTAGATTATCATCATTTGTATTTAGGTACACGTGTGACTTCACTGCTCTCTTTGATGTGAGGAAATAAATAAAGGATTCTGGAGGCTACTTAAAGTAGACTTATCTCATTATTCCCTTATATAAATTTGTAGGATGGTTGAAACACGCTCTGGTAAGATGCAAGACCCAGCACAGGAGAGAATCATGGCTGAAGAGTCTGACAAGCCGCAACCTGGTGCAACAATTGGTAGAGATGCTAGTTCCGACCCAGTTGTCCTGAATCCCAACATCGACATCCCCAAGTATGATGGAACGGAAGACCCTCGCCCATGGATTGAATCTCTTGAAGAAATTGGCTTCCTGTACCATTGGGCAGACTACATTATCTCTCGTTATGCGGCTATGAATATGATTGGTAGCGCCAAAACCTGGCTGAACCTACACAAGATAAGTTCCACCAGCTGGGAAAATTTCAAGAGCCGCCTAATTGAGGATTTTGCCTCAGACGCCAACAAAGAGGAAATTAAGATGAGACTAAACAGGATGCAACAGTGGAATGAACCTGCAATCAGGTTCTCAGAGGATATCCTTGTACTGTGCAACAAGGTCGACCCCCAAATGGAAGAAGAGACTAAAATAAACTGGGTTATTGGAGGGTTAAAGAAAGAATACTCTTTTGCCCTTCACCTAAACCCTCCTAAAAATACCAATGAACTTCTAGAAATTTGTAAAAAGCTGGATTTGTTCGAAAAGAATTACCAAGAACGTGCAGAAAAATCAAAAGCTCTTTATAATGGACCACGTTATAAATTATAATGGACCACGATTTCTGTATGCTGATGATATAGCTCTTCTTCACCAAGAACAATCTTTCTCAACTCTGGAACAGATACTCAATGAAGACCTAAAGAAATTGGAGAATTTCTTCTCAAAATGGCACCTGATTCCCAACCCTTCCAAGACAGTCTCATCAGTATTCCATCTGAATAACCATAAAGCCAATAGACCCTTGAAACTCACATTCTGCAACAAACCACTCAACCATGATCCATGCCCCAAATATCTGGGAGTAACCCTTGATAGATCTCTCACTTTTCGCCAACACCTTGAAAAAACGAGAGATAAATTAAAAACAAGGAATAATATCATGACTAGGTTGGCAGGCACCACGTGGGGCTGTGGTGCTGACACTCTACGCACGACTGCCCTCGCCTTAGTATACTCAGTTGCGGAGTACTGCGCCCCTGTGTGGGAAAGAAGCTCCCATACAGACAGCATAGATGCTCAACTTAACCAAACTATGAGATTAATAACGGGAAACATGAGACCTACCCCTATAGACTGGCTCCCATATCTCTCTAACATAGCACCTCCTGACCTCAGAAGAAAGAAATCTACCTCCAACCTTCTCAGTAAAATTAAAGCTAACACTAAGCTTCCAATCAACACTGTTCTCGAAATTCCTCCCCCAACTCGACTAATATCAAGGAATCCTGCATGGGTGGCCGATGAAAATGTAGATCTTAAAGAAGAGTGGAGAAACCGATGGAGCAATCTTGCCATCGCCAACAAAGACCTGGTGGAGGACCCTAACACCAAACCTCCCGGCTACAACCTACCTAGGAGGACCTGGTCAACCCTCAATAGAATCAGGACCTCTACTGGTAGATGCAACTACCTACTAAATAAGTGGAACATGAGTCCAGACCAGAACTGCGACTGTGGACAAATACAAACAATGCACCATATCCTAAGGGACTGTCCTCGAAGATTCTTCCAGGGAACACTTGGGGATATCCACCGGTGCACAGAGGAGGCCCTGGAGTGGATTCGTCACCTCGACATTCCACTCTAGAGAAACTTGCCAACATTGTTGTATTGTGCTGTAAAAAACAATATCATACGCAATAATAATAATAATAATGGACCACGCTCTCCTCGTCCCCATCATCAAGAGCAATGGAAGAATGCTACGTCGTTCAGAAGACCATATCAGAACACCTCCGAGCCCCAGGCCCCCGTTCCGAGGTACTACCAGAACACCTCCAAGCCCCAGGCCCCCACTCCGAGGTATTACCAGAACAAGCCTCTGCCCCAGGTATCTGCCCCTAGACGATCTTACACTCCCAATCCTGAGCCAAAACCGGTCTACCCAAGTAAAACATACAATAAGAATCCAAATTCAAATAGGAATAGGACAGAAGACGGGAGACCAATATGTTTCAAGTGTAACAAGCCAGGACACGTAGCGCGGTATTGCAGAGTCAGGTTTGTAATAATTGTGGAAGAGGACCCCATAGTTACACAAGACAAGGTCGAAGAAGAAATCCGAATGGATAATGGAACTCAGAAGTCGAGACCTCTGCTCTACGCTGACGTAAGTAATAGCCCGTACTCGAGTATCCCTACGAGGAATAGATATGCCGCATTAGAAGATTTAAACTAAACATCGCGCCTGAGTCCGTCAATCAAAGCAAGTCGACCATAAATGGAATTAAAAAGTTGGACCCCAAATATAAAATGAACATTAACGTGGATAGAATCGGTATCTGCGAAGCTTTGATTGATACAGGCGCCGATCTTTCAGTGGTCGACCTTAGTACAGCTCTTAACACAGGTCTTGAAATAATAAATCCTGATAAAATGTGCTCCGGACCCGATGGCAAAGAATTAGATATCGTAGGAAATATTATTTTAAATATAAAATTTGATGACAAAACAATTACACATCAATTTGTGATAATGAGAACACATTTGCGAATATTTATACTTGGACGTGATTTTCTTAAGAAAATGAACGCAAAAATTGATTGTCAGCGTGAAATAATCAAATATGACTTGACAGAAAATCGTGACGTAATCAAATATCAACAGAAGAAAATAAAAAGTGCAAAGGATGCCATTATACCAGAACTTTCTATTAAATTGATTAATGCATTTGTAGAAGCAGAGGATGGCGAATACATCATCGAGGAGAACCATAAAATGTTTCAAACAAATGGACTTCGACTAGCGAGAAGCTTAATAAATGTTGTGAATAAGGAAACATATATCTGGATAACAAACCCTTACCCTCGACCATTAAAAATATTAAAAAACCAAACATTGTGCTTTGGAAGCCAGCCAGCCGAAGTGAATCTTATGGAAGAAAGTGAACAAAAAGAGCATGAAGAACCCCAATTTCAGATAAACGAAAATTTAGCATATAAGGAAAAGGAGCAATTGAAACAAGTTTTGGAAAGGTACGAGGATTTGTTTTCGTCGGGATTAGGACGATCCAACTTAGCGAAACATCGGATCGATACAGAAGGCGCGAAACCTATCAAACACAAGCCGTATAGGGTGAGCGCGAAAGAGCGAGAAATCATAAAAGAACAAATTGATGAAATGCTCAGAGACGGCATAATTAGACCATCCTCGAGTCCATGGTCCTTTCCTGTAATCTTGGTCAAGAAGCGAGATGGTAAGTACAGATTTTGCGTTGACTACAGAAAATTGAATGATGTAACAGTGAAGGATGTTTACCCAATTCCCAGAATTGATGAAGTATTGGATACACTTCAAGGATCCAAATACTTTTCAGCAATTGACCTTAAATCAGGATATTGGCAAGTAGAGGTTGAGGAGAAAGATAAAGAAAAGACAGCCTTCACTACAGCACATGGCCTATATGAGTTCAACGTAATGCCCTTTGGTCTATGCAATGCCCCTGCTACATTTGAGAGGAACATGGAAAATATGCTTGGTAATCTTAGATGGCAAATTTGCTTATGTTACCTAGATGACGTAATCATTTATAGCTCGGATTTTTCAACACATCTCAAAAGAATAGAAGCTGTTTTAAAATGTTTTCGCGAGGCTAATTTAAAATTGAACAACAAAAAATGCCAATTTGCTTTCGAAGAACTGGAGATTCTTGGCCATATAACTAATCAACATGGTATAAAACCAGCGGAGCATAATATCAAGGCTATTAGAGATTTTCCTCGGCCCAAAAAGATAAAAGAAGTTCAATCATTTTTAGGAATGTGCTCATATTATAGAAAATTTATCAAAGGTTTTTCAAAAATTGCCGATCCATTAACCAGTCTTATAAAAAAGAATGTACCTTTTACCTGGACAGAAAATCAAGAAAAAGCATTTCAAACCCTTAAAGTAGCATTGATAAATCCTCCAATCTTAGGGCACTTTGACCCGAATGCAATTACTTACATTCATACTGACGCATCTAACATTGGCCTGGGTGCAACATTAGTCCAAAAGTTCGGCGATAAAGAAAAAGTTATCTCATATTTAAGTCGAACACTGAGCAAACCTGAGCAAAATTATTCGACTACCGAAAAAGAATGTCTAGCTGTTGTGTGGTCAAAGCCCAAGTTACGACCCTACCTATATGGAAGGCACTTCAAAATCGTAACTGATCATCACGCACTATGCTGGCTTAAGAATCTGAAAGATCCGACCGGCCGATTAGCACGATGGGCACTGAAGATTCAGGAATATAATTTCGAAATTATACACAAATCGGGTAAAAAACATCTGGACGCTGATGGTCTATCTAGAGGACCCTTACCTGAAAACGAATGGGACGAAGATTATGAAAGACTATTTCTGAATCAAATAATAGACGAAAAGGATGATTTTATTGAGAATATTAAGGAGAACCTTAGTGGAAACAAGCGTTCAATTACACAGAACTTCAAAGAAGAAAATGGGTGTCTCTACAAGAAAAATCCAAATCCTGAAGGTAGGGCATGGTTGCTGGTAGTGCCAAAGAAGAGAAGGAAGGAAGTCATGAGTGAATACCACAACCATATGCTGAATGGCCATCTGGGCGTCGCCAGAACCACTTACCGATTGAAGAATAAATACTATTGGCCTTCCATGTTGAACGATGTTTCAGAATTTGTAAAGACGTGCCATCTTTGCCAAAGTCGGAAAGGTTCAAATCACTTGCCTTCTGGACTTCTACAACCTATTCCCCCAGCTAACTACCCTTTTGAAAGAATCGGAATTGACTTTGTTGGCCCCTTGCCATCAACGAAAAGAAGAAGGAAGTGGATAATTGTGTTGACTGATTATTATACCAAGTATGCTGAAACAAAGGCAGTATCAGAAGCAACCGTGAAAGAAGTCTCTACATTTTTAATCGAACATATTATTTTACGTCACGGGGCCCCAAAATTTCTTATTAGCGATAGAGGTTCACAATTCACTAGCAATTTGATGAAGGAGGTAATGAAAATGTGCAAAGTGAAACACTGCTTCACAACGAGCTACCACCCCCAGACTAACGGACTAACGGAACGGCTAAATAGAACTTTAATCAATATGATCAGCATGTATGTGAACACAGACCAAAAGAACTGGGATGAAATCCTACCTTTTATCACCCACGCGTATAATACCACGATTCAAGAAACCACAGGCTACTCTCCATTTTTCCTGTTGTTTGGAAGGGAACCCATGTCCCTCTTGGACGATGAGAATATCCCAACGGACAGTAACATGGACGATTACGACGAATATATAGAAAACTACTTAGATAAAATAGCAAGGACGAGACAGGTAGTCATTAACAACACAGAGAAGACTCAGGAAAGAATGAAAAGAAACTATGACAAAAAACACAATGAGAAAATCTATGAACCAGGACATTTAGTGGCAGTTTGGACACCAGTCAGGAAAATCGGAAAATGTGAAAAACTATTGAGAAAATATTTTGGCCCATATAGAATATTAAAGAAGCTGTCTAACGTAAATTACTTAATTGAGCCGAAAGATAATCCTGGCCAAGACCCATTGATTGTCCATGTCTCAAGACTCAAACCCTATTTTGAGAGAATTGATGAGGTAACTCACGAGGACGTGACGACCTCTGGAGAGGGGGAAGTGTTACATCATGATTAATGGCGTATTTCTTATATCATTTTTAATATATTTGAAATTTAAATTATATATTTATTTATTTTTATATTCTATGATATTTATTTAAAACAGATTATTTTTTAGATTATCATCATTTGTATTTAGGTACACGTGTGACTTCACTGCTCTCTTTGATGTGAGGAAATAAATAAATTATTCTGGAGGCTACTTAAAGTAGACTTATCTCATTATTCCCTTATATAAATTTGTAGGATGGTTGAAACACGCTCTGGTAAGATGCAAGACCCAGCACAGGAGAGAATCATGCCTGAAGAGTCTGCCAAGCCGCAACCTGGTGCAACAATATTACAGGCGATTTGTGAAAGAATTTGCAAATAAAGCAAAGCCGTTACACGACCTCCTGAGGAATAAAGTGAAGTTCTTTTGGTCTAACGAACAAGAACAATCTTTCCAAATATTAAAATCAGCCCTAACTACCGATCCTGTGCTTGGCCATTTTAAGGAAGATGCTGAGACACTTATACATACCGACGCGAGTGGATATGGCGTCGGAGCAGTGTTGACCCAACTGGTAGAAGGAAAAGAAAAGCCTATCGCCTATGCATCAAGAACCCTTAACGCCGCAGAAAGAAATTATTCCACGACGGAGAGGGAATGCCTGGCTGTAGTTTGGGCCATTTACAAGTTCAGACCATATTTGTTTGGAAAACACTTCACCGTCGTCTCCGACCATCATTCCCTGTGTTGGCTAGCTAATGTAAAGGATCCATCGGGAAGGCTAGCCAGATGGGCCTTGCGACTTCAAGAGTTCGACTTATCTATTGTGCATAAGAATGGTAAAAGACACCAAGATGCGGATTGCCTCTCAAGAAGTCCTCTCCCCCAATCCAACGAAGACAACATACCAGAATTGTCTTCAATTACCGACATAAGAAAAGAGCAAAGAAGCGATGTCCAGACCAAAAAAAATAATTCAGGAAATTGATTCCAAAAGTGAAAGTGGATACAAAATAATCGACGGGATCCTCTACCGCAAAAACTACGATCCCATGGGCAAACCTTGGCTCTTAGTAGTGCCCAAACAAATGAGGGTTGACATTTTGAGGGAAGCCCACGATGCACCAATGGCGGGACACCTGGGATTTGCAAAAACATACGACCGCGTTAGAAGAAAATATTTCTGGCCCGGCTTGCATAGATCTGTGCGACAATATGTGGCACATTGTCGAGAATGTCAACGGCGAAAAGGTTCTACCGAACGTCCACCACGACAACTTGTGCCAATTCCGCCGGTTGCAAGACCTTTTCTGAAAATAGGGATAGATTTGTTAGGAAGATTCCCTACCTCGAACGATGGCAATAAATGGACCGTGGTCGCGACAGACTATCTAACAAGGTATGCTATGACCAAAGCCATACCAAATGGAAGTTCGGAAGAAGTTGGAAAATTTATAGTAGAAGACGTGATCCTCAAACATGGAGCCCCCAGAGAATTGATTTCAGACCGAGGTCGAACGTTTATATCTCACACAATACGGGAGATTAACAACCTCTGTGGAACCGCACATCGCTTTACTTCTGCCTACCACCCCCAAACAAATGGCCTGACCGAGAGACTCAACAAGACACTTGGTGACGTGATGTCTATGTATGTTGATGTAGACCAAAGAAACTGGGATTCAGTTCTCCCTTACGTAACTTTTGCCTATAACACCGCCAAACAGGAAACCACTGGGTTTAGCCCTTTCTATCTTGTACACGGACGCAATGTCGAGACCCCATTGGACACCATCCTGACGTATAGAGAGGAAGCTAATCTGGAAGACTACGTGGAGTGTTTGGTGACAAATGCCGAGGGCGCACGCCAGCTGGCCCGTTTGAACATTTTGAAGGCGCAAGAAAAAGACAAATCTCGATACGAAAAAAGCCACAGACCTGTCCAGTACCGCGCGTGAGACCTTGTGTTGGTGTACACACCTCTGCGTAAACAAGGACTGTCGGAGAAGCTACTTAAAAGATACTTCGGCTCCTATAAAATTGTGAGACAACTGTCTGAAGTAACTTATGAAGTAGAGGCTTTGGAGAGGAGACCCCGACAGCGGAATATCAAAGACATCGTCCACGTCCTGCGGATGAAACCATACAGAAGCCCAGAAGAACAAACACAAGACTGATCACATAGTGTAGAATTTTTTTTTTTTCAAGCAGCGGGTCGCTGCTTATTTTTGAAAAGGGGAGTAATGTCATAACCAAAAATGTACATAGCTTGTAACTGTAAATAATACATCGGCAGCTTGGCGAATGTTATGTACCTAAGCCCCGATAGGTGGCGCGCGCTGTCAGCTTGGCAAGTGTTATGTACCTAAGCTCCGATAGATGGCGGGCGCGCTAGGCGGGAAGTTTGTAAACAATAGTCGCCATCTTGAATGGTGGAGCCGATCGCCAGCCGTTTGGGTCTCTGACATTACTTCCTTAATTTACCATTATTTTTATCCATTTAACTTAGTTTACCTCTATTTCTTTTTATCCTTCAAACTTATTAACTATTTAAAGTCATCTAATAAATTATTATTTTATTCTACCCAAACGACTCGTCACCTTCATTACTGTGAAAATATAATAAAGGCAAAAGAGAGTCTCCGAAACTTTGGGTATATAAAAATAGAGCTAGAATATATTTATTGGGTAAACAGGTATGCTCTTCTCTCTACATAAATATCCAAGCCAAAAATGATATTCACAGCATAGATGTGACATAACGTAGCCATGTTAAGGCCTGAAGCTATGGGTCTAGGTTCCGTTGTTATGAGCGGGGACAAGCTAAATGTGTCGGACCATTAGAGTAGAGAAGGTTATAAAAATTGTGTTTTGAATTTGAGAGCATATTCACCTGTTTTACAGTCGGAGGATCTGTTCTGATTGAAAGAGAGAATTTATACAGCAGACAAAGAAATCCTGTTTGTACAGAATCGGATTACACCTATACTCAATTGCACCAGTCTAGGGAATATAAGAAGTATTTCCACATAACAGAAACCAGTTTTTCTATAGTATAGCAGAGAGGGGTGTATTATAACCAACAGGAATTACATATAAATAGTCTTATAAATTTTTGCTTATCCAAATATGAGATAATGCATTATCTTGATGATCGTGGATTCAGATATGTAAATATAATAAATTCATGTAACTAGCTGCAGTCGATTTATTTTACTCTTTTACTTTAACTAGTCAGCAAATAAACGCTGCTTCTTCGTGACGAGGACAATAACCTGAAATCATGACATATAAGTTAATATTTCATAAAGAATCCCAATGGGTTGAATTTTCCACTGTATTTTATTTAGAGGGTACTTTACTTCCGCTCGCTTGATTTGGTTTAAAACACTCGTATCACAGCCGTTGTCGGAGGCGATCAGCTCGCCCTTCTTCGCTACCTAACCGGTATGGATCATTTCCTACTCCATGCCGCCATTTCTAGTGATATATCTCACTCCACCTACATCCATCCTTTGTAGGGCGTCTTCCATCTTGCAAAGTTCAGCCGTTTGAGCATCCTCTGTAGCGCATGTGGAAGACTCAATTGTGTCTTCCAGCGGAAGTACTCTGGAATGAACTTCCTCATCGCCCACCTTGGTTGTTGTGATTAGTATAGGTCGGACATTGATTCTCCGAATGGAAGGTACACCAATGGGTAATATACTTGTATAGATATATAATAAAAAGACTGATAGTTATAATTATTTTTGAAGAATTAAATGTTCAGCCTGAACTCCCGCAACATCCCACCATATAAGAAGGATTGTTAGAACACAGCACAGTGAATCAACATTTTGAGAACAGCTGAAACAGCAGAAAACACTTATTTAATATTGCCCGTGCTGCCTATGTTTCCACATCCTCAAACTTACCCAAGGTAAACATCCATTCGAAACACAAAGCATCATTAGTTAAATCGTTTGCCTTCCCAGGAATGTCACTTTAATGTAGCTGATGCTTTCTAGGATGTGTTCGTCCAACTTATTCTTGTTCGCTGGTTATTTTTTCTGTTGCTGCTTATTAAGAATGAATGCTTCTTCTAAGATACAAAATTATGAAAACACACAGTTATAAAATCCTCTATTTATATGCGTGAACACCTCAAAATATAAACAAACAAGAGCATCAATACGGCGTCTAATCTAAACCAATATACTCAATTTGTATATATATGTGGTGTTATACTGTCGACTCTTATAGAATCCTGTCGACTAAAAGTGTGGTGAGGTATCCAGTCGACTTAAACTGTGGTGTTTTATCCTTTTGACTCTCCCTATACTGTGTTAACCGAGAGGAACAGTCAGGATGTGGAGTTTTCCAGTACCTCTCTGCACCTTGTAAGACCTTTAACAGTTCTCACAGATACAGGCAGTCGTGGTCGAGGCAGAGTGGAAAGCTTGGGAATGTCCACACAAAAAACGAAGACACAGTTGCACTAGGAAAGTTCCGTGAACAGATAAAAGTTGACCTAGGAGCGAAAGATGGAGATAAAAGAGTTCTTACTGGTCTACATGGTGGATAAGGAGGACCTTGGTGACAACCGACGAGGGCTTCCGCTGATGGTGAAGTGACTATATTTTTGGCTAGGACGGAGGCCTTATATATCTTTGCCGAGAGAGGAAGTATTGCATTTCAGAAGATGCAACAATAGCGTGGATCAGCTGGCGAAATTGTACACTGGCGCCGTCCTGACAGTTTCCTATCTATCTTTAGATGTTGTTGTGGGACTTCCATCTATCTCGATTTTAGACGTTTTTGACTTCTATCTCTTGCTTCAGCTCAACTCTCAATCTATTACAGAGTTTTATTTATTTATTCTCAGTTTGTACAAAGTACATTACATATGATGATGTAATGATACATGTCAATAATGCGTATAATTATTTAACGATGTGTTTCTATTATACAACATGAAAATCTTGTTATAAGTTATATACAATGTGGGGTTGTTTGTTTAAATTACCATATACTCGTATATATGTCGTAAACCCGGGTAAGCAAACAAGTGAGTTGGAAGCAGTCGGGGTTGAGTGGCAAGGCGTGCAGAGTGGGAAGTCCGCACGGGACAGCAAGGACAAGGTTTGGGATCAAAAGCGCTCTCCCAGGACGTCTCAAGTGGCACCAGGAGTCCTGGTGAATCACAGCCCAGTGCAGAATCGACGCGAAGATGTCCGGGTTTAGAGGTTGAAGAAAAAGAAAGCTTCAGTTGCAAATAAATAATAAACTGACAGAGGACTTGGTCCAGCAAGGAAACCCCTCCCCCTCGACAACCTCTGCGAGGAAAAAAGCGTGCTAGACTGCCACGATATGTACAGCGTGTATCAAGAGGGCTCATTTACAATTTATTCACCAGGAGAAATTCAAACCTAAGATGAAAGCATCTTAGGCAGTTCGCCATCATGTGGAAAACCACCACCCTGTGCTGGACAGCAAGACCAATCAATGGCGTAGGCGCAGATAGAGAGTGGGAAGAAAGCCCATGTTCGAATGTGATTCTAAAAACAAGGGTTGTTGCTAATCCTGTCGTTACGCTTCCGGAAGACTGACAAGCCTCATGTGGCCAAATACCCCAGGGATATCAAAGAGCCGCCGATCAGCGCCGCTGGTGAATTCAGTTCTTTTTGGGGACGAAAAGGATTAATGGGAACGGGACAGTATAATATGGATAACCTCCTCCTTACTGTATAACAAGCTAACCGAGGGGCCAAGATACCAAGGTGAAGTTGGGGAAAGATAGATGAATTCCAGCTGCGGGGGATTGGTCCACGGGGGAGGGAGGACAGGCGCCAAGACAGCATTCCAGTGTGGGGGAGAATTTTGTTACAAATTTACCCTTTCGCTCTCAAGGGCTCTATTCGAGCAGAAGACACAAAGCCAGATCATCTCTCTATAAAAATAACTTTTACGACACAAAGTTTGGAGCGGGACGTTTCACAAGAGTAACGACATCCACGGCACCAATTTAAAATTGTAACGAAAACAATTGAAAATCAAAATAATAGAATTTCAAATATCGTTGTGAAAATTTACATTTTTATTTTTATATTTTAAAAGCATACAGAGTTTGGAGCGGGACGTTTCACTAGAGTGACATTCACGGCGCCAATTTATGATTGTAACGAATAGTATTTGAATAAAAACATTTAAACGGGTGAAACTCTGGCGTTGCCAGGGTCATTCGGCTAGTTACTTATACTTTCAGGAAAATATATCTCGTCACTATCAAGCTGCACGACTTTATGTCCAAAATGAATATTATCACAATTTGAACATTTGAATACAACCAATGTTTATACAAAAACCTGAAATTATACGAGTTCTATTATTTCGCTCATATCGTGAATAATAGCTTTCAAATTTTCCCAACTTGTAAATTCTCCGCAATTATTTACTAATTATTGGAAAATATTGAATACAGAGAATAGGTAATTATAGGGATTGCCATCCCTGGACACTTTATTTTCCGTTTATCTTTACTCTTCACAATTCATCCTTTCATACTTCATCCCAATGAACCCTCCCAACGGTTTCATTACTGATGAGCCAAGCCCTCCGAATATATTTTTTCATCGCAGTAAGGGCAGTAGAAGTTTGTATTATGTATAAAAGAAACATTCGTGCTTTTAAATCCTTTCATTTTATATGTATATATGGCGCGTTATTGCTTTGTGTTAATTTGTGCCTAACTGACCTTGTCTTTATTGTTTGCGGAAGAGCATTGCTCGATGCAAATATTTGTATGTAATTCTACTGTCCTATAAGCTTATATCCATAGTTTTCTTGAAAACTATTTCTGAGATTCCACCCTTCAGTGCTGCGTATATAAGCAGAATCGTCCAATACAGTATTAGAGCTCTGAGAAGCGGTCTGGTGGATTAAATTGGCGAAACCGCTGGGAGGGTTCACTACTGAGAAGCCAAGCCCTCCCAATATATTTTTCATCGCAGGAAGAACAGTAGAAGTTTGTATTATTTATGAAAGAAACATTCGTGCTTTTAAATTCTTTCATTTTATATAGTTCCTTGAATTGAATATCTTGCCGCTTTCTGTTGTCCTGGAAGAGGGGGCATTCTATCAATAGGTGACTAGAATCCTTTTTCCTCTTTCCACAAAGACACCTTGGATCGTCAACTACTTCTATACCGAACAAAAATATCCAAGTTTCCGTGGTTTGTAGTAAATTTAACATAGGAAAAGTCAAGGTGTAAATATTTTGAGATGTTTGAAAAAATAAAGACTGATGAAAATATATATTAGTATAGCAATTATATAATTAAGGGGAGAGGTGCCTCTTTAGATATATATATGTGATGAGGTCCTGTCGACTTATCTGTGATGAGGGATCCTGTCGACTCTCGCTATAGCTGTGGTAACCGAGGGTCAAACCTGTAGTAACCGAGAGGGACAGTCAGGGCGTGGAGAGTTTTCCAGTACCTCTCTGCACTTTGGAAGACCTTTAACAGTTTTCACAGAGTACAGGCAGTCGTGGTCGAGGCAGAGTGGAAAGCTTGGGAGTGTCCACACACATAAAACGAAGAGACACAGTTGTAGTAGGCAAGCTCCATGAACAGATAAAAGCGAGCTAAGAGCAAGATGGAGATATAGAGTTCTTACTGTTTTGCATGGCGATGATGTGGACCTGGCTGCAACCAACAAGGGCTCACGCCGACGGTGAAGTGACTACTTATATAGGGCTAAAACCGAGGTTTTTTTATATACCATTCCCGAGGAGGGGGGGGGGGGGGGGGGGGGGGGGGGGAGATGTGAGAATTTGGACTTTGAACGCCTGCGGCATTCTGCACTCTTTGACCTTAATGGCAACGGGCTGCCACATTCCTTTTTAAGGTTGTCGGATTTCTCTCTCGATTTTAGACGTTTATGAACTCCTAAATCTTGCTTTAACTCAGCTCTTAATCTATTACATAGTTTTATTTATTCATCCTCAGTTTGTACAAAGTACATTTCATATAGTGATGCAATGACACATGTCAATCATGCGCATAATTATTTATAGATGTTTTTCTATATACAACATGACAATCTTGTTATAAGTAGAATACAATATAGGGTTGTTGGCTTAAATTACCATATATATATATCAGTATTTATAAATATATTGTTTACTCTTGACTTTATGAAATAATTTATAGTTGTTGAGGAATGTGGTCTGAATGTTTATTTATCTTCTTCAGATAAAAAAATCGGTCTAAGTCATATTTGATTAATCTTGTTCGATGTAATCAGATGAGGATGGAAGCTCTGTCAAAGAACACAATTTGGAGAAGTTGCTTTGAACGCCCTAATAGCCTATAGAAGATTTGATATTGCATATAATTTAATTTTTTGAAGCTATTATTAATCATTAATCATCTCCATAGGTTAGTATAGGCCTGAATATAAATTTAATCTTTTTTGAGAGTTAATTCAACACATTTTGCCACTGAAGGAAATATGATTTTTTTTTCACTCGTTGTGCTTTATGTAAAACTTCGTTAATGTGCGGTGTAAAATTTATTTTGTTTTTGAACCTATGATTCCTTGGGCAACCGGGGTAAGCTACACATTGCGGGACTCATTCTTTGGTACAAAATAAGTTACTCCTTAAAACATTGCTACCACTTCTGAAGCTCTCGCCACCGCGCTATAGCCTGCCCTGCCGCCCAACCCATATGCTACAAGTGTGGCACGACTTGGTCATGAGAGTCACTCCTGTCTTAACTTTTATGCAAAGTCTACAATTGCTGCAAGAAAACCGGGGCAGTGTTTGAGCAGCTCAATCACTACGCCACCTCCCGGACTTGTCCCCTGGTGAAGGCTAAAGGCCAGTATAGCAGCAGAACATGAAGTAGCGTTATTCTACTACAAGAACTATCAAAAGGCTTCAAATATCTGGCCTGATTTAAACTTTGACACATTCACCCCCAATGAAAGCTCAATGCTGTACTTGTTATACAATAAAATTTCAATCCCATTCCACTTAGTTGTTTTTACCCAAATATTTACACTGACCTGATTTGATTAGGTAAAAGAAATCTCTCGTTATCGCCTCAGCATACTGGCACAATAGTGCGCCAGACCTTTCCTTTCTACCAACCCTGGAATCATCTCTGAACAGGGCGCCATTCCCATGTATTCTTGGCATTATGACAACGCCCACACTCCAATATGAGAAATTGGAGCTACTCAAGATGCCTACGGGGCCAGCTTGGAGTCCTCTGCTACACTAATGGATCTTCAGCTCGTGAAAGCTCTCACCTATTACATCTGGTCCAATGGATCCCTGCGCTTTTCCATCACCCTGGCATCCGGCTAACTACTCATCTACGCCAATAGAACTTGTCTTCAGGAAATATTTTTCTCTGACCACCTTCCAATCCTTACCAATTCCTCTGACTATTCCTCACAGAGCCCACCTGTTCCTGGGAAGAGACGTCGTGCCTGAAGAGACGTCACGTCGTGGAAGAGACTTTCACAGCCTTCATTGAGTCAGCCTTCCACCACACCGCCTCGTGTCTCCAGTCAGCGTTCACATCGATGAAGTGGTTTCTCATCTTACTACTTGTCTTAAGGAACCTACAACGTATCCTAGAACATCAAACCATGGTGGGACAATAAACTCGCAAAGCTGCGTAATATCTCGGTGTCTCTACGGTGTTTCTATCAAAGCACCTTCTTCCACATTGAAATATTTTAAAAAGACTATACAGAGCTTGCAACAACAAGCTTGAAGCAGTTATAAAGTGGTCAAAACATATCTCTTTGCTATTCCTCTGCCAAGAAGTCTCCTCAGCTGCATGTAGTTACACCCACCGATATATCTCCGAAGGTCGGAGAGGTGACCTAGGGCCACCTCTGCTCAAACACGATGACGGCACTAACTCCAGAGGAAACCTGCCAGGAAGCACTCTAGCACTACTTTCCAATGGGCCGGACAACGTCAATCCCATTAATTGGATTTTCTTCCATCGCCTACCAAGAGAACCAACCTTCATAGTGAGTGAAATCTTCTGCGCGATCCTTCGATGCAGTTGAAGATAATATCCTGGTCCCTACAGGTTTGGAGTCAGGTGTCTCCTCCATTGTGGACCAGCACTGCACACACTCCTATCGCAACTCTTAACCAAGTGTCTGCGTCTCGGACACATCCCAACACCGTGAAAATCAGGAGTATTGCTTTTCATTCCCAATCAAATCTCTTCTTCCTCCAACCCACCGGACAACAACTGTTCCAATACGCTTGCTCAACACATTGGCCAAGGTGTTTGAGTGGTGTATCATGGTGTGACTGCAATGGATTTGAGAACACCAAGGTTGGTTCTCATCCCAGAAGTTTGGCTTTCTCCCAGGGCTCTCAGGTGAAATGGCGCTTGTTTCCTTTAACAACATCATCAGGCTTGCAGCACTGGAGAAACACAATAGGATTAGGACTCAGTGAGTTTCACAGTTGGAAACAATGTGACCCACGAGCCGCGTCAAACATAAAACAAATTCGATAAGTTAGAACAACTTATGCCAACGAGACCAAAGCTATCGCAACCGAGCAAAATTTACAACACCCCACCCATCTTAAAAACAGGAACATATATTTTGACCTATTTCATAAAGGCTAACTAAGAGCAAATTTACATTCTTTCCGATATACAAACTTCTATATATAATCGTACTTGCTCTTCTTTCTCGATGAACATTTTTTAAATTATTATTTTTTTTCATTTTAATATCCTTTATATAATCATTATCTAGCTCTTATAATTTTTTTTACGTCAACCAATCAGTTTAGACTATTGTCATTTTATATTAGTTACTTTTTCCTCTTTACTAAATTTTTACTTTTGCTTTATGACTCTATTTTATAATCAACCTTATATTTTATCTTTCATATCTAATAATCTCAAGTTTATGTTTCATGTTTATATCAATAATTGGCATTTGTTATTTTATATTTTCTCTCACTTTATAAATTCGATGTTATTTACAGTGTTTCATCTTCCGCTACCATGTTCAATGCTATCGAGTATATTATTGCTCATTTTAAATTTTCATTTAATATGTTCACTTTCTATTACCCCTTATATACTGCTATAGTGTGTTAATCTTTGTATTATGTCATCACTATTTGTTGGACCGTGACCGCGGACGGTTGGCTTCTCGGCAACCCTGGAGCTGACTCACACTTCCTGCTGATGATGTAACCCTACCTGCGGCGTTGCCACGCCATTCCTTCTCTCCATGTTTACTTTTTAATCTATATATAATCCCTTTACCTTATAGTTAATTAAAGTATAATTAACGTTGAACGCTGTGTGTAATCAATTGGAATACAACAAAGATTATGAGACTGAAGAAGCGCAAGGCCTAAAACGTGAAACTGAAGAAGCACAAGACTTAAAACGTCAGACTGAAGAAGCGCGAAGCCTAAAACGTGAGTAACCAAATTTCCTTTGATTACTTGGACCATCCTTTTTTCTACTTACCAAATATTTTGTAAAATGGCAAACACGACGATTACAAAATTAAATGGTGCTAATTACTCCAGCTGGAGCTTCCAGATGAAACTCGTTCTAATCGAAAAAGATTTGTGGAGTTTGATCAATCCAGGAGAGGCTAAGCCTGACCCTAGTGACCTTGTTGCAACAAAACTTTTTTTGTCGCGGGAGGGTAAGGCGTTTGCAAAAATTTGCCTCGGGATTAATGATGAACAACAATTGCATGTTCAACATTTGAACATTCCGAAAGAGGTCTGGGAGGAACTGGAAAAATTATACGCACCAAAGGATAGTAGATATCGAGCCGTACAACTCAGAAGGCAGTTATATGGCGAAAGGTTGACTCAGCACAGCAATATTGAAGGGTATATGGGGAAGATAAACTACATTGTAAACGAACTGGCCCAAATTGGCGACAAAATTGATGATGGCGATTTGGCTATGGTTCTTTTGGGTGGATTACCAGAGGATTGGGACACCGTTGTCTCAACCATATGTAACTTGCCTGATTCAGACTTCACGACCGCCACAGTTAAAAGACGGCTGTTGGCAGAAGCAGAAAGGCGTTCGTCAAATCTACCAAAAGATGTGGGTGCCATGGTCGTTAATGCCTCTTCGAAGCCCATTGAAACAGAAAAACAATTTAAAGTAAAGGTTGTTTGTTTCAAATGTGGAGGTAAAGGCCATTATGCAAGGGAATGCAGGAAGAAAGGAAAGAATGAACAAAGACCAAAGAGGTTTGACCAAAACAAAGGCGTAAATATGTCGGCAATGTGCAACACTTTGTTTGGAGCTACCGCCGAGACCTGGATCATAGATTCTGGAGCGACGCACCATATGACTCCCAAGAGAGATTACTTCACATGTCTGAAAGAGTGCACAAGCAATATGAGTTCCATCACTGTTGCGAATGGCTCTTCTATAGAAGCATGTGGTATCGGTACTGTCAGTGCCAATATTGTTGGACACAAGGGAGATGCAAGCAATATGATTGCCCAGAACACATTGTACGTTCCAGATATGCGTCACAGTGTTCTGTCTGTACTCCAAATGATAGAAAACGGTAGAAAAGTTGTCTTCAACAAGGGTGGTTGCCACATTATGTACATGAAAGGTAAACTCTTGATAGAGGGAAAGAAGTTGGGTAGACTTTACTACGTCCAGACTACTCCATCCTCTCCGATAGATCAGAATGATCGTGTTTCTCTTGTATCTGAATGCAAGGAAGAGCTTACACTGGAACTTTGGCACAAAAGGCTGATGCATGTAAATGCATATACGATAGCAAAGATGGCCAAGAACCAAAGCGTAAGAGGACTTGATTGCAGCCCGGCAAAGCCAGAAAAGTGCGAAGACTGCTTGATCGGCAAGTCTTACCGTCTGCCATTCCTTCAACGCTCACACAAGGAGGAAAAAGAAATCATGCCGTTGGACTTGGTGCATGCGGACTTGATGGGTCCACTCGACGTATTGAGCTGGGGAGGAGCCAAGTACGTCTTAACCATCATTGATGAATCTACGAGATATACAAGTGTATTTTTCCTGAAAAACAAAGGCGAAACCCTGGGAAAAGTCAAAGAGTGGATTCAAGAATCTGAGAAACAAACCAGCCGGAAACTAAAACGAATACGTACGGATAATGGCTTGGAATTTTGTTCCAAAGAATGGGACACTTTCTGCACGAGCGTTGGAATAGTTCATGAACGCACTATGACGTATACACCTCAACAGAATGGTGTGGCAGAAAGAATGAATAGGACACTCCTAGATCTTGTCAGGAGCACTATATCTGGAAGTGGTCTGCCAAAGGCTTCCTGGGCGGAGCTGACTTACACCGCAGCCTATGTCAGAAACAGAGTTCTCAACAATCACAATGGTGAAAACACGCCATATGAACTGTGGACAGGGAACAAGCCTAATCTTAAACACATAAGAGCTATTGGCTGTCAAGTATTTGTCCATATTCCAAGACAAGTTCGTAAATCCAAACTCGAAAGGAGAGCTGTCAAAGGTAACTGTTGTGTCGCCTCCCAGTAGTCGTCACGACACGGAGCCTATAGTTACTGGTCAATCTCCCTTTAATTGCACCGTAAAAGTTCTATATATACAAATAAATATTTACATATTAATAATAAAAAAACATGCAAAATACATACAGATATTTAACAATTTGCATACACAACACATCTCCCCTCTTAATAGTAGTGCAGCCGGTCTGGCGGTCTTCTGGATCGCTGCGGTCTTGGACTGCGCACAGGGACAGGGACAGCCGCAGGGCCCGGTTCTGGTTCTGGCGGTCTTCTGGATCGCTGCGGTCTTGGACTGCGCACAGGGACAGGGACAGCCGCAGCAGCAGGGCCCGGTTCTGGTTCTGGAGTGTCCTCTTGTGCTGAAGACTCCGCTCCCTTCAATTCTTCGTCCACCTCCGGGGCTTCTTCCCTTGTCTTCTCCTGTCCTCCAAGCCCAGGGTGATCTCGAGAAGTACCAGGCAGTATAAAATCTCTTGATGTACCCGGCAATACCAAATCTCTCACTTCAGGAACTTCTCTCTTGATAACTGGCCTTAGTTGATTGATGTGTCTTTTCACATAACGGCCTTCGTCTTCTATAAGGTAATGTCGGCTGCTCAGTAGTTCCATGATCCTGCCCTTTTTCCATTTTGGTCCGTTAACAAAACTCCGAAAATACACATCAGAGCCGACCGAAAAATGCTTTTGCTTCCTCATGGAATCATGGTACACCTCTCCTACCTTCGCCATTTTCGGAATCAAATTTGAAAATCTTGATCTTAGATTTCTTTTCATTAAAAGTTCCGCGGGAGACTCCTTTAATACCGTTTGAGGAAAAGATCTATGGGCGAATAAAAATCGCTGTAGATTGATTTCTACACTGTCCTTTCCTTGGTTCTTTCGTAAAGAGGTTTTAAATTCACGTACATATCGCTCAGCTAAGCCATTAGTGCTGGGATTGTACGGACTCGTTTTTGTGTGTCTTATACTATTTATTTTTGTAAATTCTTCAAATTCACTTGAGACAAATTGTCTGCCATTATCGGTTACCAAAAGTTCAGGTAATCCAAATCTGGCAAAGATCTCCCTAAGATGTCCTATGATGGTCCTGCTCGTAATGTCCTTTATGATGACAATCTCCAGCCATTTGGTGTACGCGTCTACAAGGACCATAAACATTCGTCCCATAAAGGGACCTGCTAGATCTAAGTGTAGACGGTGCCACGGCTTCTCAGGCCAAGTCCACTCTGAAATGGTAGACGGCGGCATACTTGCAGATTCTTGGCAGATTCTACAATCTCTAGCCAACTCTTCAATGTTCTTGTCTATGCCTGGCCACCAAAAATACCGTCTAGCAATCATTTTCATTTTCACCATCCCTAGGTGCATCTCATGTAAATCGTTCAAAAATGAGGATCTTAATTTCTGGGGAATTATCACTCTTTCACGCCATTGCAGACAACCAAACTCACAACTTAATTCGTCTTTTATCCTATAATAGGAACAAAGTGGATTTTCCTGCGATACCTTTGGAATTTGCCAATTATTTTCCCTAACATTTCTCAACACAATTGATAGCAATTTATCCCGGCGTGTCTCAACTGCCACATCCTGGAATGAGAAGGGGACCTCACTCATTTTCCGAAGGAGAAGCACCTGATCCTCATCCAAAGATTCCGTGGTCTTTGAGACTAAAGGTAATCGTGATAACGCGTCTGCATTGCCATTATCATCAGTTTTTCGAAACTCCACAGTGTATTTAAATGCAGACAATTTTAAAGACCACCTCTTAATTCTTGATGCAGCACATATGGGGATCGGTTTCTGGGGTGAAAAAATGTGCATTAAAGGTCGGTTGTCTGTAATCAACACAAATTCACGTCCCAATAGATATTGTCGGAATTTCTCACACCCAAAAATGATGCTTAAGGCTTCTTTTTCTAATTGCGAATACCGCCTTTCCGCTTCAGTTAGCGTTCTTGAAGCAAAGGCTATAGGAGTTTCTTCCTTTCTATCGTTCCTGTGACTCAGAACCACTCCTAAGCCATAGCTAGAGGCGTCACATGCAAGGACTAGTTCCTTAGTTGCATCATAATGTGCCAGCACCGACTCGTTAGTTAGCAATGCTTTGCATTTTGCAAATAACATACGGTGTTCGCCAGTCCAGTTCCATTTGGAATTCTTTTTTAAGAGGTGATAGAAGGGCGCTAAAATATCTGCAATATTTCTTATAAACCTAGAGTAATACATAAGGAGACTTATAAAAGATCTCAATTGAGAAACGTTTGTAGGTTCAGGCGCCTCTACCACCGCTTCTATTTTACTACTTATGGGATGCAGTCCTTTTTTATCTATTTTAAAACCTAAATATTCAACAGCATTTACTGCGAATTTGCATTTATCCTTGTTTAATCTTAAACCTTTTTCTTGCAGCCTTTTAAAGACCAATTCCAGCTTTTGCTCGTGATCCTTATGATCCTTTCCGGCTACCAGGATGTCATCGATGTAGCAAGCCACTCCCGACATATCTGCAAATAGATTGTCCATTTCTCTTTGGAACTTGTTTGGTGCTACAGCTACTCCATAGGGTAGCCTTTTAAAGGCAAATAAGCCCTTCGTAGTATTAATGTTCACCACTCTTTTGGCCTCTTCAGATAATCTGACCTGCAAATAAGCTCTGGATAAGTCCAATGACGAAAATACTGTATTTCCAGACAATTTTGAAAATATTTCGTCTATTGATGGAAGCGGGTACTTATCCAATTCTATGGCCTTATTTGCGGTGCATCTAAAATCGCCGCAAATTCTAAAGCTCCCATCTTTCTTCAGTACTGGTACTATAGGTGCGGCCCAGTTGGCATACTCAATAGGTTGTAAAATTCCCTCGTTAAGCATGCCATCGATTTCGTTTTCTACTTTTTTTTTCAAAGAGAAAGGCAAACTTCTCGCCTTACCAAATACAGGAGTCGTATTTTTTTTAAAATAAAAATCAATTTGGACGTTTTTTAAGCAACCTAATTCTTTGCTAAATAAATTAGCATACTTATTTATTATAACTTTTATATCGGACTCGCTTACTTGTCTAATGTTCAATAACCTAGAATAATCAAGATTTAAACCCTTCAGCCATTCTCGTCCCAACAAAACTATCGAAATATCTTCATCTACAACTATCAACCGCAAATCTTGATTTGCCTCCCTCACAAAAACTCTTCTCTCACCAATAATTTTTATTGGGTTTCCACAAAAGGACCTCAATCTCAAATAAGATGGAGACAATTTACCATCTTTCCAGTATTTTTCATAAATTGTTTTCGGTATCAGTGTGACGGAACTTCCTGTGTCCACCACAAAACACAATTGATACTCGTCAACATGTAGATTTATCTTTGCATCAGTATCACCTTGTACCGAATAAATTAATTCGTCCTGCGCATATCTGCAGTCTGGCACTGATTTACCCGTTTTGCACACCCTGCTCAAATGTCCAATTCTCTTGCATTTAAAACAAGATTTTGTTTTATGTGGACATGCAGGTGCCAGGTGAGAGTTTTTTTTTCCGCATCGGAAACAAATTGTCTCCCTTCTTTGCATACCAGGCCCATGCTGCCGTCCTCTACGAGCTTCATTCTTTCTATTTCCTCCCGGAACAATATCCATCTTAGCCACTAGTCCATCCTGCAGCTCCTTAGAATTTTGTTCAGCTAGCTCAAACGCGACTGCTATAGAAAATACCCTGTCCAAGGTGACATCGTCATCCTCCTGTAACAATTTCTTCTGAAGGCTTTCCGATTTTATACCAGCCACAAAACGGTCTCGTAACATGACCTCCAACATTTCACCAAAAGTGCAATCCATAGCCAAATGCCGGAGCTCACGCAGGTATTCTGAGACGGATTCATTTTCGAGTTGTATTCTCTTCAAGAACCTGCATCGCTGAGGAATCACCCTCTTTCTTGGAGCCAGATGCAGTTTTATTCTTTGTATTAACCGTTCATACGGCTGTTCTTTCATGGTACTCGGGAAAAACAAATCATTGCCCAGCTTCAGCATTTCCGAATCCAGAAGAGAAACAAAGATGGGCATTCTTTTTCCCTCCTCCAGCCCATTCGCCTCAAAGGCAGCCTCAAATCTTTGAACGAAAATTTCAAAGGATTCCTCCACTGGTCTGAAGGAGCTGAACGGTACAATCATTGAACAACCAGACATACTGTTGGCTTCGCGTCCGCTTTATATTTCTGTCTTCCTCCACCTGTGAAAGAGCACTTGAACCGGTTCACACACACTCGTCGCCAGTTGTTGTGTCGCCTCCCAGTAGTCGTCATGACACGGAGCCTATAGTTACTGGTCAATCTCCCTTTAATTGCACCGTAAAAGTTCTATATATACAAATAAATATTTACATATTAATAATAAAAAAAACATGCAAAATACATACAGATATTTAACAATTTGCATACACAACAGTAACCTTGTTGGATATGCACTCATAGGACGTGGCTACAGAGTGTGGATTCGTGAGATGAAGAAAGTGGTGGAATCTCGGGACTGTGTATTCAAAGAGAGTGATGTATCGAGGAACGACAGCAACCGGGAGGTGCTTCCATCTGTTGAACACTACAGCTATGGGACTCAACGGGAGATTGAAGAGAATCCAGTGTCTTTATTAGATCAAGAAGACGTGATACCTACAGAAGAAAAGAGCCATAATGAAGATACTGTGAAGCCTTCTCCTACTCGATCTCATCCAATGATCCTAAGGAACCAGAGAAATGCTCAGAACTCAATTGCACTCCTCAGTACTGAAGTAAACAAGTGGAAGAAACCTAGCGGACATTTTGACCAAGCCACTGGGGAGAAACCTACACGAACTTCATCGTTCGAGACTCTTAAGCGGCGAAGTAATCCATAAAGAAGGGATCACTTCGAGGTAGCTTCTCGGCAACCCTGGAGCTGACTCACACTTCCTGCTGATGATGTAACCCTACCTGCGGCGTTGCCACGCCATTCCTTCTCTCCATGTTTACTTTTTAATCTATATATAATCCCTTTACCTTATAGTTAATTAAAGTATAATTAACGTTGAACGCTGTGTGTAATCAATTGGAATACAACACTATTTTTACTTTTTTTTAAAATATTACTTTGGATTTAACTTCGCAATTCTATTTTCGATTTTTCAAATCCCTTAACGCTATATGCAAAGCCTTAATTTCGCAATTTCATATCTCAATTATATATTCTTTTATAATCAAACTAAAAATCATGATCTAAAAACAGGGCAATTTTCAATAATCTCTTAATCAACAAATTTGATGGTTACTTTTTAAATAAATACTAACATCCCACTTTAACTTTTAACAATCCTTCGCAGGCTAGACTTGACCTACTTTGATTTCGTAATTAACAATATTGACACACCGTCCCCCAGATTTACCTATCCCAAGTTCGGGCTTGGACACGTGCAAATTGTATTTTTTTTTTTATATATATATTCCAGGGCACTCTCATGCCACACGCTGGCACATTTTTTTTTTATTTTACTCTTTTTCTCGCTAAGCCCATGACGAATCCAATTGAAACTTTGATTTCTGGTCACTGATCTTCACCCTCATTTATCCTTAATGCGTACGTTTTAACGACTAATTCATAAAACCCATAACAATCACCCTTATCTTACTATTCGTTTGTGGTATTGTAACTTTACTCGGTCCTTAAATTTACATGTGGAACATGGCCTTGATTTTCCGCGCCGTGCACATTAAATGGTTTGGGACTTGAGTCAAGGTAACATTGCCTCAACCTAATCACAACTAACCCCTCAACCCTTACTAACGCCCATCACTAAAAGATCATGATTGACCCATCCAATCATTTATATTTTTACCTATCATCATCATATGTTCTCTTTTAAATATTTTATTCCTATTTTTATTTTTACTTGTATGATTAGTATTAGTTGTTTATACTTTATTATCTCTTATGGATATACAGAAATCAACCCCATGTTATATACCAACTTATTTCAATTAATTTTAAAAATTACTTCCTTGATAACAGTCTTCCTATTCCGCTCTCTTAAATCCCTCCATATTAACCCTCTCACATCCGGGGCCATCTGTAATGATTAAAGACCATGGAATTGTTGTAAATAATCCAGATATCTACTACCACATATTTCACCACGTGGCTGTATATAACTTGTTATTTACTGCAAATAGAAAGCATCAAGTAACATCAATCTGTAACCCGTAAGACTCTAATAAAGTATAGCAACTGTACAGATAGAAGGAATGGAGAATAACAGGAGAAAATTAAGGTTAAAACTAATCAGGCCTAAGTGAGAATAAGAAAGTAGGCCTATCGAGCCCAGTCCAATTTTTACGAGGTCGTGGCCCTCCAGGATGATGTAACCCCCCCCCTATTTACGTCAGAAAAGGGCAGTGACCTGCCTGGACCCTGAAGCTATTAAAGTAGGCCCCAAGCCTCAGTCTTTTAGTCTTCAGTTTTTGTTTCAGTCCTCCGCGTAGGCCGCTCCTATAAAGGTAAATCCTTTCCTGTCAGAAACCTCCTCGTCCCATTCCTTCTTGACGTTCAGACGCTTCTTAGTGGAATCTCTGTTTGTTTATTTTACCTTTGGCCCAGCTGTGTCGCCTTCCACCACGACTGCACGGTAGAGGTGACAACGAGGTTCGTCTAGCATCAGGTAACACTGGTCCCAGAGGTCCCAAGATATCACATATATGTAGTAACCGAAAGGGTGTGGAGAGTTTTCCAGTAGCTCTCTGCACCTTGGTAGAGATTTAACAGTTCTCACAGAGTACAGGTAGTCGTTGTCGAGGCAGAGTGGAAGATTTGGGGATGTCCACACATAAAGAACGAAGGACACAATTGCACTGTGAAAAGTTCCGTGAACAGAAAAAGTTGAGCTGGGAGCAAGAGATTAAGATGGTTAAAATGGAGATTACTTACTGTTCTATGGTTGCATTAGGGAGTGGACTGACATACACTCTCGCGGACTTGGAAGTGGCGATCTATTTCTTGGTGTTTATGGGTTTTTATAGTTTCAAATGCGCAGAAGTACTGGGTATTCGTCTGACATAATACTTGGATTTTCCAAGACAAAGAGATCATTGTACAATCTTTACGACCTTCTGTAAACTTCTGATATCTTAATCCTCGTTCCAACACGTTGTTAAGACTGATATATCTCACTTTCTGCTATTTAACTCAACGCTTCTTATATTACGCAGCTTTATTTAATTATCTCCAGTTTGTACAGAGTACATTACATATTGTGATATAATGGTGCATATATATAATATACTTATAATTAGTCACAGAGGTTTTGCTATTATACAACACGTTTTTAATCATATTGTAGTAGATTATTTATTATTCTTTGAAAATATTTTTTAATTTTGATATTTATATTTTGAAACGCTATAAAATTTTCTCATTGCCTCTCTGCTATTTTAATATTTTAAACTAGCGGATGTACCCGGCTTCGCCCGGGTTTTACCCGAGTAAAGGTTTGTCTAACGAACATTTGTTAAAACAATTCTCTATAAACTTAAAAAAAAAAGATATATATTTTGATAATTTGAAGCTCGTAAATTTGAATCTCTCGATAAACTGATCATTTTTTCCCGGTCCCTTTAAAAATAATCGATAAATTGAATAAAATCAATATTAATTGGTTCCCTCGGTAATTGGAAGTTAAAGGAATAGTATCTTGCCTTGGAATTGTATCATTATTCTTGTCTCAAATAAATTGCCGTGTCATCCTGAATTTTGTCTTTCCTAATTTCTACATTACAAAATCATCATTTTATTTATTCTCCCAATATATATGTTGTAGATATACGATAAAACTAACTTTGACTTATTGCAATTAATAAGTAGAAATCTTACTTTTGATAAATAATCTTTGAGATAATAAACATAGTGATAATAAAACTTATAGATAAAAAACTTGTTATCATTGTCGCAATGGGGGCGCTGCTTGCGAGTTAAATCTACAAATCTGCAAATAACTAAGGATATTCAAGATATTCAAGAAATTATTTTTTAAAACCCTTCCCGGGGATATACCTAATAATATCCCAAGTTTTCACGGCGAATGCATGTATGGTTTTTGAATCTATAGAATACAAACATACAGACAGACAGACATTCAAGTATATATATATAGATTTGTGGTTATATTAAATAAATTTCCATGTTATCCTGAAGTTTGCCTTCCCTAATTTTATATATTACAAAATAATCTTGTTATATTACACTAATAAGGGTTTTTAAGTTCAAATTATCATATATATTTTGAGATGGCTTGGCTTATATCCATAGTTGGCCTTAATATCATAACTATGTATCTATCCACAGTATCGCATATATAAGCATATCCGAATATTAAACTAGTGAAACTGTTTAGAGGCTTTACCATTAACGAACCAAGCCAACATATTTTATCGTAGTAAGGACAGTAAATGTTTGATATATTTAGAAAGGAATGATTTGTTCTTAACATTTCTATTTTTTACGTAACTTGTTTTATGTTTGCGCTGGAATTAAATATTTGTGTTTGTTAGAATCAGTGTGATAGAAGTGGCTTAAGCAAATAAAAAAAAAAAAAGAAATCTCAAAAGATAGGCCATCTAGGAAATTTGAAACAACTGGGGAGTGGAATGCGTTGTTTAAAGTAGTGATGTGTCGCGTTGTAGCGGATCAGAGGCTGTAAAATAGGGACGAAGTCTTTTGAGTGCAAGTTGAACTTTTTCCAGCTAGCACTCAGAGGGCGCGTTGTTTCTATTCTATTATTTATTACTGGACGAATAAATTGGGTATGATTGAATGAAATTAAGTTTCTAGTCATATCTGATTTTATTTAGAAAAATGAAGTTTAATTTAAATTATACTGACAAATAAATATTTTCATCGTTTACAAATATATAGAAGAAAAATGCATTTGTCTTTAAGGGTTTCAAATACACTATATAAAAGATGCGTAAACACAAACTGACGTTTGCTGGGCATGTGATGCGCGGATCAGCAGGAGAGACATTGCTGACAGTGTTAGAGGGAAAGCTCCGGGGAAAGAGATCGAGGGGAAGGAGACGACAGGGATACACAGATGATTTAAAACGATGGACTGGACGACACACCTACGAGGAGATGAAGAGGATGGCGGAGGAAGTATGGAGAGACCATGTGGCCCAACCTCAATAGAGGAAGGCACTGTAGGAGGGAGATATGGAGAGACCATGTGGTCCACCCTCAGTAAAGGAAGGCACTGAAGGAGCGATATATGGAGAGACCATGTGGCCCACCCTCAGTAGAGGAAGACATTGAAGGAGGGAGATATGGAGAGACCATGTGGTCACCCTCAGTAGAGGAAGACACTGAAGGAGGGAGATATGGAGAGACCATGTGGCTCACCCCCAGTAGAGGAAGGTACTGAAGGACGGAGATATGGAGAGACCATGTGGCCCAACCTCAGTAGAGGAAGACATTGAAGGAGGGAGATATGGTGATACCATGTGGTCCACCCTCAGTAAAGGAAGGCACTGAAGGAGGGAGATATGGAGAGACCATGTGGCCCACCCTCAGTAGAGGAAGACATTGAAGGAGGGAGATATGGAGCGACAATGTAGCCCACCCACAGTAGCGGAAGGCACTGAAGGAGGGAGATATGGAGAGACTATGTGGCCCACCCTCAGTAGAGGAAGACATTGAAGGAGGGAGATATGGAGAGACCATGTGGCTCACCCTCAGTAGAGGTAGACATTGAAGGAGGGAGATATGGAGAGACCATGTGGCCCACCCTCAGTAGAGGAAGACACTGAAGGAGGGAGATATGGAGCGACAATGTAGCCCACCCACAGTAGCGGAAGGCACTGAAGGAGGGAGATATGGAGAGACTATGTGGCCCACCCTCAGTAGAGGAAGACATTGAAGGATGGAGATATGGAGAGACCATGTGGCTCACCCTCAGTAGAGGAACACATTGAATGAGGGAGATATGGAAAGATCATATGGCCCACCCTCAGTAGAGGAAGGCACTGAAGGAGGAAAATATGAAGAGACTATATGGCCCACCCTCAGTAGAGGAAGGCACTGAAGGAGGGAGATATGGAGAGACCATGTGGCCCACCCTCAGTAGAGAAAGGCACTGAAGGAGGGAGATATGGAGAGACCATGTGGCCCACCCTTAGTAGAGGAAGACATTGAATGAGGGAGATATGGAAAGATCATATGGCCCACCCTCAGTAGAGGAAAGCATTGAAGGAGGAAAATATGAAGAGACTATGTGACCCACCCTCAGTAGAGGAAGGCATTGAAGGAGGGAGATATGGAGAGACCATATGGCCCACCCTCAGTAGAGGAAAGCATTGAAGAAGGGAGATATGGAGAAACCATGTGACCTACCCTCAGTAGAGGAAGGCATTGAAGGAGGAGGAAATACATAAATATTTTAAATCTGATTTTCAATTTACCGATATATGAATCGCTAAAATTAAGTAAGTTAGCATAAAAATAAACTAATCATTTAGAAAATGTTTTATTTCAATGTTTTTTCAAAATGAAAAAAAAAAAATTGCCATAAAAAAATAAATGAATAGCTGACGTTTTGTATACTCTTAGAATCTGGATTATGAAATTTCTCTTATATAAAATATGGATATCGACTTACATGGAGTTTAATTTAAAGGTTTTATCTGATAAATTGTAAAATTTTCAATTTTAAATCTAAATATTTTATATCAATATTATAAGTACTATAAACACTCTAAAATATAAATTATCCAGATTTATGGACCAAGCATTCAAATAAATTATTCCGAAGTACGCTGATAGCATTTACTGTTTATATTATTCTTAATATCGTTCTGAACATTAAATTTTTAAATAAAACTTACCATATTTGAGAACATTGAACGTTAAATTAAATTATTCCAAAAAGTCAAATAAACTATTCCATATTTTATTTCAAGGTTCAAATAAATATTTCGAAGTTCATATCATTAAAAATTTTCCAAAATTCAGTTCATCCAACATTTAAAAAAATGATTCTGTAGTTCAAAATATCCAATGTTCAAATATATTATTCGAGGTTCCCACAATTCAATTTTCAAATACCTTATTCAAAGTTCACAGATAATTCAATGCTCAAAATACATTATTTGATGTTCAATGTTCATATAAATTATTCCGAAGTTCACAGATAATTAAATGTTCAAATAAACTATTCGAAATTCAGATAATCCAATGTTCAAATAAATTATTTGTAGTTCAGATAATGCAATGTTCAAATAAATTATTCGAAGTTCAGATAATTCAATGTTCAAATAAATTATTCGAAGTTCAGATAATTCAATGTTAAAATACATTTTTCGGAGTTTAGATAATTCAATGTCCAAATGAATTATTCGAAGTTCACAGATAATTGAATGTTCAAATATATTATTTTTTGAAGTTAAATTAATTCAATGTGTTCAAATACATTATTTGAAGTTCCGATATAATTCAAGGTGTTCAAATAAATTATTTGAAGTTCAGAATATTGTTCAAATAATTCAATGTCCAAATAAATTATTAGAAGTTCAATTAATTCAATGTTTAAATATATTATTTGAAGTTCATATAATCCAATGTTCAAATAAATTATTCGAAGTTCAAATCATTCAACGTTCAAATAAATATTTGAAAGTTTATAGAATATCCAACTTTCAAATAAATTATCAGAAGTTCAGAACTTTCAACGTTTAAATAAATTTTCTGCTGTTCATGTCGTTTAACGCGCCCATAAATATCTGAAGTCAAAATATATATTCCATTGTTGAGAAATCGCCTAGTGATCAGATATATTTCGATATTTTAAATCATTCCTTCAGAGAGAATTTATTAATAACATACATGTCACATTCACAATAAAGCCTGGGGTACCTTTTTGTTACTTCTACTTCACAATAAAGTATTTTATTTAAAAATATCTATCAAAAAACAGCTCAAATTCTGTAAGCTTTTAAACCACGAGGGAAAAAAGGATATAAACCTTGTTAAAATGTAGTCCAATCCTCTACAACTCAGAAGTATTAAAATTTGAAGACTTGCATTGAGTATTAAGCTAGTGTACAAAATTTCAGACTTCTTTGTAGTCTGGAAGTATATAAACAAAGACTATAAAAACTTGCATAAAAAAGTCTATCAGAAACACCAAATTGTTCCTGCGGAGAAACTGAACACACTTCTCTTCACCTTATCTACGACTGTCTGAACTTTGCAGAAGTGAGATATCGATTGTTCCCTGATTTAAATGATCTAACTCTTTTACCTCAGCCACTATGTCTATATAAATTTTTTGAACTCTGTAGAATAATATATAGGTAAATTTGTATATATTTAATTCTAAGTTATAATTAGTTTGTTGTTTTGTTTCCTCTGTTTTAGTCACAAATATTTCGGGTTTCTGCTGAATGTAAGGAAAGTTTGTCAAAGGGCTTCTAGATTGTTGCAGGTTTCTGCTAAATGTAAGGAAAGTTGTTAAAGGGCTTCTAGATTGTTGCAGGTTTCTGATGAATGTAAGGAAAGTTTGTCAAAAGGCTTCTAGATTGTTGCAGGTTTCTGCTAAATGTAAGGAAAATTTGTCAAAGGGCTTCTAGATTTTTGCAGGTTTCTGCTAAATGTAAGGAAAGTTTGTCAAAGGGCTTCTAGATTGTTGCAGGTTTCTGATTAATGTAAGGAAAGTTTGTCAAAAGGCTTCTAGATTGTTGCAGGTTTCTGCTAAATGTAAGTAAGGTTTGTCAAAGGGCTTCTAGATTGTTTCAGGTTTCCGCTAAATGTAAGGAAAGGTTGTCAAGGGGCTTCTAGATTGTTGCAGGTTTCTGATAATTAAAGGAAAGTTTGTCAAAGGGCTTCTAGATTGTTGCAGGTCTGCTAAATGTAAGTAAATTTTGTCAAAGGGCTTCTAGATTGTTGCAGGTTTCATCTAAATGTAAGTAAATTTTGTCAAAGGGCTTCTAGATTGTTACAGGTTTCTGCTAAATGTAAGTAAAGTCTGTCAAAGGGCTTCTAGATTGTTGCAGGTTTCTGCTAAATGTAAGGAAAGTTTGTCAAAGGGCTTCTAGATTGTTGCAGGTTTCTGCTAAATGTATGTAAAGTTTGTCAAGGGGCTTCTAGATTGTTGCAGGTTTCTGCTAAATGTATGTAAAGTTTGTCAAGGGGCTTCTAGATTGTTGCAGGTTTCTGCTAAATGTATGTAAAGTTTGTCAAGGGGCTTCTAGATTGTTGCAGGTTTCTGCTAAATGTATGTAAAGTTTGTCAAGGGGCTTCTAGATTGTTGCAGGTTTCTGCTAAAAGTATGTAAAGTTTGTCAAGGGGCTTCTAGATTGTTGCAGGTTTCTGCTAAATGTAAGTAAGGTTTGTCAAAGTGCCATTGCCCCGTTAGTCAGTCACATTTCAGAGTTTCCTGTTCACGGTTATCCTAGCGGATAGGGGCTCACGACACCACACTTCACCCTACAAGGCAGTCCCTTACTTGTGCTGCTTCTCCTGCCCGCCACGTGAGGAATGGTTGGACTTCTGGGCAGGAATACACGTGGTACAGGCCATGATAATCATGGTGAGTAGACGTTGGCGACAAGAAAACATTGCCAGTAAATTTATTTATTATAAATTTTGTCGATAGATAGCAATTTAATTTATAAATTTAACTTTATATGGTTGATTGAAATTATCTCTCAACTCCCATTTTATATCAAAGTTTATTTTTCAACTTTACACATTTTGCGTTTATAATTACAATTTCATTATTCACATAGTGGCAGAAAGCAAACAATTCAACTTAATGACTGGTTTCAAATAACACAACTTTACATATGATTACAAATTTTAAACCTTTACAAACAAATAAAATAGATAATATATGAAAATATGCGTGTTTTTTTTTTGCAATCATGCAATAAGTTTCATCGTTATTTTATGCAACCATGGGTGAAGTTGCATAGTAAATATTGTCAAGTAGCTTCATCCAGATGGGACAACCCTCAATCATCCCTGGACCCCGGGGGGAACCACAGGTGTGAGGGCTTCTGGGAAGATGATCTGTAAATAAGGAAAACGGGACGGTGGCTAACGCCGTTCATTAGGATTATCTTTTAACTTGGGGTAAGTTGTACACTCTCTCTCTCCATATAAATACCCCTTATAATAAATTATTAATTCTCAAATTTGCCCTTGCTTTATTTATCTCCGCGACATATTTTGGCGGAGACGCTAGGTAACGTGACGGAACTAAGAAGAAGTCGACGTCTACAGGGACGTGAACCAATTATTGAACTTTTGCCACAACGAATAAAAATAGAAGACGACCACAGACCTACTGTTAGCGGATCCTACCTCCCTTATCAGCGCCAACGAGATCCATCTACCTTTTCTGGAGATGGAAATATAAACCCTGGACAGTGGTTGAAGGAGTATGAGAGAGTGTCGAAGTACAACAGATGGGAGACACCATGAATCTTGCCAACGTCGTCTTTTACTTGAACGGAACTGCTGGAAGGTGGTTTGATAATAACGAAGAATCACTCAACTCGTGGAGAAGCTTCGAAGACGCATTCCGCGGTGTGTTCGGACTGCAGGAGGATTCTGCTCGACGCGCCGAGGAAGTTCTAAAGTCAAGAGCATAGAAGGCCGAGGAATCCAGCGAGTCATATATCCAGGAGATTCTTAGTCTCTGCCACCAGGTGAACCCTCGCATGGAAGAAGGTGAGATAGTTGCTCACATTATAAAGGTAATTTCGGAGGACACATACCAGGTATTGGTGGCGAAAGACATACAGATGGTAGATGAAATCCTGAAGTTTTGCCGTCATCTGACAACCGTCAAGCAGCGCAGGATCGGCCGTACGAAATTCGCCAGGTTGTCAAACGTAATGCCCATTTCGTGTGTTGACGACTCAGACGACTTGGCCGGCTTAATTCGCCGCATCGTTAGAGAAGAAATATAAAAGGTCCTCTCACCACCTGAAGTGGTAAATCCTCTCCGAGAAGTGAACGCCCTGGAACAGACTGTGAGGGAAGAAGTTAGTCGTGTTCTCCAACCTACCAGAGCACAACGTGGCACAACAACAACCACGCACGCTCTATAATATCGACCGACCAACCCAACCCAGGAAGACGGAACATTGGAGAACCTACGACGACAAACCAATCTGCTTCCACTGCGGACGACCCGGACATGTCGTCCGTTATTGTAGGGAACGACGGCAGGTCTTCGCTGAAGCCAGGCCAAGAAATGGCGGAGAAGGAAGAAATGTTGGATTTTCGAGTCGACCCCCGAGAATGACGACGACTATGTAACGCCCCAAACCTCGACGTATTTCTACTGGAGCTCTTCCCCACATCCAAGCCGTGCAAGGTCGCCAGCCCGAAGACAATCCCAGCCGCCAACCCGTCGTTTCAGCCGTTCTCCCAATCCTCAGAATTTGAAAAACTAGGTGGAGCGGCTTCTACCGGGGGTGAGGACGCCATTGAGGAAAATCCTCCAGGGTATATCGCCGCTAAATTAAAAGAAAATTTTGTTATGGTCGAAATAAATGGACGCAAAAAAAAAAAAGCATTGGTGAATTCAGGAGCAGACTTTTCTGTTATTTCAGACAAATTTCGACGCGAACTAAAGACACCTCTCTTCAAAGAACCAGGTCCCATTCTTAAAGCCGCAAAAAAAATTTTAATAGAGACCCTCGGAAAATGTGTCCTGAACATAGAAGTTAATGGTCTGAAGATAACCTTTGAATTCGTTGTTATATACGAGGGGCATCCAATAAATAAGTTTCCCAATTTTTTTTCGGCGAACGAAACGTTGTAAAAATTAGTTATTAGGTAAGAAATGGTCACTAGGATGCGTTGGAAGCTGGTGACCTTTCAAAATCACTCTACTCGTACGCGCAAGTCCGTAGCGCTTCAGTTTCCATGGAGCTACCATTGGTGAACGTGTCCACTTGCGAACTCCGTTCTGTAATTCGTTTTTTCACAGCGAAAAATGAAACTGCGGTCAATATTCATCGCAATTTAGTGTCAGTGTATGGTGAAGGATGTATGAGCATCCAAATGGTTCGCCGATGGCGTTCATGTTCCTTGGAAGGACGGCAAAACGTGCATGATGACGAGCGAAGCGACAGGCCCTTTACTGCTACGGACAATGCAGCCGTGGCTGCTGTTCGGAATGTGGTGGAAGCAAATCGCCGCGTCACCATTGACGAAATAATGATTCGACTGCCTCCTGGAATCGAAATTGGATGCTCTTCGATTGGAACAATCATGTCCGATGTTTTGAATTTGAATTGAAAACAGGCGGAGACGAACCACTGGCTACGAAGACAGGACACGGCTTGGTACAACAGTGGTATCAAAAAATCGCTACAACGGTACCAAAAATGTTTGGACAGAAATGGTGATTATGTAGAGAAGTAGTCTATGAGTTGTATAATCAAAATAAAATAATTGCATAATTGTAAATAAAGTTGTTTATTTGTTACAAAACAGGTAAACTTATTTATTGGATGCCCCTCGTATATATGGTGGAATGCAGTCATGACATCTTATTCGGATGGGACTTCTTCAAGGCCACTGAAGCCGTCATTGATTGTGGCAGAAATGAACTCCATCTCGGGGAAACCTCCGTCCTGGAATCTCGAGAGGAGGAAAACCAGAGATTGTTTGCCTCCGACGACTTTGTCATCCCGCCTAAATCAATAAAGAAGATCAGTGTGATAATCGAAGATGTATGCTGTGTTAGAGATGTTTTAGTGTAAACTTCTAAGAATTTATTATTAAGAAAAGAAATTCTTATACCAAACTCATTGGTTACATTTCGACACGGTCGAGGTAGCATTTGGGTTGCGAATGGAGCGTCTTGGCCGCAACTGATTCCATCAGGAATGAATATCTGCACCATGGAAAGTTATGAGAATGGAAATATCTGCAGTCTTATCGATGTTAGAAATGTGAAATTTATAGAGTCGCTGTTTTCATCCCAAGTCGACCTTGGCACATGTACACTGAGGCGGCGCCACCTTCCATGTATGACGTCACTACTTACCCCTACTTCCTGCCTGCCTGCTGCTAGCTGTTTACAACTGTCATTCTATCCCTCTTTTGATTTTCTCTAAACTTGTATTTCCAATAAATCAATTGGCACTCTGCTTTAACGAGTGATTCGTTAATATTTCCAATAGGTTATGGGTCCTGACTACGCCCCAAATTTGAAGAAGCAAACCTAAAGTGAAACTGCTAAGCCTAACTCGTGCTAAATATGACACACCTTGAGAATCAAGTCCGCCAGTTCAAAGGCGAAAACTTCTCCCTTTGGAAATTTCAGTTCCGACTACTATTAGAGCAAAATCAACTTTTGGATATCGTGGACGGCAAAGAAATCAAACCAGAGGTAAGTGACGCTACCTCTGCTATACAGGATGCATGGCACGCCAAAGATATCAAAGCCCGAATGCTTATATCACAGGCACTTGAATTAAGATTTCTAGAACCTTTGATGTCCTGTAAAACTGCCGCTCAGATGTGAACAAGGCTCATGTCCATCCACGAACATAGATCAGAGATCGCAATGCAATTTTTGGCATGTTGTGGCAACAATTTTTTGACGCCCGAATGTCGTCATCAGAGGATGTCAGCAGCTATATCGCCAAGATTGAAAATCTTAGTGCAAGAATTCAGGATGCAGGAGGAACGATTACAGATGACCAGAAAGTGGCAAAGATAATAAACTCTTGGAGACAACACTTCCGTCCTTGCAGAAGGTACAGGTGACATTGAAATCCTTGCCATGGTGAATGGAGAATGGATTACAACATCAATCAGGAATGTGCTCTACTCTTCGAAGCTCAAGAAAAATTTGTTCAGCCTGGGAGCGTGCACTGAAAAGGGATACCGAGTAGACATCGACAAGGATGAGCTGCGCATCTACTCAAGAAAAGATCTGAAAGCAGTTGGACAACGCCAAGATGGGCTCTACAAGATGATGTTCCGAGTTACTTCATCTTCACAAGGATTTTCTGCAAAGATCAACAACCTCCAACTGTGGCACGAAAGACTAGTACACATCTCACTCACCACTATTCGAGAAATGGCCAAGAAAGGATTGATCAACGGTTTGCAACCCGAGGACATAAAAGAAGACGATTTCTTCTGTCAAGGCTACCAAGAAGGAAAAGCTCACAGAAAGCCTAGTCATTTGTCTGAAACAAAGGAGTACAACCCTGGTGAGTTCATTCTAAGTGATATCTGCGGCCCTATGCCAGCAAAATCAATAGGAGGATCACTTTATTTCATTTTATTCAAAGATTATTCCAGTGGCTTTCGCCATATAGATTTCATTAGACACAAATCCGATATTTTACACAAATTTGAAAACTTTGCTAGATTCAGTTATAATCAAACAGGCAATAAAATAAAGGGATTAGAACCGATAATGCACTAGAATATACCAGTAAAGATTTCACAAATACTTGCAGAAAGTTCGGAATAGTGCATGAATTGTCAGCTCCATATGTTCACGAACAGATAGGGCGCGTAGAACGAGACAATAGAACTATTGTCGAAGCAGCTCGATCGATGCTGTGCGCACGAAATCTTCCCGAAGAACTTTGGGCAGAAGCTTGCAATACTGCAACCTTCATTCTAAACCGAACATTCACTAAACAAGCTCCCAATACCACACCCTATGAACTCTTTTTCGGAAGAAAAGTTAGTTTGTATAATCAAAAGATTTTCGGCTGTGAAGCATGGTTGCATACACCTAAAGAACGTAGAAGGAAATGGGATAAGAAATCACAAAATATGATTTTCTTAGGGTACGATAAAACATGCACTAACTTTCGACTCTGGAACCCTTCTACTAGAAAGATTTCTATCTCTAAAGATGTTACTTTTAACGAGACAAAACTCCAAAATTACGAACTAGAGGGAGAAAATCTCATCCCAATAAACATTGACCTTGATCCGCCGGCACCAACGACCGAGGATGAATCACCTACAGCGCTACGGTTTCCCACGCCGTCGGGATTCCACCCGATGATAACTCGATCTAAAAAGAAAGCAGATTCTTGTAACTACCATTTTGTCGATGAGCCTTCAACCTATAAAGATGCTATGGAAAGTCCAAATGCCGAAAAATGGTTGGATGCAATGAAAGAAGAAATAAAAGCGTTAGAATCTAATAACACATGGTCACTCGAAACCCTACCAGACGGATATAAGCCAATAGGAAGTAAATGGGTTTATAAGCTAAAATCCCATCCCAACTCTACGGCACCTAAATTTAAGGCTAGACTTGTAGCTAAGGGTTACACACAAAGGAAGAACGTAGACTATTTCGACACCTTCAGTCCTGTTGTCAGATATGATTCACTTCGAGTGTTACTAGCAAACGCGGCATCAGAAAGAATGTTCTTAAAACAATTTGACGTAAAGACTGCATTTTTATATGGTGACCTAGACGAAGTCAAATACCTTGACAACCCAGGACAGACACACTGGACAGCAATTAAAAGTGTATTTCGCTACTTGAAAGCAACACCACAATTAGGAATATTGTACGCTAGTCATCAAAAGTTAACAGGTTACTCAGATAGCGATTATGCTAGGGACATTGATTCAAGGAAAAGTACTACAGGTTACATCTTCATGTTAAACCATGGTGCTGTTTCATGGTCAAGCCAAAAGCAATCGACAGTTGCCCTCTCGACAACAGAAAGTGAATATATTGCTGCCTGTGCTGCTACTAAAGAAATGGTCTGGCTACGCAGACTTCTTAAGGATATCGGGATTAAGATGGACAGACCCACAGTACTCAACATGGATAATCAAGCAGCCATAAAGCTAGTGCAGAATCCCGAGTTCCATAAGAGAACGAAGCACATTGATGTACGATATCACTACATTCGTACTAAACAGGAAGATGGTGAGCTGATCACAAGATATGTCAGCACTCTTCAGCAGACGGCTGACCTCCTGACGAAACCTTTGGGACCGAAACACTTCAGGCGGCTCCTAGAAAACTTGAACGTTATAAATTTCAAGAGGGAGTGTTAGAAATGTGAAATTTATAGAGTCGCTGTTTTCATCCCAAGTCGACCTTGGCCCATGTACACTGAGGCGGCGCCACCTTCCATGTATGACGTCACTACTTACCCCTACTTCCTGCCTGCCTGCTGCTAGCTGTTTACAACTGTCATTCTATCCCTCTTTTGATTTTCTCTAAACTTGTATTTCCAATAAATCAATTGGCACTCTGCTTTAACGAGTGATTCGTTAATATTTCCAATAATCGAATCCAGCGATATATTACAAGAAACGCAGCTAAAGTCATGTGAATGGTCACAGAAGATAAAGCTTACTCTAGATCCAGGGCTGTCTGAAATTTGAAGGTTACAGCTTGTTTCATGCCTTGACGAGTTTATTGACATATTTGACTTTGGGGGAACTCCCATTAAGCCCACCAGTACTGTGAATCACAAGATAAACACAGGAGACCACTCTCCTATCAAACAGCGGCCCTATAGAGTAGCACCAAGTGAACGACGACTAATTCAAGATGAAGTGAACAAGATGATTGAAAATCACATCGTGAAGCCCTCTGAAAGTCCTTGGTTATCTCCTGTTATTCTAGTTCGAAAGAAAGATGGGACTTGGAGATTCTGCGTAGATTATCGTCTATTAAATAAGATAACAAAAAATATATGTTTACCCGCTGCCACGCATTGACGATGCCTTGGACAGTTTAGCTGGCTCTAGTAACTTCTCCATGATGGATCTTCGGTCCGGGTATTGGCAGATTGAAGTGGACGAAAAAGACAGGGAGAAAACTGCCTTCATCACTTCAGATGGGCTGTATGAATTCCGAGTAATGCCTTTCGGTCTATGCAACGCTCCAGCAACGTTTGAAAGGATGATAGATAGTGTTCAGGGCAGTCTTAAATGGAACATGTGCCTTTGTTACCTGGACGACATCGTAGTTTACGCACCTACCTATGAGGAACATCTACGTCGTCTACAACTTGTATTAAGGTGCATCCAGAAAGCTGGACTAAGCTTGAACCACAAAAAGTGTCTTTTTGGATCAAGGAGGATAAAGATTTTAGGACACCTTGTTGACGCCAATGGAATTCATCCAGATCCAGATAAAGTTGAAGCCGTCTCTAAATTTCCGAGGCCAAAGAATATCTCTGAACTGAGGAGCTTTCTTGTATTATGTTCCTATTACCGAAGATTTATTGAAAACTTTGCTGACAAAGCTAGATCTTTGCATGACCTACTGTAGAATGAAAAACAATTCTATTGGGATGCAGCTCAAGAGAAAGCGCTTGAAGTCCTTAAAAAAGCTCTAATTTCAGAGCCTGTCTTGGGATACTTTGATGAATCCGCTGATACCCATCTACACACGGATGCAAGCGGACATGGTATTGGAGCTGTTCTTCTACAAATACAAGGTGGAAAGGAGCGGCCTATAGCTTATGCATCTAGAAGCTTGACAAAGGCTGAACATAACTATTCTACAACAGAAAAAGAATGCCTTGCTGTAGTCTGGTCTATTAGCGAATTCCGTCCATATTTGTTTGGTCGACCATTCACGGTTGTCACTGACCATCATTCTCTATGTTGGTTGGTAGGACAGAAAGATCCTTTTGGCCGTTTGGCAAGATGGGCGCTGAAGTTGCAAGAATTCGACGTGACCGTTATCTACAAGAGCGGACGCAAACATAAGGATGCCGATTGTCTGTCAAGGAGCCCGCTTGAGAACGATCAACCAAGTGCTGTGATGTCACTAACCAACGTAGATATAGAGCAGACTAAAGACCCGGATTTAGCTAAAATAATCGATAATCTAAACTCGGGCTACACCAGAAAGGATTTCAGCATTATCGACGGCATCTTATACAAGAAAAACTATAGCACAACTGGAAGACCCTGGCTTATGATGATTCCTAAACACTTAAGATCGGAAGTTATGGCAGATTTACATGACGCTCCTACAGCTGGGCATTTGGGTTTCGCCCGAACGTATGACAAAGTGAAGAAACTATTCAATTGGCCTGGCCTTTATAGAACTGTTCGCCAATATGTAAGCCATTGTCGGGAGTGTCAACGAAGGAATAAATTACCTCGACGTCCGGCTGGACAACTTGTATCCATACCACCTGTAGAAAAGCCATTCTAAAAGGTCGGGGTTGATCTCCTTGGAAGATTTCCAGTTTCTAAAGATGGAAACCGTTGAATCATTGTGTGCACCAATTATATGACAAGGTATGCCATAACGAAAGCTATCCCAGACGGAGGAGCAATCGAAACAGCTAAATGCCTGGTTGAAGATGTTATCTTGAAGCATGGAGCTCCTAGAGAAATGATAACAGATATATATATCGCGGAAGAAATTTCATTTCTCAAATAATAAAAGAGATCAATGCTCTGTGCGGAATTGTGCACAGATTTACAACGGCCTACCATCCCCAGACCAACGGCCTGACTTAAAGGTTCAACAAAACTCTGGGAGACATGTTGGCCATGTACATAGGTGTCGAGCAGAAGGACTGGGACCAAGTTTTACCCTACGTAACTTTTGCCTACAACACTGCTAAACAGGAGGCGACCGGCTACACTCCGTTCTTTCTTGTCCACGCCCGCGAGGCCGAGACCTACATCGATGCCGTACTACCTTACCTACCAGATGAGATCTCTGACGACTACGTTGGAGAACTTGTGACCAGAGCTGAGGAAGCGCGTCAACTCTCCCGATCACGCCTTCTACAATCACAGGCGAAAGACCGTAGACTTTACGACCAGAAACATACTCCAGTCTATTACCAGAAGGATGATCTTGTGTGGGTTTTTACTCCCATCCGAAAGGTAGGGCTCTCAGAAAAGCTACTGAAGAGATACTTCGGTCCCTACAAGGTGACCAAGAAGCTTTCAGAAGTTTCGTATGAAGTAGAGCCCGTGGACTCGTCTCCCCGATCACGGAAAGCCAAGGATATAGTCCATGTCATTCGGATGTAGCCCTACCTGGACCCTGAAGAACAACATTCCATTCTGCTAGGGAACACAGGCCGTGATAGATTTCCTTTCAGAACAAGGGCTGAGACAAGCTAATCAGCGGGTCGCTGTTTTCTCTAAAGAGGGGGTAATGTCAAGTAGCTCCATCCAGATGGGACAACTGTCAATCATCCCTGGACCCCGGGGGGGAACCACAGGTGTGAGGGCTTCTGGGAAGCTGATCTGTAAATATGGAAAACGGGACGGTGGCTAACGCCGTACATTAGGATTAACTTTTAACTTGGGGTAAGTTGTACACTCTCTCTCTCCCTATAAATACCCCTTATAATAAATTATTTATTCCCAAATTTGCCCTTGCTTTATTTATCTCCGCGACAATATATATAGAATGTTATTAGCCAAAAATAATTTAGTGAGAAGTTTCTTGTAAATATTTTATATATAAACGTTCTTCTCTGATTTACTTTATAAAATATTTTTATATCTGGCTCAGGGCTTTTATCCCTTCTACAGGAGAAATTTAAACTATAGCAAGCGGTCTCTTAGAAAAATAGTCAAATTATACTTTATGCCTATTTACCTACCTAAAGCCAAATATATATTTTTAAATATGAAAATTAGAATTTATATATTGTTTTAAAAAGTCTCTCTCTCTCAAACAAATCTGTAATATAATAGATGAATATACATAAATATGCCGTAATTGTAAAAGCATAATAATTTATATTGTTGAAAAAACAAACACTTCAAATTTAAAGTTGCATTAAAACTTTATAGTATTTATTAATATTAATTATTAATAAATATGCTATTATAAATATCAGGTATAACTATAGATATATTAAGGGAGAGACTGGGGGGAGGAGAGTGGGTGTAAGAGTTAATGAGATAATCGAAGCAATTAAGCCATGCGAATAGATTTATCAGGATCTCAGAAACACCAGTCATATTACCAATTCCAAAAAAAAAAAAATCTCAAAATTTTCAATCTAATCTTATGTCTTCACAAAGTCTGTCAATAGTTGGTGTATAGTTTTGATTGTATTTTTATAGGAAAACCTTTTATAAATGAACATCCTGATGGCAAAATATAAGTTAATAAAATAACAATAAACAGATATAAACAAACATAGGTTAATGTTAACATCATGTTGCTACATTAAGATGTGATAGTTTCAAATAATAGTACGTCTATTTAGACATTTGGGTGCTTCTAGTTGTTTAGGAGTTAAGCTAACAAAATATTTGTTTATTTTAAATTGGATAAATATAAATTTAGAGCATGAAATTGTTATTAAACTTGAAGGAAGTGTTATTTAGTGTGTAGAGAATAAGATAAAACACATTGAATAATATTTAAGAGAAAATGAAATTTATTAACAAAATATGTTCACTGAGAAAATATGGATGTTTGAGTGGACCTGGAAACCTGGAACAAACAATATTGTAATCATTGTTTTATAGGTTAGGATGTCTAGAACCTAAAGGTAGACGTTGTGACTTAAAGTCACCACAGATAACAGGAGAGTGGAATTACCTTTTAGGTTTCCAATCCTTGTATCCTCAGTTTTTCATGTCAAGATTCTGAAACATCCAGATGAAATCAGAAATCTAGGTAAAGAACGATTTAACTTTTGAATGAAAATATCAAAGTAACAGATATTATTTAAACAGCACATATTTGAAGTTACTTTTTTTTCCTTCTATAAATTTATCTATATTAAAGTAAAAAGAAAATGTTTTGAGCATAAATATATATATCCTATTAATCTGTGAATAAATAAATATCATCATTATAAGCAAGAACAATGAAGAAATAGAATGTAAACAACACGATGTAAAAAGATCTGTATCAAGTGTAATGAACAATTTATACAAATCCCATTCTTAATTATAAAAATACTAGCGAACCCGGCCACGCGTTGCTGTGGCTAAGTTGTAATATGTTAAATTAATATTATACTAAACTATTCAGTACAGTAAAGTTAATATTCACTTATAAAGATTAAAATGTTTTAGCCGATCTAAAGCCCTACGGGATTGAGAATGGAACGTTACGTTAAAATTTGAAAGTGATTTTTATATATATAGATAATATAGCTCTTTATTGTAATTATTGATTATAATCACTGCATTAATAAATGTCAGTGAACTTGTTTATATGTATTGTTTTTTGTTTTTGAGATATTCTAATAGAACGTTCTCACAATTTTTGTAAAATATTGCCACGTGGAAAATTAGGGAAGACAAAAACTTCAGGAGGAAACAAAATTTATTTCAGGGAAGGACAAACTAAGAATGGTAAACAAAAGATAAGCCACGAGGGAAATTTACAGAGTCGCCAGATATAAAAATAAAAATGACCACTCTGTTAATAAAAAATAATAAAATTAAGAAATACAATGTTACATAAATTAAATTAATACATACTATGTTACAATATTTATATATGCACAAACATTTTAAATATATATTGGATTTGAAAGTTTAGGTATTTGAAAATTATGTTTAGAAAATTTATCTTCATATATTTATCTAAAATCAACATATATAGTCACGACCGTCTTTCCTCAATTCCTCATCGCTGTCACGGATGCGCGCGCATCATCATTATGATCATTATCATTATCTAATGATAATAATAATAATTATTATTATTTTTATTTTATTATCATCAACATATATAGTCACGACCGTCTTTCCTCAATTCCTCATCGCTGTCACGGATGCGCGCGCATCATCATTATGATCATTATCATTATCTAATGATAATAATAATAATAATTATATTATTTTATTATTATAATATATATATAGTCACGACCGTCTTCCCTCAATTCCTCATCGCTGTCACGGATGCGCGCGCATCATCATTATGATCATTATCTTCTATAGAAGCTTCTATCTTTATAATTATGTATATTTACAAAAAGTCAATTCGCTCGCGCCTCTAGCGGTGAAAATGAGGGGTAATACCAGCTGACCTAATGTACATGTAAAGTTTGGAGCGGGACGTTTCACAAGAGTAACATCCACGGCTCCAATTTATAATTGTAACAAATAGTATTGGAATAAAAACATTCAATCGGGTAAAAAACGGGCGTTGCCCGGGTTATTTTATTATTAATATATAGTCACGACCGTCTTTCCTCAATTCCTCATCGCTGTCACGGATGCGCGCGCATCATCATTATGATCATTATCTTCTATAGAAGCTTCTATCTTTATAAAAAGTCGTATATTTACAAAAAGTCAATTCGCTCGCGCCTCTAGCGGACCTAATGTACATGTAAAGTTTGGAGCGGGACGTTTCACAAGAGTGACATCCACGGCTCCAATTTATAATTGTAACAAATAGTATTGGAATAAAAACATTCAATCGGGTAAAACACGGGCGTTGCCCGGGTCATTCGTCAACATATATAGTCACGACCGTCTTTCCTCAATTCCTCATCGCTGTCACGGATGCGCGCGCATCATCATTATGATCATTATCATTATCTAATGATAATAATAATAATTATTATTATTATATTATTATTATTATCAACATATATAGTCACGACCGTCTTTCCTCGATTCCTCATCGCTGTCACGGATGCGCGCGCATCATCATTATGATCATTATCATTATCTAATGATAATAATAATAATAATAATTATTATTATATTATTATTATCAACATATATAGTCACGACCGTCTTTCCTCAATTCCTCATCGCTGTTACGGATGCGCGCGCATCATCATTATGATCATTATCTTCTATAGAAGCTTCTATCTTTATAATTATGTATATTTACAAAAAGTCAATTCGCTCGCGCCTCTAGCGGTGAAAATGAGGGGTAATACCAGCTGACCTAATTTACATGTAAAGTTTGGAGCGGGACACGTTTCACAAGAGTGACATCCACGGCTCCAATTTATAATTGTAACAAATAGTATTTGAATAAAAACATTCAATCGGGTAAAACACGGGCGTTGCCCGGGTCATTCGGCTAGTATTATATATTTTAAACATTTTAATATCGAGTTTGTCGAGTATTACCAATGAAATTTTGAGTTTGAGTTTATTTATTTTGAGAAATTATGTTTTCAACCATTTTTGATTGAAATAAAGAGTATGCATCTCAAATTCGTTTGTTAAAGAAAATCAAGGTTTTTTTAAAAGTTATTCCTAATTTGCTTATATCATATGTAATCGACAATTTTAAGTTTTTGTAAATGCGAATCCAGAATTAGTTATTTACAATATTACTAAATCTGTGGTACTGACAACTTATATTGTATCAACGCACCATTTAAAATATAGTTTCATGATATTATAATGCAAATTTAACCTTGGTCACAAAATAAAAATAAATTTGCAACTCATTCATTCTGTATACATTTCAATGCATCTTTACATGGTTGCTTAAAATAGCAATGAGACTTCATTAATGATTGCATAAAAGCGCAGCTTTATTTATGAATGCTTAAAAATTTGTAAATTGAAAGGTTTTAATGCTTATAGCCATGCCTAATCATTTTTATTAAGTTGTAGGCAGTTAAAATTTTAATCAAATGTAAAGTTGCGTTTTTCAGACATTCATCAAGTTGTGTTACATTTTCCGCAAATAAATAAAAAGTGGAGTTGTAATTATATGCACAATTTATCAGGTTGTAAAATAAATTTATAAATCTTTGAAACAATGCAACTAATATATGGAGTTTACATTATTACAGAGCAAATTGATACAAATTCAAATTTGTGATTAAACAAAATAATTATTGTTTTTACATATATAGAATTTTATTGCATTTAAGGCTTACTTCCTGCATATGGGATTTAACAGATATTAGAATTTTGAAAATCTATATAGTATATTGTTTCTTATTATATATGTTTATCTAAAATCAAAAAAAGCATATCCTGACCACGAGCACATAAGATTTTTAGATGGCAGAGCGCTATCTAGTGGAACAGAAATCAATTAATCAAAAATCAAAATTTTCTCACATATGTTTATCTAAAATATAAAGTAAAATTTCTGCTCATCAAATGATATTTCATAAATACATTTATGCCTTTTTAATTTTAGGCTTTCTCAGCAATATTAGAAATATATATAAAATGAAAGGAGTTAAAAGCACGAATGTTTCTTTTATAAATAATACAAACTTCTACTGTCCTTACTGCGATGAAAAAATATATTGGGAGGGCTTGGCTCATCAGTGGTGAACCCTCCCAGCGGTTTCGCCAATTTAATCCACCAGACCGCTTCTAAGAACTCTAATACTGTATTGGACGATTCTGCTTATATACGCAGCACGAAAGCCATCTATACATATAAAATGAAAGGAGTTAAAAGCACGAATGTTTCTTTTATAAATAATACAAACTTCTACTGTCCTTACTGCGATGAAATATATAAATAATGCACTAAAAAGATGCATTTTTTCACAAATATAAATTTATAAATAAGACATTAATTTTATTTAATTTCCTAAACTAAAGTAACTAGGGGTATACCAAACACTAAAGAACAAATGCACAAAAATGTAACCTATTTAAAATGAAGGTAATTTTATATATTTTTTATTTACCAGATCAGATTCAGAATTTTTAAAAGTAAAAATTTACAAAAATATATATATTTAGTTCCTTTAAAAGGCCGACAAAGAGTCGTTTTAAATGTTGAAAATAATTTTTTACAAAAATATATATTTTCAAATAATTTATAAATCTCCTATATATAAAACTAACCTTTTTTCAACATGGCATTTTTTACATAATCTTCAAAATTTATAAATAAAATATTTTAATTATGATTACTTGTATTTTGTATTTTGTATTAAGAAAAAATACATTTTGTTACTTAAACAGGTTACCTGTATTATGATATTGAACTTTTATTCCAATTGTAAAAACAATTAGTGGCACGAAATGATGAAATATGTCTGAATGTATCTATTAATATATTTATGAACTAAAAATGTTAATTAATTCTTATTCAAATCTGAATCTATATATATTTTTTTTTAAATAAGGTAATCCATAAATAAATCTATAAATAAAAAGGCATATATTGAATCAAAATATGCCTTTTTATTTGGAAATCTATATATGTTTTAGATTTATATGCAAAACTACTAAATGATAAAGAGAAATACTGTTCATACTACATAATCTACATATCGATACTATATACTAAATCTAGTGAAATATAAACTACTAAGTATACATTACCAGTTGTTGTTACTGAGGGACTTCTCGGTTTGTTCCTTGGGAGTTTCCTTGGTCTGTTCAGTGTTATTCTTCGTTATTTTTTCCTTAGAAATGGCCATAATATTGTAGTCTTTTTTTTCTTGAACTTTACCAGAAAACATTCTACGGATGTAGGTTAGCATGGTGGTTTGATATTTGTTTGGTATTATAACGATATATTATATATGTTACCTTTGACAATGGCAGTAAAACTGTGAGATAACCTATATTTATTCAGTAATAAAGATGATTAGACATTGCGCTCATATTAAAAAAGTTATGATAAGGCAAAATTAGTAAGATACTCTGTTGAAATAAATCTCTCAATGAGGGTTTTATATGGATTTATTTTTGAAGTAACACCTTGGCCTCTCTTTCTCTAACAGATTCTTTCCCGCGGTGGGCGCCACTAATGACGACTTGTATATATCTTAAAGATAGAGGCTGCCTGGTCGGCATTCATATTTCTTTAAAATAAAGATACTTCGGCCAGTAAATCTTTTTAATACCTCGACGTTTCGACAATATGTACAACAATTTTGTATAAAATTGTACATATTGTTGTACATATTATTGTTGGAGCCTTAGAATAATTTTTAACGCCTTGCCAAATGTTTTAATTATTGTTTGCTCCTGACGAGGACAAAAGCTTTTTGTCAAAACGTCAAGGTAATAAAAATATTTACTGGTCGAAGTATCTTTATTTTCAGGACTTGTATATATTAATATATATATATATATATATTTATTTATCTCAATTATTTCATATATTTATATCTATTTATTCATATATTCATCATTATATAATATTATTAATTTATATTTATTCTGTATTTAACCTTATATAATCTTATATGGACATTGTAATAAAGTAGTTTCAATCTCTCACTTTCTGAAAGCTAGAGAAATAAAAATAGTTAAAGAAACTTAGCCCTGGATTGTTTGTTGAGCTTTTTAAAAAATATATAATACCTTATTTAAATTAATTTCTCCATAAAATATCCAGATACAATGCTACAAGGCGCTTCAAATGAAATGGTAAACTATGTGATATAACTATTTGAAATATACTGTTTATAGTAATTATATATTGATATAAAATATTTCGATTTATTTAAAATTTTTCAATATTAGATAAAAACCTTTATAATAATTTATATGTAAATTTATCTCCATATTTTATATAAAAGATATTTTATAATCCAGATTCCTGTTGCACAAAACGTCAGCTACTCATGTATTTTATATGGCTAATTTTCCTTTTTATATTATCAAAACATTGAAATGATTCTGCTTATATATGCATCGCCGAAGGTTAGGATCGTGTATGTTGTGTGTGGTTATAATATTTAGATGAATTATAAATATAATCCTTTATATCTATAATTTTAAATCTAAAATTGCTCACTCAATATTAATATGCACAAGAAATGCTAATCATTGATCAATTATAATACGATAAAGTATGCTATCTATATATAAAACAAATAAAAATATATATATGTGGTAACCGAGAAGGACAGTCAAGGTGTGGAGAGTTTTCCAGTACCTCTCTGGACCTTGGAAGACATTTCACAGTTCTCACAGAGTACAGGCAGTCGTGGTCGAGGCAGAGTGGAAAGCTTGGGAATGTCCATACACAAAAAACGAAGACACATAGTTGTACTAGGAAAGGCCCGTGAACAGATAGAGGCTAACTAGGAGCAGAGATGGAGAGGGTTAAAATGGAGATTACTTACTGTTCTATGGTTGCATCAAGGAAGTGGATTAACATACGCTCCCGCGGACTTGAAAGTTGCGATCCATTTCTGGGTTTTAGGGGTTTTTATAGTCGCAAATGCGGAAGTACTAGGAATTCGTCTGATGTAATTCTGAGGGAGTTCAAGAAAAAGAGGTCATTGTACTCTCTTTATGACCTTCTGTAAACTTCTGACCTCTTAAGCCTTGTTCTTACATGTTGTTGGACTTCTATATCTCACTTTCTGCTATTTAACTCAACTCTTTTTCAATTACACAGTTTTATATTATTATCTCCAGTTTGTACAGATTACATTACATACTGTGGTGCAATATTTCATGTATAACATGGGTATAATTAGTTACAGAGGTGTTTCTATTATACAACATGTTTTTAATCATATTGTAGCAGATTATTTATTATTTTATGAAAAGATATTTTTAAATTTTTATATTTGTATTTTGATACACTCTAAAATTTTTCTTTGCCTCTCTGCTATTTTATTATTTTTAATTTGTGCTTACATTAAATAAATTACCGTGTCATCCTGAAGTTTGCCTTCCCTAATTTTCTACGTCACAATATAATCTTGTTATATTACAACAATAAGGATTTGTTGGTTCAGATTACCATATATATTTTGAAAAGGCTTAGCTTATATCCATGGTTTCCTTAATATCACAACTATGATTCTATCCACAGTATCGCATATATAAACATATCCGTTCAATAGAATATTAAACTAGCGAAACTTCTTAGAGGCTTTACCATTGACGAACAAAGCCGACATATTTTATCGTATTATAGATAGTACATTTTTGATTTATTTGGAAATGATTGAATCGTTTTTAACAGTTCATTTTTTTACATAACTTGTTTTATATTTGCATTGATGTTTAGTATGTTATTTGTTAGAATCAGTGTGATAGAAGTGGCTTATAGGCAAATAGGAAAGCTCAAAATATAGGCCATCGAGGAAATTTTAAACAGCTGGAGAGTGGAATGCGTTGTTTAAAGTAGTGATGTTTCGCGTTGTAGCGGATCAGGGGCTGTTTAATAGAGGCGAGATCTATTGGGTGCGAGTGGTACTTTTTCCAACTAGCACACAGGGGCGTGTTGTTTCTATTCTGTTATCTGTTACTGCACGGCTTGTGCTGTGTCAATAAATTGGGTATGATTAGACAGAGTTAATTTTCTAATCATATCTGAAATTATTTAGGAAAATGAAGTTCAATTTAGCTAAATTAAAAAAGAAAGTATATTCTCTTCGTTTACCAAATAAATATCCCAAAAATAATTTAAGAACAACGTTGAACAGAACGAGAGAAATTCGAGTCCCAGTAGGTACCCGTAAATATTCAATTTGGAAACTTCCAGAATGCCCAGAATTGAAAAATGAAGAAGATTCTCAAGCCTTGAAAAAATACTCCAGCGCGGTCGAAACCACTTTTGCCGAGCTAATAAATTTTATTGACTTTTACGAAAGGGAACTGTGCGAACTGCGCTCCAACTACCTAGAACACAATACTACAAAAGCCCCCGCGAAGCGCCCAAGAGAAAAATCACCAGTAGCCGCAAAAGAAACAACAACGCAAAAAACAACCTGGTGCTCCAACCAAAGGTCACAAGGTAATCCTGAACCAAAATTACAATCTAAACAGCCTGAAAAACCTAATGAAGCAAAAACAGTCGAAATGGAAATCGAAGTGACACCAAACAAAATGCCAAATCACGAACAAAACCATAAAAACTCTAACCCATCAAAGAAACCTAACGAAACATTGAATAACAAACCTAACAATCCCACCCCTAACCCCAAGATCAGAATACCACCAATTAAAATAAGCGGAGTAAAGGAATGGTCAGGCCTTAGAGATGGTCTTGTCAATTGTACAAAACAAAAGCCAGAATTTTACACATCAGGCCGATACATCAACGTTCAGACTCACACAACATCGGACTACCGGATAGCTACCAAGTGGTTGGAAGATCGCAACTACACCTTCCACTTCAAGATCCTAGACGACGAAAAGTGCCTTAGAGTCGTCGTCAGAGGTCTCGACCGCTGCATCACTATCCCCGAAATACAAGAAGATCTGGAAAACAAGGGATTCGCGATGTCTAAACTCGCAAGACTACGGAATTCAAGAACAAAGGAGGAGCTCCCACTAATCCAGGTAACCCTTCCCAAGACTGCAAGGAATAAAGAAATTTACAATATCACAGATATCTGCGACATGAAGTGCAACGTCGAGGCTTACAGGGCTCCCAAAGGCCCCGGACAATGCCATAGGTGCCAAAACTTTGGGCACTCTCAGTTTGAATGCAGGGAAACTCCCAAATGTGTAAAATGTGGAGAAAATCATTTCACATCCGAATGCGCCAAAGAAAAAGAAGTCCCACCTAAATGTGCAAACTGCCAGGGTCAGCATACAGCAAGTTGGCGTGGTTGCCCACTATACAGAAAAATAAATAGAGTGCCCCAAACCCAAATTAATAAGAAACCAAAACCCAATACAGAAAAAGAAAAATCCAACCCTACAGGTCCAAACCCTTCTGAAATTCCCCAACCCACTCAAAACAAGAATAAAACTCCATATGTCAATAAAGAACGTCCCAATCCTCCTTCAGCCACTAAGGTCAACCAACTAGAGAGCGCTATCAAAAAGGCTCTCAGTGACCCCGCAATAATAGAAAACATCATGAAGAACTTTGTAGACACCTTTAGATGTAAATGAATAACAAAAATATGTATAAAAATAGCCTTCGAATCGTTCACTGGAACGCGTGCAGTCTCCGAAACAAAAAACAACAATTCTCAGAATTCCTGAACGACCACGACATCGACATCGCACTAGTGTCAGAAACCTGGCTTAAGCCGTGCCATAAAATGAGGATTCAAAACTTCATCACCCTCCGCAACGACAGACTAACCGGACAAGGTGGTGGAACTGCCATTTTCATCCACAAGAAGTACAGCCATGCACCTATTCATGCCACCACCTCAAGCCTGGAAACAACAGGAATTTCAATCAAAACCAAAAACGGGTTAAATATGAACCTGTATTCGTGCTACAAACCACCAAACACCTATCTAGAACAAACCGATATCTATAACATTTTTCAACGGACACACCGACCATCATAGCAGGGGACCTAAACTGCAAACATCCTGCCTGGGGTTCCACCACCACTAACCCAAGCGGGAGAAGGCTCCAAAACGCAATCAACGTTATGGACCTAGATGTGAGCTACCCCGACGAACCTACTCATGACTCACCTCCAGACACCATTGATATCGCCGTGCACAAAAACATCTCCCAAAGCGTATACTCTAAAGTCCTGCACGAACTAACCTCTGATCATCTCCCAGTACTACTTGTGCTACAGAATTTCAGAATCTCCTACTCAAATACAAAAATAAAAATTACAGATTGGGCCCTATTCAAGTACAAAATGGAAATCGCTGAACCTCCTGAACTGATCCTAGATACATCTTCAAAAATAGACGAGGCCATTACACACATTGAAGAACAAATGGTGCAAAATTTGAAAGATTCAACAAAATATAAGGACCCGGAACTAGAACGAAGATATCCACCTCACATTAAAGAAAAAATACGATCCACCAACAGACTAAGAAAAAAAATGAAAAATACTTGCGACCCCCGAGATAAATCAGCCTACATGACGGCCCGGAGAGAATCACAGAAACTTACAAGAGAGCACGATAACACCAGCTGGGACCACTTTATCGAAAACTTGAAAGTCACGGACCAAACCATATGGAAAGCCATCAAACGATTATCCAACTCTGAAAAACAAGAAATAACGCTGAAGACAAACAATGGGCAGACACTAACCACAGAAGAAGCAGCTGAATCATTTGCCAACAACTATGAAAAACAGTTCACCCCCAATCCCTATACATCCCACTCCAAACCTACTCGTACATACATCAAACGTGTGAATTCATACATGAAAAAAAAATAAAGAAACAGGACTAGAACCAACAAACATTGGTGAAATAAAAGCGATTATTGAATATCTACCAAATAAAAAAGCTCCCGGAATCGACGAATTACCTAATGAAGCTCTCAAACTGCTCCCTAATCATATACTAGCATCAATAACCGAAATATTTAACGCCTCACTGCAGCTTGCCCACTTCCCTGACAGATGGAAAACGTCCATTATCTGTCCCATACTTAAAAAAGGAAAATCCAGCCATGAACCAACAAGCTACAGGCCCATCTCACTGCTACCTGCCATCTCAAAACTATTCGAAAGAATTGTTTTAAGAAGACTCAGAAAATCCCTCGAAGAAAAGAATCCACTCAGACCCGAACAATTTGGCTACCAAGCCAAACACTCAACATTGCACCAGCTAGTAGTTGTCACTGAAAAAATAAGAAAAGCCATGGACCTAGGCCAAATAACAGGAGCCGTATTCTTCGATATCGCCAAAGCATTCGATAAAGTCTGGCACGAAGCCCTTCTCTACAAAATGTGCAAAAAGCACCTTCCCGGAGACATCATAAAAATAACGCAAAAATTCTTAACAAATAGAACCTTCAAGGTACGAGTCAAAAATGAACTTTCAACAGCTAGGAACATCCTTGCCGGGGTCCCCCAAGGATCAGTCACAGGACCAACCTTATTTGACATATATATAGACGACTTCCCCCGTATTGAAGACACCTCTTTACACCTATTTGCCGATGATACCGCCATTTTAGCCTCAACATATAACTTCGACAATCTCCACATGAAACTCCAAGAGGCCTGCATCTTTTCCACGCTCTGGTGTAAGGAATGGCGAGTCACAATGAACCCCCAAAAAAGTGAAGCAATCATTTTTTCCAGAAAAAAAGACAAAATTAAGAAACCTTTAGACGAACTTTTTGTCTTCGAAGACAATATTAAATGGAAAGAGAACATCCGATACCTAGGGATGACCCTAGACGAGCACCTAACCTTCAAAAAACACATCGAAAACAGAATTAATTTGGAGAAAGCTGCCCAACACCGACTATCCCTACTTCTAGGACCAAAAAGCAAATTATCCCTTCATTGCAAAAGAACCATTTACACTTCAATAATAAGACCAATACTCATATGCGGCCACACAATTTTTATGACAGCACATAAGACCATCCTTAAAAAGCTAGAAGTATTTGAAAATAAAATGATCAGAAAAATCATGTCTCCACCCTGGTTCGTTCGGTACACAATCCTCAGGAACGATCTAAATATCGAAAACATCAATGACAACATTATTAGACAATCATTTAAATTTTACGAAAAATCCGAAAAATTAGAAAATCCCACCTTTAAGGAAGCCACAAACTACAAATGCGGAAAAAGGAAAATAAGAAATTTGAAACCTAGACAATTCTCCATCAATTAAGCCAGAATGACGAAAAGTGGAAAAAAAAAGGAAAAACAAACCCACCTTGAATATCAAACAAGCCCGAAAAAACCTTCTCAAGAAAAATATCCCCAAGGACCTGAGAATCCGGACCCAAAGACATCATTATAAATTATAATTGTAAATGAATCCCTGTACATAACCACCCCCCTCAGTATATTGTAAATATGATGATCTAGGTTGCTCTTTTTGAGCGGCACCTAATAAAGTTATATGGAATAAATATCTGAAGTCAAAATATATATTACAATGTTGAGAAATCACCTAGTGATCAAATTTATTTCGATATTTTAAATCATTCCTTCATAGAATTTATTAATAACATACATGTCACATTAACAATAAAGCCTGGGGTACCTTTATATTACTACTACTTCACAATAAAGTATTTTATTTTAAAATATCTATCACAAAACAGTTCAAATTTTGTAAACTTTTGAATCCACGAGGAAAAAAAGATATAAACCTTGTCAAAATGTAGTCCATTCCTCTACAACTCAGAAGAATTAAATTTTGTTAACTTGCATTGAGCTAGTGTACAAAATTTCAGATTTCTTTGTAGTCTGGAAGTATATAAGCAAAAGGTATATATATAAAAACTTACATAAAAAAAGTCTATCAGAAACACCCTATTGTTCCTGTGGAGAAACTGAACAAACTGCTCTTCACCTCATCTACGACTGTCCGAACTTTACAGAAGTGAGACATAGATTGTTCCCTGATTTAAATTATCTAACTCTTTTACTTCAGCCACTTTGTCTATATAAATTTCATGAACTCTGTAGAATAATACATGTAAATTTGTAAATATTTAATTCTAAGTTATAATTAGTTTTTTGTTTTGTTTCCTCTGTTTTAGGCACAAATATTTCGGGTTTCTGCTAAATGTAAGGAAAGTTGTCAAAGGGCTTCTAGATTATTGCAGGTTTCTGCTAAATGTAAGGAAAGTTTGTCAAAGGGCTTCTATGTTGTTGCAGGTGTCTGCTAGATGTAAGGAAAGTTTGTTAAAGGGCTTCTAGATTGTTGCAGGTTTCTGATGAATGTAAGGAAAGTTTGTCAAGGGGCTTCTAGATTGTTGCAGGTTTCTGCTAAATGTAAGTAAAGTTTGTCAAAAGGCTTCTAGATTATTGCAGGTTTCTGCTAAATCTAAGGAAAGTTTGTCAAAGGGCTTCTAGAATGTTGCGGGTTTCTGCTAAATGTAAGTAGAGTTTGCCAAAGGGCTTCTATATTGTTGCAGGTTTCTGCTAAATGTAAGGAATGTTTGTCAAAGGGCTTCTAGATTGTTGCGGGTTTCTGCTAAGTGTAAGCAAAGTTTGTCAAAGGGCTTCTATATTTCTTGAAAAATATTGCTTCTATATTGTTGCAGGTTTCTGCTAAATGTAAGGAAAGTTTGTCAAAAGGCTTCTATATTGTTGCAGGTTTCTGCTAAATGTAAGGAAAGTTTGTCAAAGGGCTTCTATGTTGTTGCAGGTGTCTGCTTGATGTAAGGAAAGTTTGTCAAAGGGCTTCTAGATTGTTGCAGGTTTCTGATGAATGTAAGGAAAGTTTGTCAAGGGGCTTCTAGATTGTTGCAGGTTTCTGCTAAATATAAGTAAAGTTTGTCAAAAGGCTTCTAGATTATTGCAGGTTTCTGCTAAATCTAAGGAAAGTTTGTCAAAGGGCTTCTATATTGTTGCAGGTTTCTGCTAAATGTGAGCAAAGTTTGTCAAAGGGCTTCTATATTGTTGCAGATTTCTGCTAAATGTAAGGAAAGTTTGTCAAAGGGCTTCTAGATTGTTGCGGGTTTCTGCTAAGTGTAAGCAAAGTTTGTCAAAGGGCTTCTATATTTCTTGAAAAATATTGCTTCTATATTGTTGCAGGTTTCTGCTAAATGTAAGGAAAGTTTGTCAAAAGGCTTCTATATTGTTGCAGGTTTCTGCTAAATGTAAGCAAAGTTTGTCAAAGGGCTTCTATATTGTTGCAGGTTTCTGCTAAATGTAAGGAAAGTTTGTCAAAGTGCCATTGCCCCGTTAGTCAGCCACATTTCAGAGTTCCCTGTTCACGGTTATCGTAGCGGTTCGGGGCTCACGACACCATACTTCACCCTACAAGGCAGCCCCTTACTTGTGCTGCTCCTCCTGCCCGCCACTTGAGGAATGGTTGGGCTTCTGGGCAGGAATACACGTGGTACAGGCCATGATAATCATGGTGAGAAGAAGTTGGCGATAAGAAAACATTGCCAGTAAATTTATTTGTTATCAATTTTATCGATAGATAGCAATTAAATTTATAAATTTAACTTTATATGGTTGATTGAAATTATCTCTCAACTCCAATTTGGTTTGAAAATGTATTTTCAACTTTACACATTTTGCGTTTATGATTACAATTCCATTATTTACATAGTGGCATAAAGCAAACAATTCAACTTAATGAGTGGCTTCAAATAAAACAACTTTACATATGATTACAAATTTTAAACCTTTACAAACAAATAAAATACACTGCGTGACATTGAAAATGGAACACCAAGGAATAGTGGCCAGAAAGTGATGAAACTCGGCAGACAGAGAGAGACAGGGACGAACAATAAGTGATCTTTATTTCAAAATGATAGTCATAATACAGAGCGAGAACGGCGTCGGCTTAGTAGCAAGTAGGACCATCGCGGACGTCGATGCACGCAGCAACACGTCTAGGTAGAGAGTCAATCAGAGTACGGATGGCGTCCTGAGGGATGCTTCTCCATTCCCTCTCAACCATTTGCCACAGTTCGTCTTCTGAACGCGGCTGTGGCAAGGCATGCAAACGGCGTCCAATGATGTCCCAGACGTGCTCGATTGGTGAGAGATCAGGAGAGTACGGTGGCCAGGGAAGCATCTGTACATCTTGCAGAGCTTGTTGGCTAATGCGAGCAGTGTGCGGTCGAGCGTTATCCTGCTGATAAAGGGCATTGGGTACCCCCTGAAGGTAGGGGAGTGTCACCGGTCGCAGCACATCATCAACGTATCGTTGGGCCGTCATAGTGCCCTGAATACGAAGTAAAGGTGACCTGGAATCATACGCGATTGCGCCCCAAACCATGATTCCACGTTGTCGCACGGTGGGGCGTTCCACAATTGCTGCCGGATTGGACCTTTCTCCACGTCGACGCCACACGCGTACACGGCGACTATCACTGGACAAGCAGAAACGCGACTCATCTGAGAACACGACCCTGTGCCATTCCGTCATCCACGTCGATCTAGTTCGACACCATTCCAAACGTTGGCGCCTATTCGGCGGGGTCAATGGCAGTCTTCTTAGCGGACGGCATGAGTGCAAGCCATTAGCAACCAATCGACGGGAAATGGTTCTGGTCGAGATGGAATGATCTAGGGTGTCTTGCACATGTTGCAGGATGGCGGTACAAGTGGCTTGTGGGGCCGCCACTGCTTGTCGAAGGATACGCCGATCCACACGTGCTGACGTCACTCTGGTTGCACCGGCATTCCTATAAATTGCCACATTTCCTTGTTCCAACCATCTTCTCCACAGTCGGTGCACCGTGGACGCACCAAGGTGTGTATCAGCTGCGATTTGACGTATGGACCAACCTGCCCTTTTCAGTCCGATCACCATGCCCCTCGTAAAAGCGTCTGTCTGCTTGAACTGCCTCCGTTTACGATGACCTGGCATTCTCTGTTATTACACGTGTCTTTTGACACAAGAACAAAATTTCTACAATGATTTTCCTTGAAGAAATAACGACACGAATACTGTCTTTTCTGCAAGTTCCTTCCCTTATATCTTACTCCATGTGCGCACGAGAGCTGCGCATTTTACATCATTTGCATAACTCGGTTAGACGAGTCTACCCTGAAATTTGCATAATTTTCTGGCCACTATTTCTTGGTGTTCCATTTTCAATGTGACGCAGTGTAGATAATATATGAAAATATGCGTGTTTTTTTTTTTGCTATCATGCAATAAGTTTCATCGTTATTTTATGTAACCATGGGTGAAGTTGCATAGTAAATATTGTCAAGTAGCTCCATCCAGATGGGACAACTGTCAATCATCCATGGACCTCGGGGGGAACCACAGGTGTGAGGGCTTCTGGGAAGCTGATCTGTAAATAAGGAATACGGGACTGTGGCTAACGCCGTTCATTAGGATTAACTTCAACTTGGGGTAAGTTGTACACTCTCTCTCCCTATAAATACCCCTTATAATAAATAATTATTCCCAAATTTGCCCTTGCTTTATTTATCTCCGCGACATATTTTGTCGGAGACGCTGGGTAACGTGACGGAACTTCGAAGAAGTCGACGTCTACAGGGACGTGAAACAATTATTGAACTTTTGCCACAACGAATAAAAATGAAAGACGACCACAGACCTACTGTTAGCGGATCCTACCTCCGTTGTCAGCGCCAACGAGATCCATCTACCTTTTCTGGAGATGGAAATATAAACCCTGGACAGTGTTTGAAGGAGTACGAGAGAGTGTCGAAGTACAACAGATGGGACGACACCATGAAGCTTGCCAACGTCGTCTTTTACTTGAACGGAACTGCTGGAAGGTGGTTTGATAATAACGAAGAATCACTCAACTCGTGGAGAAGCTTTGAAGACGCATTCCGCGGTGTGTTCGGACTGCAGGAGGATTCTGCTCGACGCGCCCAGGAAGTTCTAAAGTCAAGAGCACAGAAGGCCGAGGAATCCAGCGAGTCATATATCCAATAGATTCTTAGTCTCTGCCACCAGGTGAACCCTCGCATGGAAGAAGGTGAGATAGTTGCTCACAATATAAAGGGAATTTCAGAGGACACATACCAGGTATTGGTGGCGAAAGACATACAGACGGTAGAAGAAATCCTGAAGTTTTGCCGTCATCTGACAACCGTCAAGCAGCGCAGGATCGGCCATACGAAATTCGCCAGGTTATCAAACGTAATTCACATTTCACGTGTTGACGACTCAGACGACTTGGCCGGCTTAATTCGCCGCATCGTTAGAGAAGAAATACAAAAGGTCCTCTCACCACCTGAAGTGGTCAATCCTCTCCGAGAAGTGAACGCCCTGGAACAGACTGTGAGGGAAGAAGTTAGTCGTGTTCTCCAACATACCAGAGCACAAATTAACGTGGTACAACAACAACCACGCACTCTCTATAATATTGACCAACCAACCCAACCCAGGAAGACGGAACATTGGAGAACCTACGACGAGAAACCAATCTGCTTCCACTACGGACGACCCGGACATGTCGTCCGTTATTGTAGGGAACGACGGCAGGTCTTCGCTGAAGCCAGTTCAAGAAATGGCGGAGAAGGAAGAAATGTTGGATGTTCGAGTCGACCCCCGAGATATGACGCCGACGACGACTATGTAACGCCCCAAACCTCGACGTATTTCTACCGGAGCTCTTCCCCACATCCAAGCCGTGCAAGGTCGCCAGCCCGAAGACAATCCCAGCCGAAAGAACCAGGTCCTATTCTTAAATCCGCAAATAAAAATTTAATAGAGACCCTAGGAAAATGTGTCCTGAACATAGAAGTTAATGGTCTGAAGATATCCTTTGAATTCGTTGTTATATATGGTGGAATGCAGCCATGACATCATATTCGGATGGGACTTCTTCAAGGCCACCGAAGCCGTCATTGATTGCGGCAGAAATGAACTCCATCTCGGGGAAACCTCCGTCCTGGAATCTCGAGAGGAGGAAAACCAGAGATTGTTTGCTTCCGACGACTTTGTCATCCCGCCTAAATCAATAAAGAAGATCAGTGTGATAAACGAAGAAGTATGCGGTGTTAGAGATGCTTTAGTCTCAACTTCTAAGGACTTATTATTAAGAAAAGAAGTTCTAATACCAAACTCATTGGTTACATTTCGACACGGCCGCGGTAGCATTTGGGTTGCGAATGGAGCGTCTTGGCCGCAACTGATTCCATCAGGAATGAATATGTGCACCATGGAAAGTTATGAGAATGGAAATATCTGCAGTCTTATTGAATCCAGCGATAAGTTACAAGAAACGCAGCTATAGGCCCGTGAATGGTCACAGAAAATAAACCTTACTCTAGATCCAGGGCTGTCTGAAATTCAAAGCTTTTAGCTTGTTTCATGCCTTGACGAGTTTATTGACATATTTGACTTTGGGGGAACTCCTATTAAGCCCACCAGTACTGTGAAGCACAAGATAAACACAGGAGACCACTCTCCTATCAAACAGCGGCATTATAGAGTAGCACCAAGTGAACGACGACTAATTCAAGATGAAGTGAACAAGATGATTGAAAATCACATCGTGAAGCCCTCTGAGAGTCCTTGGTCATCTCCTGTTATTCTAGTTCGAAAGAAAGATGGGACCTGGAGATTCTGCGTAGATTATCGTCGATTGAATTAGATAACAAAAAAAGATGTTTACCCGCTGCCACGCATTGACGATGCCTTGGACAGTTTAGCTGGCTCTAGTTACTTCTCCACGATGGATCTTCGGTCCGGGTATTGGCAGATTGAAGTGGACGAAAATGACAGGGAGAAAACTACCTTCTTCACTTCAGATGGGCTGTATGAATTCCGAGTAATGCCTTTCGGTCTATGCAACGCTCCAGCAACGTTTGAAAGGATGATAGTGTTCTGGGCAGTCTTAATGGAACATGTGTCTTTGCTAACTGGACGACATCGTGGTTTACGCACCCACCTTTGAGGAGCATCTACGTCGTCTACAACTTGTATTAAGGTGCATCCAGAAAGCTGGACTAAGCTTGAACCACAAAAAGTGTCTTTTTGGATCAAGAAGGATGAAGATTTTAGGACACCTTGTTGACGCCAATGGAATTCATCCAGATCCAGATAAAGTTGAAGCCGTCTCTAAATTTCCGAGGCCAAAGAATATCTCTGAACTGAGGAGCTTTCTTGGATTATGTTCCTATTACCGAAGATTTATTGAAAACTTTGCTGAAAAAGCTAGATCTTTGCATGACCTACTGAAGACTAAAAAACAATTCTATTGGGATGCAGCTCAAGAGAAAGCGTTTGAAGTCCTTAAAACAGCACTAATTTCAGAGCCTGTCTTGGGACACTTTGATGAATCCGCTGATACCCATCTACACATGGATGCAAGCGAACATGGTATTAGAGCTGTTCTTCTACAAATACAAGCTGGAAAGGAGCGGCCTATAGCTTATGCATCTAGAAGTTTGACAAAGGCTGAACATAACTATTCTACAACAGAAAAATAATGCCTTGCTGTAGTCTGGTCTATTAGCAAATTCCGTCCATATTTGTTTGGTCGACCATTCACGGTTGTCACTGACCATCATTCTCTATGTTGGTTGGTAGGAGAGAAAGATCCTTTTGGCCGTTTGCCAAGATGGGCGCTGAAGTTGCAAGAATTTGACGTGACCGTTATCTACAAGAGCGGACGCAAACATAAGGATGCCGATTGTTTGTCAAGGAGCCCGCTTGAGAACGATCAACCAAGTGCTGTGATGTCACTAACCAACGTCGATATAGAGCAGACTAAAGACCCGGATTTAGCTGAAATAATCGATAATCTAAACTCGGGCTACACCAGAAAGGAATTCAGCATTATCGACGGCATCTTATACAAGAAAAACTATAGCACAAGTGGAAGACCCTGGCTTATGATGATTCCTAAACACTTAAGATCGGAAGTTACGGCAGATTTACATGACGCTCCTACAGCTGGGCATTTGAATTTCGCCCGAACGTATGACAAAGTGAAGAAACGATTCTATTGGCCTGGCCTTTATAGAACTGTTCGCCAATATGTAAGCCATTGTCGGGAGTGTCAACGAAAGAAGAAATTACCTCGACGTCCGGCTGGACAACTTGTATCCATATCACCTGTAGAAAAGCCATTCTATAAGGTCGGGGTTGATCTCCTTGGAAGATTTCCAGTTTCTAAAGATGGAAACCGTTGGATCATTGTGTGCACCGATTATATGACAAGATATACCATGACGGAAGCGATCCCAGACGGAGGAGCAATCGAAACAGCTAAGTTCCTGTTTGAAGATGTTATCTTGAAGCATGGAGCTCCTAGAGAAATGATAACAGATCGCGGAAGAAATTTCATTTCTCAAGTAATAAAAGAGATCAATGCTCTGTACGGAATTGTGCACAGATTTACAACGGCCTACCATCCCCAGACCAACGGCCTGACTGAAAGGTTCAACAAAACTCTGGGAGACATGTTGTCCATGTACACAGGTGTCGAGCAGAAGGACTGGGACCAAGTTTTACCCTACGTAACTTTTGCTTACAATACTGCTAAACAGGAGGCGACCAGCTACACTCCGTTCTTTCTTGTCCACGCCCGCGAGGCCGAGACCTACATCGATGCCGTACTACCTTACCTACCAGATGAGATCTCTGACGACTACGTTGGAGAACTTGTGACCAGAGCTGAGGAAGCGCGTCAACTCTCCCGATCACGCCTTCTACAATCACAGGCGAAAGACCGTAGACTTTACGACCAGAAACATACTCCAATCTATTACCAGAAGGATGATCTTGTGTGGGTTTTTACTCTCATCCGAAAAGTAGGTCTCTTAGAAAAGCTACTGAAGAGATACTTCTGTCCCTACAAGGTGTCCAAGAAGCTTTCAGAAGTTACGTATGAAGTAGAGCCCGTGGACCCGTCTCCCCGAACTCGGAAAGCAAAGAATATCGTCCATGTCATTCGGATGAAGCCCTACCTGGACCCTGAAGAACAACATTCCATTCTGCTAGGGAACAGAGGCCGTGATAGATTTCCTTTCAGAACAAGGGCTGAGAAAAGCTAATCAGCGGGTCGCTTTTTCTCTAAAGAGGGAGTAATGTCAAGTAGCTCCATCCAGATGGGACAACTGTCAATCATCCCTGGACCCCGGGGGGAACCACAGGTGTGAGGGCTTCTGGGAAGCTGATCTGTAAATATGGAAAGCGGGACGGTGGCTAACGCCGTACATTAGGATTAACTTTTAACTTGGGGTAAGTTGTACACTCTCTCTCTCCCTATAAATACCCCTTTTAATAAATTATTTATTCCAAATTTGCCCTTGCTTTATTTATCTCCGCGACAATATATATAGAATGTTATTAGCCAAAAATAATTTAGTGAGAAGTTTCTTGTAAATATTTTATATATAAACGTTCTTCTCTGATTTACTTTATAAAATATTTTTATATCTGGCTCAGGGCTTTTATCCCTTCTACAGGAGAAATTTAAACTATAGCAAGCGGTCTCTTAGAAAAATAGTCAAATTATACTTTATGCCTATTTACATACCTAAAGCCAAATATATATTTTTAAATATGAAAATTAGAGTTTATATATTGTTTTAAAAAGTCTCTCTCTCTCAAACAAATCTGTAATATAATAGATGAATATACATAAATATGCCGTAATTGTAAAAGCATAATAATTTATATTGTTGAAAAAACAAACACTTCAAATTTAAAGCTGCATTAAAACTGTATAGTATTAACTAATATTAATTATTAATAAATATGCTATTATAAATATCAGGTATAACTATAGATATATTAAGGGAGAGACTGAGGGGAGGAGAGTGGGTGTACGAGTTAATGAGATAATCGAAGCAATTATAAGCCATGCGAATAGATTTATCAGGATCTCAGAAACACCAGTCATATTACCAATTCCTAAAAGAAAATCTCAAATTTTCAATCAAATCTTATGTCTTCACAAAGTCTGTCAATAGTTGGTGTATAGTTTTGATTGTATTTTTTATAGGAAAACCTTTTATAAATGAACATCCTGGTGGCAAAATATAAGTTAATAAAATAACAATAAACTGATATAAACAAACATAGGTTAATGATAACATCATGTTGTTACATTAAGATGTGATAGTTTCAAATAATAGTACGTCTATTTAGAAATTTGGGTGCTTCTAGTTGTTTAGGAGTTAAGCTAACAAAATATTTGTTTATTTTAAATTGGATAAATATAAATTTAGAGCGCATGAAATTGTTATTAAACTTGAAGGAAGTGTTATTTAGTGTGTAGAGAATAAGATAAAACACATTGAATAATATTTAAGAGAAAATAAATTTATTAACAAAGTAGATGAATATGTTCACTGAGAAAATTTGGATGTTTGAGTGGACCTGGAAATCTGGAACAAACAATATTGTAATCATTGTTCTATAGGTTAGGATGTCTAGATCCTGAAGGTGAACGTTGTGACTTAAAGTCACCACAGATAACAGGAAAGTGGAATTACCTTTTAAGTTTCCAATCCTTGTATCCTCAGTTTTTCATGTCAAGATTCTGAAACATCCAGATGAAATCAGAAATCTAGGTAAAGAACGATTTAACTTTTGAAAGAAAATATCAAAGTTACAGATATTATTTAAACAGCATTTTTGAAGTTACTTTATTTTTTTTCTTCTATAAATTTATCTCTATTAAAGTAAAAAGAAAATGTTTGAGAATAAATATATATATTCTATTAATCTGTGAATAAATATATATCATCATTATAAGCAAGAACAATGAAGAAATATAATGTTAACAACATGATGTAAAAAGATCTGCATCAAGTTCAATAAACAATTCATACAAATCCCATTCTTAATTATAAAAATATGAACACCAAACAGAAAAAAAAACTTTAGATATAATATTCTCGTTATATTTTGATTAATGGATAATTATACAATTACAATATTTTAAATATATATTGGATTTGAAAGTTTAGGTCTTTGAATATTATGTTTAAAAAATTTATCTTTATATATTTATCTATAATATTATATATTTTACACATTTTTTTAATATCGAGTTTGTCGAGTATCACCAATGAATTTTTAAGTTTGAGTTTATTTAATTTTTGAGAAATTATGTTTTCAACCATTTTTGATAGAAATATAGAGTATGCATCTCAAATTCGTTTGTTAAAAAAAATCAAGGTTTTTAAAAAGATATTCCTAATTTGCTTATATCATATGTAATCAACAATTTTAAGTTTTTTAAATGCTAATCCAGAATTTGTTATTCACAATATTACTAAATCTGTGGTACTGACAAATTATATCAACGCACAATTTAAAATATAGTTTAATGAAATTATAATGCAAGTTTTCATTTGGTTACAAAAAATAAATTTGTAACTCATTCATTCAGTATACATTTCAATGCATCTTTACATGGGTTGCATAAAATAGCAATGAAACTTCATTAATGGTTGCATAAAAGCGCAGCTTTACATATGAATGCTTTAAAAAATTGTAAACTGAAAAGGTTTAATGCTTACAGCCATGCCTAATCATTTTTATTAAGTTGTAGGCAGTTAAAATTTTAATCAAATGTAAAGTTGCGTTTTCAGACATTCATCAAATTGCGTTACATTTTCCGCAAAAATATAAAAAGTGGAGTTGTAATTATATGCACAATTTATTAGGTTGTAAAATAAATTTATAAATCTTTGAAACAATGCAACTAATATATGGAGTTTACATTATTACAGAGCGATTTGATACAAATTCAAATTTGTGATTTAACAAAATAATTCTCGTTTTTACATATATAGAATTTTATTGCATTTTAGGCCCACTTCCTGCATATGGGATTTAACGGATATTAGAATTTTGAAAATCTATATAGTATATTGTTTCTTATTATATATGTTTATCTAAAATCAAAAAAAGCATATCCTGACCACGAGAAAATAAGATTTTTAGATGGCAGAGCGCTATCTAGTGGAACAGAAATCAACTAATCAAAAATCAAAATTTTCTCACATATGTTTATCTACAATATAAAGTAAAATTTCTGCTCTTTAAATGATATTTCATAAAAACATTTATGCCTTTTTAATTTTAGACTTTCTCAGCAATATTAAAAATATATAAATAATGCACTAAAAAGATGCATTTTTCACAAATATAAATTTATAAATAAGACATTAATTTTATTTAATTTCCTAAACTAAAGTAACTAGGGGTATACCAAACACTAAAGAACATATCACACAAAAATGTAACCTATTTAGGATTAAGGTAATTTTATATATATTTTATTTACCAGATCAGATTCAGAATTTTTAAAAGTAAAAAAATTTACAAAAAATATATATATTTAGTTCCTTTAAAAGGCCGACAAAGAGTCGTTTTAAATGTTGAAAATAATTTTTTACAAAAATATATATTTTCAAATAATTTATAAATCTCCTATATATAAAACTAACCTTTTTTCAACATGGCATTTTTTACATAATCTTCAAAATTTATAAATAAAATATTTTAATTATGATTACTTGTATTTTGTATTTTGTATTAAGAAAAAATACATTTTGTTACTTAAACAGGTTACCTGTATTATGATATTGAACTTTTATTCCAATTGTAAAAACAATTAGTGCCACGAAATGATGAAATATGTCTGAATGTATCTATTAATATATTTATGAACTAAAAATGTTAATTAATTCTTATTCAAATCTGAATCTATATATATTTTTTTAAATAAGGTAATCCATAAATAAATCTATAAATAAAAAGGCATATATTGAATCAAAATATGCCTTTTTATTTGGAAATCTATATATGTTTTAGATTTATATGCAAAAATACAGTAGTTACAATTTTCAAAAAGCAAAACCTAACCTATCCTAATTTATAAAAAAATGATATAACCAACCTGATAGTAACCTGAAAACATATTGCTATGATAGGGGTTTCCTATCTAGGTACAACCTTAGAATTATCCAACTTGGCTAGTTTTAAATCTAAGTGCCATTCAAAAGACCATATAAAATAGAACGGATAGAATAACTATCAGCGATACTATAAAACTACTAAATGATAAAGAGAAATACTGTTCATACTACATAATCTACATATCGATACTATATACTAAATCTAGTGAAATATAAACTACTAAGTATACATTACCAGTTGTTGTTACTGAGGGACTTCTCGGTTTGTTCCTTGGGAGTTTCCTTGGTCTGTTCAGTGTTATTCTTCGTTATTTTTTCCTTAGAAATGGCCATAATATTGTAGTCTTTTTTTTCTTGAACTTTACCAGAAAACATTCTACGGATGTAGGTTAGCATGGTGGTTTGATATTTGTTTGGTATTATAACGATATATTATATATGTTACCTTTGACAATGGCAGTAAAACTGTGAGATAACCCATATTTATTCAGTAATAAAGATGATTAGACATTGCGCTCATATTAAAAAAGTTATGATAAGGCAAAATTAGTAAGATACTCTGTTGAAATAAATCTCTCAATGAGGGTTTTATATGGATTTATTTTTGAAGTAACACCTTGGCCTCTCTTTCTCTAACAGATTCTTTCCCTCGGTGGGCGCCACTAATGACGACTTGTATATATCTTAAAGATAGAGGCTGCCTGGTTGGCCTTCATATTTTTTTTAAATAAAGATACTTCGGCCAGTAAATCTTTTTAATACCTCGACGTTTCGACAAAAATCTTTTGTCCTCGTCAGGAGCAAACAAAAATTAAAACATTTGGCAAGGCGTTAAAAAATATTCTAAGGCTCCAAGGGCGTTTTCACGCGATATTCCAAATTTTGTACAACATTGTACATATTGTTGTACATATTATTGTTGGAGCCTTAGAATAATTTTTAACGCCTTGCCAAATGTTTTAATTATTGTTTGCTCCTGACGAGGACAAAAGCTTTTTGTCAAAACGTCGAGGTAATAAAAAGATTTACTGGCCGAAGTATCTTCATTTTCAAGACTTGTATATATTAATATATATATATTTATCTCAATTATTTCATATAATTATATATATTCATATATTTATAATTATATAATCTTATTAATTCATATTCATTCTGTATTTAACCTTATATAATCTTATATGAACATTGTAATAAAGTAGTTTCAATCTCTCACTCTCTAAAAGCTAGAGAAATAAAAATAGTTAAAGAAACTTAGCCCTGGATTGTTTGTTGAGCTTTTTAAAAAAGATGTATACTTTATTTGAATTAATTTCTCCATAAAATATCCAGATACAATGCTACAAGGCGCTTCAAATGAAATGGTAAACTATGTGATATTTGAAATATACTGTTTATAGTAATTATATATTGATATAAAATATTTCGATTTATTTAAAATTTTTCAATATTAGATAAAAACCTTTATAATAATTTATATGTAAATTTATCTCCATATTTTATATAAAAGATAGATATTTTATAATCCAGATTCCTGTTGCATAAAACGTCAGCTACTCATGTATTTTATATGGCTAATTTTTCTTTCTATATTATCAAAACATTGAAATGATTCTGCTTATATATGCATCGCCGAAGGTTAGGATCGTGTATGTGTGTGTGTGTGTGTGGTTATAATATTTAGATAAATTATAAATATAATCTTTCATATCTATAATTTTAAATCTAAAATTGCTCACTCAATATTAATATGCACAAGAAATGCTAATCATTGATCAATTATAATACGATAAAGTATGCTATCTATATATAAAACAAATAAAATATATATATGTGGTAACCGAGAAGGACAGTCAAGGTGTGGAGAGTTTTCCAGTACCTCTCTGGACCTTGGAAGACATTTCACAGTTCTCACAGAGTACAGGCAGTCGTGGTCGAGGCAGAGTGGAAAGCTTGGGAATGTCCATACACAAAAAACGAAGACACATAGTTGTACTAGGAAAGGCCCGTGAACAGATAGAGGCTAGCTAGGAGCAGAGATGGAGAGGGTTAAAATGGAGATTACTTACTGTTCTATGGTTGCATCAAGGAAGTGGATTAACATACGCTCCCGCGGACTTGAAAGTTGCGATCCATTTCTGGGTTTTAGGGGTTTTTATAGTCGCAAATGCGGAAGTACTAGGAATTCGTCTGATGTAATTCTGAGGGAGTTCAAGAAAAAGAGGTCATTGTACTCTCTTTATGACCTTCTGTAAACTTCTGACCTCTTAAGCCTTGTTCTTACATGTTGTTGGACTTCTATATCTCACTTTCTGCTATTTAACTCAACTCTTTTTCAATTACACAGTTTTATATTATTATCTCCAGTTTGTACAGATTACATTACATATTGTGGTGCAATATTTCATGTAAACATGGGTATAATTAGTTACAGAGGTGTTTCTATTATACAACATGTTTTTAATCATATTGTAGCAGATTATTTATTATTTTATGAAAAAAAAAAAACTATATAACAAAAATATAACAGTGATTCCACTTAACTATAAAACTATACAACTATTCATTGTTATATATATACAGGGTGTACCAGGTAAATTGGAACTAACTTTGACAGTCCATAAAACAAAAACTACTTGAGATTAAAAACTTGTTTTTTTTTCATTACGTAGCCATATTCATGTAAAATGCAACAGTACATGTGTGCGCAGTGTAGTGATGAACAGTAACCGAGAATTTGAAAATCGAGCTGCCATCATCGTTGCTGCGCGCCGGAAGGAGCCCCAAAGAGATAGTGGATTTTTTAAGTTGCCCAAAACCACTATTTATCGTGTCAAGAAGCAGTTTGATGAGGCCAACAGTAACAAAGAGGGGATAGCTACAAGGAAAAAGCACTCGCGTCGATCGGACAGGGTAAGAGGCGAAGAATTTGTCAAAAATGTCAAGGAGAAGATTGATGGAAACCCTTGGAAGAGCATGAGGGCCATAGCCAAGGAAATGGACGTTGGCTCTATGACAATTGTCAGAACTATCCATGAGGACCTTGGTCTCAAGTCTTATGCCCTTCGGAAAGGTCAGTTGCTGACTGAGAATATGAAGAATAACAGAAAAGGAAAGGCTGCTGCCCTCCTCAACAAACTGAAACACGACTCTTTTGGCATGCTAAGGTTCTCTCTGACGAAAAGAACTTTGACGTGGACCAAAAGGTAAATCCCAGGAATGATCGCTGGATCTGTAAAGACCCCTCAGAGATACCTGTCGTGATGCACACGAAATTTCTGCCTCCGTAATGGTCCTTGGCGTTATCAGCAGTGAAGGTGATGTCATGCCTCCCCATTTCTTTGAGAAGGGCCTTAGGATGAACGCTGACACCTACATCAATGTTCTGGAGACCGTTGTGAAGCCTTGGATGGACATGGTGGCCGCAGGAAGGAAGTATGTCTTCCAACAGGACTCAGCTCCAGCCCATAAGGCAAAAAAGACACAATCGTGGCTGACACTTAACGTCCCTAGTCACTGGGGTCCTGATATTTGGCCCCCTAATTCTCCAGATTGCAATCCCCTCGACTACTATGTATGGGGCGTTGTTGAGAGAGATGTCAACAAAGCTCCTCATACCACCATCCAGTCTGTCAAGAAAGCAGTTCACACGGTGATGACCCAAATGGACAAGGTCATCGTCGCCAAGGCCTGTGCTTCATTCCGCACTCGCCTCGAGACTGTTGTAGCTAATAATGGAAACTTCATTGAATAAATAAAAACTATATCCTTTTATCTACTACTGTGTCAAATTTCATTCGGATATTTTAATTTTTACTTGCAAAAAATTTCAGTTAAAATACCATTGTTGAAATTCCCAATTTACCTGGTACACCCTGTATATATATATATTTTTTTTTAGACTGCCTCGAATTTGTTTAACTAGAATGAGGCAATTATCCTGTGCTACAGGTGCGCCCATCGGTTTTATAAAACAATTAAGCAATTTACTTAATAATAACGGATCCTCGTGGCTTACTTATTGTAATGATCCTGACTCACTAAGGAATGCTATCCCTGGAATATTAAGAACTGCGATAGAGCAAACAATACAAAACGACCTAACAAGAATAACCCAATCAAAGTTATATTCCCACTATAGAGACATATATACAACGTTTACCACCGAAGAATACTTCTTAACTGAACTCCCTTTTCCTATCATCAGATTAATTGCACAATTTAGAACCCTTTCAATTTTTTTCCGAGAACACCATTTGATTTTATTGAGGCGTGAAGACCTGAAATGCACTTTCTGTGGATCAGGAATAACAACGGAGATGTTGCATTACTTATTTGACTGTGCTGCTCTGTCTGAGGAAAGACGAAAACTAAATGATAAAACGGGGCAACTTTGTCCTTCATTTCCGGCACTGATTAATGAAATATCAAAGAATAGGTATATAGCGATGGCGATATTTGGATTCCACAAGACTATATCCCGGAAAAAGGTCTCACAGTGTTCTCCCTATCCCTTGTGAACTGGCGAATCCTGTATAGGGCGAGTGGTCCTAAATAAAGGCTTTTGTTGTTGTTGTTGTTGTTGAAAATATATTTTTAAATTTTTATATTTGTATTTTGATACACTAAATATTTCTTTGCCTCTCTGCTATTATATTATTTTTAATTTGTGCTTACATTAAATATATTGCCGTGTCATCCTGAAGTTTGCCCTTCCTAATTTTCTACGTCACAATAAATCTTGTTATATTACAACAATATGGATTTGTTGGTTCAAATTACCATATATATTTTGAGAAGGCTTAGCTTATATCCATGGTTTCCCTAATATCACAACTATGATTCTATCCACAGTATCGCATATATAAACATATCCGTTCAATAGAATATTAAACTAGCGAAACTTCTTAGAGGCTTTACCATTGACGAACAAAGCCGACATATTTTATCGTATTATTGATAGTAAAATTTTGATTTATTTGGAAATGATTGAATCGTTTTTAACAGTTCATTTTTTACATAACTTGTTTTATATTTGCATTGATGTTTAGTATGTTATTTGTTAGAATCAGTGTGATAGAAGTGGCTTATAGGCAAATAGGAAAGCTCAAAATATAGGCCATCGAGGAAATTTTAAACAGCTGGAGAGTGGAATGCGTTGTTTAAAGTAGTGATGTTTCGCGTTGTAGCGGATCAGTGTGATAGAGTGGCTTATAGGCAAATAGGAAAGCTCAAAATATAGGCCATCGAGGAAATTTTAAACAGCTTGAGAGTGGAATGCGTTCTTTAAAGTAGTGATGTTTCGCGTTGTAGCGGATCAGTGTGATAGAAGTGGCTTATAGGCAATAGGAAAGCTCAAAATATAGGCCATCAAGGAAATTTTAAACAGCTGGAGAGTGGAATGCGTTGTTTAAAGTAGTGATATATCGCGTTGTAGCGGATCAGGGGCTGTATAATAGAGGCGAGAT
>CP092865.1:37832861-37855606 GCA_030710605.1 Cordylochernes scorpioides | reverse complement strand
TATATTGAGATAGTCTTCTATTTTAAATGTTTGCGTGATTACAGTAGCTGTCCCCTAAAACAAATTGTGAATAGAACATTTTTGTTGAATTCTTTTTATTTTTAAATCTATTACAATTTTGTTGAATCAGAGAGTCTAGTATTATCGTTATATGTCAGATACATTTGAGTTTCAACTTCAGTTAAAGGGAGGTCACAATGCTAGGTAATCTTCGTCGTCCACACTGTAGTCTTCTTCGCTTCTTCTTTCTTATCTCCACTCAATCATATTTGGGTATCAAGTTGTGACCCTTGATAGTGTCTGTTTGACAACCATCATGACTGGGTGAAGTAGAATGCGTCTGCCTTTGTCATTAAGACTGGGAGCACTACTCAGTGGCAGGCCGACTTAGCTCCAAAAGAAATGGCCGCCTCTGACATGAGGAACAGACGCCATGTGCAGCTGCTCCTAACATGGGGTACAAACGCTGCTCATCTTGTATCCCTGGATTAGGAGCCCTTACAGGGTACTATCAGCCAGGCCAGCTGAACCCAGGTTTTTTAGCGAGCTTGTTACTGCTCCCCCTCCTCCTTTTTCATCCGGGCTTGGGACCGGCAAAGGCGGAGTTATACCACGCTGTAGTAAAGGAAAGATGTTGGGAGTATAAAGGACATATTTGAGACGTCTATTCCTATATAAAGATATCCTGGACCGTATCCATAACACTTTAGAAAGAAGTCAATTTAAATAGTTTCGAACATCTCTGACCCAAATACGATATAATAGAAGGACCTGGTCTCTCTATATATGTAAAAAGAAAGGCTAACTCGCCCATAAAAAATATACGCTAACACTAGTGGATTCAGGTCGATGACACAGCCCAGTTTTCGTTAATTCAGAACGTCCACCTGGCACCATCGTTTTACGCTATAGCTCTCGTCTGTTGTGGCTTTTATTTCACAACATCCACAAATGATTCATCAAAAACCTCCTAAATTTCCTGAATGTTTTTTTTTTTTTTTTTAGTGATGAAGTGTCTAGGACAGTGATTCTCAACCTTTTTTTTGTTGCGGCATTATTTTAAAGATTTGAAAATTTGGCGGCACAATTTTAGAATTTCGCGGCACACTTTTGCTAACTTGAATGCAAGAAAATTCAAATTATGTATCAATATTTCTATGCAAAATATAAGTAATATACATCTCTAACATTCAATTTGCTAATTTCGTTATTTTAAAAAGTAAAAAAATGAAAAAGAAAAAAAGAAAAACCAATACAAACGTGAACATAATCATATGACTAAAATTCGGCGGCACATTTTTAGAATTTCGCGGCACACAAAATTACCGCGGCACATTGGTTGAGAATCACTGGTCTAGGATAATTTTAAGGTCAATATATATAGCCCTAAACCACGGTCTCAAGGTGGCTTTTGAGATTTTTCAAAACTGGTGTTATTGATTTATAATCGATCCGAGTCTGCTAGATTGTAGTAATGGTTTAAATGCCCCATTTACTCTGCGCCAATTACTAGATATAAATAAGATATTTTGACCTTAAAGATTGAATTATACAAAATGGACTCAGATATGTTAATACGTTATATAACAATAAATATAAAATATTTTCAAATAGTAACCATTAGAGCCGAAGATTGAATTAATTGCCATAGTAAAAATATTTTGGAACATTTCAGTAATGATTGAATCCTTTTCTATATATCCATTTTACGTCTCTAATAATATGTGATTTGTTTTCAGGAATGCCTCCAGTCCAAGAAGACTAAATAAACATCTAAAACCATCAAACTATTTTATCAATAAAATTTGTTGAGTTTTGTCTTTTTTGAAAGCTTTTATTTAACTTGCTTCCATGTCTCTCTGTCCACAAATACTTCCAGAGCACGTAGAAATCTGAAATTTTGTACACTTTTTAGAACCTGATGACAATGCGGGTTGACAGAATTTCAGACTTCGGAGTTGTAAGAATGGCTAGGAAGGGACAAATTTCCAAAATGCCTTTCAAAATTTCAAATTTAATTTGAATTCACCTCCAGATCACATGATGAAGTGGCTAGGATAATTTTTAAGGTCAAGATATATAGCCCTAAACCATGGTCTCAAGGTGGCTTTTGAGATTTTTTAAAACTGTGTTGTTGATTTATAATCGATCTGAGTCTGCTATATTGTAGTAATAGTTTAAATGCCCCATTTACTCTACGCCAATTACTAGATATAAATAAGATATTTTGACCTAAAAGATTGAATTATACAAAATGGACTCAGATATGCTAATACGTTATATAACAATAAATATAAAATATTTCCAAATAGTAACCATTAGAGCCGAAGATGTGTACAAATTCCCAGACTTCTGGGTGGCCGGAGTGGCCGGGAATGAACAAATTTCTATATTTATTTTAAAATCATATGTGTGGCACGTAGTCAAGTCGAAAACTGTTGTGAGTTGCGAATAGATTTTTTCAGTGATTGTTAACGACCTCAAACGAATTAGAAATCCGAATATTTAGGTTCCTATTTAAAACTGGCTCGGAATTACAAGAAAAAATCGTCAAAATTCAATAAATATAATAATTTATCTGTTATAGTTAGTGATCCGATATCAATATCATCACGCATATATTTATATATTAAAAATAAAGAAGGCATTTCCTGACCGCGAGCACATGTGCTTTTTAGATGGCAGAGCGCCATCTAGTGGAGCAAAAATAAACTAAACGTTTATTTAGCTTGCTCCGTGATATTTGGCCAACCCAATTCCTTGACAAATCAAGAAAAGCCATCCACAAACGCGTTTCGCGCTGTTGGCGCTCGTCAGCGTGGAGTAGGCTGTAACCACTGCGACCAAAAAGATTTTTGGTCCCAGAGGCGTCTTGAGAAATCAATAAATGGGTATTTAAGGCCAAAGTACCTTATCAACAAGCATTTTTAAACATAAATTTTAAAATATAAATAAACAAAATCTCAAAATCATCACTATTCAACCATCTGTCCTTCTCCAACAAAAGTTCAATATAACGCGGGAACGTCCAATCCCCCCAAAAGCTAAATTAGGTCACCGCCCGCAAAAGTCTACGTCTCCTCTACCAATTTATTTTAGGCGTAAATTTACACTAGCTTCCCATATTTTTCTCTGGTTCACAAGTAAAGACTAACACATTTATTCCAATAAACCATAGCCATCTAAACAAACCACAATCATTTTACACAAACAAAGTAAATCTCGAGCCACACAAACTCCAGTTTAAGACATATCACCCACTAAACACACCACATCACCAACATTTACAAAATCTCGTTGTATGTTCGTACAACCACCGCCTATGACTTCAGTAAACTTGTTGTTCATGATGAATTAGGTTAGATTTTACCCCAACACACGACTTCACCTGACACCTTTCCATTAAAAAAAAGTTTTTTTTCGCCCCTGTCACAGCAACTCGGCAATTTTTTTTTTTTTACTTTTACCAGGCTACATTATGCCTTCATTTTTCATGTGAAACATTTATCTTTTTTTCTCACTCGAAAACGTGAATACTTTTTCCTAGTCAAACTACATTTCCCATGCCATAATTATATAGCACACCACACACATCACTCCTACAATAGCACACTTATATATTCCACTGTCTATAGCTGCTATGCCGTCGTATTACTTTACCGTTTTCCTTTTTTTTTTTTTGGCCAACCACCACACGGGCACATCCACCTTCACCTGGCCCATCATTACCATGGCAGTTACATGCCTCACATCGACGAGCGAAAAATAAAACCACAGCTATAGTACCACTGTTCAACCATTCCACAGCACTATTACATAAGAACCCACACACATGACAAGCAACCACGCCTAAAACCTCTAAATCAATTGTCAATCCATTTTTGCTCAATGACTGTCTTGGCTTGAACATCAACTGTTCTATATATTTCCTACTTTAGAATATTTTTAATATTGTTACTCGTTTTCTTTACATATTACTTATATATTTTTAAGTATTTTAAATACTATATCTCTTTTTAATATTTTGTTTATTTATTATTTACTTATTTTAATTATATCTCGAGTTTTTTGTTATTTTGTTTTAACTTTTGTCCTTTTATTTTTATATGAACAATCGAGATGATAACTTTTATTTTATATAGTCAATAATTATAATTATTTTTACTTTTATACTATTGTATCAATATTCATCACACACAATTTTCAATTTGAACTTTTTTATATCTCTACTTCAATTATCAAATCCAATTTTAAGATTTTTAAAATCAAATTTAGGAAAATGCATCGACACTTTTACCCACCAACGTCTCATGGCATTATAGCCCATACCTTCCCAGAGAGATCTTCACTATCCGCTAAAACTTTGATATCTCACATTGATTCTATCTTAACTACAAACGCTTCTTCGCTGTAACCTTCCCAACAGTCGAACTTGAGCAGCTAGTTAGATGATTTTTTTTTTAATTTATTCACGGCCCGGTTCGAGCATCAACGCCCCTTTTTCTTTCTTTTTTTTATTCTCACATTAGGGCAATTCTTTTTTTTTCAATTTTCAATCACCTCACTTTCACCACTGCCTTACCGCGGCCAAATCGTTTTTTTTTTTTTTTTTACGACAGAATGACTCTCTCTCTCTGCCACACACTCTCTCTCTATCACTCTTTTCTCACTATTTTCCTCGATCAAAGTTTCCACCACCCATTCCTAAATCCGTCTGATAGGACAGCCCATGTCGAATACCTTCAGCATACTGTAGATGGACCAATGCCTACAATCCCATAATGTCGCATTGCATCGAAGTACCAGAATCAGTCTATTCTATGTCCACCATCTAGACTTCTTAAATTAGCTCACCCCATAATTCAATGTACTTTCAAATATTAATTCCAACATTCAATGCTGTATATAATCATCCAAATTTATATTTATATATTTACATTTTTTAATTCGTCTTCATATATTTTTATTTGTCAACATTTATTTTTTATTATTAATCATTATTATCAAGGAAAACATAACCAATGTTATAATTCTACAACCCCATAATATCATATCAAACCAATTTGTACACAAATTATTTTCCCTCAGTATAATTACCTTACTCTTTCATCTATAATCACCATAAGCTAATTTTTATCACCCGGGGCATAAACTGTTGTAATATATTACAATACATACCTATCGTAAGGTGGAATCCTCTGGTGTATAATCAGCAGCAACACATAGAATTCCGAGGATAAGTTTCTTTTATTTCAAAAATAATATCTTGAGCTTTCGGGCGTAAACAGCCCTTCTTCAGGAATATTGGAAACAATTTCAAGTAGAAATGTTTGTACACAAATAGATGGTATCTTTCTTTGGTCTTGTATAGCGTGAGTGAATCTCATACCCACGTGATTCAGTTTAAATCTAAAAAAGCCTTTATAAAGAGAGGCGCCCCGCCCCCAGAAACATTGACCGATTACATTGAACATATTGAAAGGATCACCTGTCTTAAAATGAATATTCCATGTCTGAATAAAATTTTATACACACAAATTAATCGGGAAATTGCTATTGTTTATCTAGAATGTAGTTTTATGTATCAGGATTGTGTATTAAGCTATTGTATATTTCTGGGATATCTATATGTCTATTGATGCTCTGGTGTTTTTTGGATACTATTGCTTCTAGGATTAGTCTTTTATGTTTATTTTTTATGTTGGTGTAGTTCAGCTAAATTAAAAGTATGGCCTGTTGTTTTAATATGTTGAAAGATAAGTGATCTATTGTCTTTGTTTTTTATATTTCTATTGTGTTCATTAATCCTGTCCTTGACTGACCTGCCTGTTTCTCCTACATATATACTATTACAATGGTTACATTTAACAGAATAGATGGCCTGTTTGTTGTGTATTGGTAGGATAGGGATATTGTTTTTGGTGTTAGGATTTCTAACTATAGAACCAATGTTTGGAGTATTTTCATAAAAAATTCTGATTCCGTGTTTTTTAAGTTCTCGGGCTATTTTGATGTTATTGGGGGAATAAGGTATGATGCATGTTGATCTATATGTCTGGTTATTGTTGATTGTGGAAGGGTTATAAAAATGTCGTAGTATAAAATCTTTTGGGTATCCTGCTATGAGAAGGTTTTGCATTATATTTTGAGTTTCTATTGTTTTAAATGTTTGATTGGAACAATGGGTATGGATCCTTTTTGTGAGGGTTTTTATGGTGTTTATTTTATGATTTAAAGGGCAATATGAGGAGTAGTGTATATAGTTGGGTTGGAAAGTGGGCTTATAATATACTGTAGTGTTGAATTTCTGGCTTTGCCTGGTGATGAAAATATCTAAGAAAGGTAACGTGCCATTGGTTTCTTTTTCTAGGGTGAAGTCTATTTCTTTATGAAAGTCTTTTAATTTGGTTAAAATGCTATCTATTGTTTCTGTGTGGCATAAGCAGAATATATCGTCTATATACCTGCTCCATATTTGAATTTCTGTTGAGAAGTGGCTAGTAATCTGTCGGTCTATCTGTTGCATGACTATTTCTGCTAAAGGGGATGATAGTGGGCTTCCCATTGGGGAGCCTTTAGTTCGTTTGTAATAATTGCTATTGAATGAAAATATGTTGATATGTAAACATATGTCTATTAATTTAATTATTTTAGTTTATATATTGGAGGTTATATTGTGGTCTGAAAGGAAGTTTTTTGTACATTCCATGACTAATTGGTGTGGTAGGCTAGGGTAAAGGTTAACTACATCTTTAAGCTCTTTAAAAGTTCTCACAAAGTACAGGCAGTCGTGGTCGAGGCAGACTGGAAAGCTTGGGAATGTCCATACACAAAAAACGAAGACACAGTCGCACTAAGAAAGTTCCGTGAACAGATAAAAGTTGAGCTAGGAGCGAAAGATGGAGAGATAGAAGATTTCTTACTGGTCTACATGATGGATGAGATGGACCTGGGGTACAACCGACGAGGGTCTGATGGTAAACTAACTGTATTTTTAGCTAGGACGGGGGCTTTATGTACCGTTTCTGAGAAAGGGGGTTTTGCGTGTCACCAGATGTGAAGAGTGTGGGTCGTCTGGTGACATTCTACTGGCGCCGTCCTGACAGCTTCCAATCTATCTTTAGATGTTGCTTTGTGGCTTCCATCTATCTCGAATTTAGACGTGTTTGACTTCTATCTCTCTAGCTCAACTCTTAATCTATTACAGAGTTTTATTTATTCATCCTCAGTTTGTACAAAGTACATTACATATGATGATGTAATGACACATGTCAATCATGCGTATAATCATTTACAGATGTGTTTCTATTATACAACATGAAAATCTTGTTATAAGTTATATACAATATGTGGTTGTTGGCTCAAATTACCATATATACATATTTTAAATACCAATTATATATTGAGAGAAAAATATATCACTTTATTTCAGTTTGAAAATCAAATTATTTTTTGAAAATAAAACGTGCGTGGTGGATGATACGAGCTGGTTGAATGATATCTCGAGACTTCAAATTAAATTTAATAAATTCGTGAACTATTGTGGTATATATAGAAGAATTTCAACATCTATGGGGTAGTATTTGTCCATATTGTTTCGTATATTTCTGATATTTCAATTCATCTGTTTATGCTTTTTTGCTGTTTGGTTATCATAGATTATATTAAAGGTTTTTGGTATTTACTATGGATATTGTCATAATGCACTATCGGTTGAGATAAGTTAAATGTATGACCTGTTTCTTTTATGTGTTGAACTATTAAAGATCTTGGAGATAGCTCTCTCTATTATTAATATTCTTATTATGTTCGGGTATTCTATAATGGACTTTTCTCAGTCTCCCCTACATATTTAGAAGTACAGTTATTGCAAGATATGGAGTAGATAGCTTCTTTTCTATTAAGTGGAATATTGGATTGATTCTTTGTTAATGGGGTTCGAATCATATTACCTGAATTTGGAGAATTATTGTACATAGTTTTGATGCCATATTTTCTAAGTGTTCTAGCTATGGATACAGATTGAAGGGAATATGGAATGATGCATAATGCTTTATAAATTTCTGACTTTTGGGTTATTTAATTGTTATTTTCTGCAGTCTGATAAAAATGTCGTAGGATGAAGGAAATTAGATAATATACATTAGTGTACAAAATTAAGGTAACAAACACTAAATCCTTGATAAAAATAATAATAATAACCAAAAAAAATAATTATATGAAGTGTAAATTACACCACACGGTTTAGCAAGCCAATAAAAAAATTTTAATGCCTCACCTATAATTAATATATTAGATTTTGTAACATATAGTGGGTGGCAAGGATTGAGCGCTCTTCGATAGCCAATTCCTATCCAGGTGGCGCTATTACGTGGGTTGGTAATGATTTGTCTGGGGCAGGGGAGGGAATATTTGGAGTCGGAAGAGCCAAAAATTACAATTTACAAATTTTTTAAGTTTTTAAAAAGCCACAAAATTTTTCTAGCCAACAATAAATAGTACTCGCATAAAGTTTTTTGATTAAAAAACTAATCTCTGTTTATTCACATAAGAAAAAATATCTATTTATTCATATAAAAACATTGTTTTTCACAACAAATTAGATAACATACATTAGTGTCCAAAATTAAGGTAACAAACACTATATCCTTGATAAAAATAATAATAATAATAACCAAAATAAAAAATCATTATATGATGTATAAATTACACCACACGGTTTAGCTAGCCAATAAAAAAAATTCAATGCTTCACCTAATATGCTAATTAGGGTCATTCTTTAAAGCCTCCGCTTTTGCCTGCCTTTTTATTCAGCTATACAATTTTATTCAAGCAACATTTATTCCGTTTTATCTATCCATGGAACGTCATAGATGTTTAGAAGACTCATTGAGATGGAGGGATATTGGTAGAAGCAGGCCAGTCTCAAGCATAATTTGCAAGATGGCTCGAAACGTCAAGAAAAGTGGTTTCGAATCTATGGAAACAATTTCAAGAAACAGGAGATTACTCCAGAAGAAAAGGACGAGGAAGCCCGAAAATCACAACCTCATCATAAGACCGTTATCTGAATTTAACACCAAACGTAACAACAGCATCACAGTCAGACAACTAACAACTAACTCTTCGGGAATTGGAACTATAATATCAAGGCAAACACTATACAGAAGACACAATGAGATAGGAATGTATGCAAGGAGGCCGAAGGTTTGTATCCCTCTCACTGCCATTAAGGGCTCGTCTAAATTGGTGCAGACAACATCAGTCGTGGACCCAAAATAAGTAGGTTCTTGTTCTTTTTAGTTATGAGTCAAGGTTTAGTCTTAACACGGATTCTATACGTGTACTGATTTGGAGAGAAAGCGGGATTCGAAACCGTTACGGTGGCCAAGGTGTCATGGTCTAGGTGGTAATCATGTTAGACGCACGCACGCTACTACATGTGTTTGATGACGGCCCCCTGACTTCTCAACGATAGAGAAACGAGATACTGGAGCCCTGTGTAAGGTTATTAGGGGTGGGGTCGGACCCTCGTTCATCTTTTTGGATGATAAGACTCGTCTTCTCATAGAGCCCTGATGGTAGACGAATATTTTGAAAGTGATATAGAACATGTTTGGGAGGCCTTGGAGAGATAAATTGGATCTCGTTCACCCTAACCCAGGACCACCCAAGAACTGAAAACTGCTTTGGTTGAAGAGTGGAATTTGTTACCTCAAGATCTCTTCAATTTCCTAATAAACAGCATGAAATATCGTAGTGACAGCTATTTAGTTGTTAGAAACGAACACGCATCCTATTAAGTCATCACATATCGGTTAGCATTTACCTCACCTTTGGACTAATTAACATAAAGTTGAATACCTATGTAAATAAAAGTCAACAATAAATTCATTTTGTCAACTTTATTTGCTTAGTTTTGTCTATCCACCTACAGATTTTCGTTCCCGGCGTGTCATGTCTGGATGCCCCGGCGGTTTCGTCACACACTCGCGCGATGTTCCAGAAGGAGGACCGTCCTGGAACGGCGTAGGTCTGACATTGGGGCACCAGGTCTGGAAGATGACGTCGCAGACGGGCCATGAGCACGCCGCTGAGGACCCTGTAGTCGGTCGTTGGCAGGCTGATTGGCCATAAAGCCTTTAGACCCGGACCACCGTGCACCTTCGGCAACAGGATGACCTTGCTGCGCCTTGAGGATGGAGGTAAGGCCCCGCGAAGTCGCGAAGCCTCGAAGACTTGCCAAAGAACTTCGACGAAGAAATCTTCAAAGGCTTTGACAAACTCGCAGGGGAGTCCGTCCCATCCCGAGGCACGGCTGTTTGGCAGGCGATGGATGGCTGCCGCTATCTGGTCGCGGGAGTTGTCAGGGAGAAAGATCTGGTCGTACTCGTCGAACTCCAGGGGAATCACTTCAGCTAGGAAGTCGGCGAGGGCTTCTCCCGAGCTTGGAGCCTGAGCGAAGCGACTGCTAAAGCGCTCCAGAAGAAAACGCCTAAGCTGGCCCCCGGAGATGGCTTTGCCGTCGTCGTCGGTGAATGTGGAGGGAGAGCGACGTCTGGCTCGGAGGGAACGCCCGAGGTCCGACAAGGAAGGATAGTCGGAGCGGGCAGTGTCATCCTCCAATCTCCGCCTCAGGAAGAGGCTTGCTCTCTCGATATATCCACCGCCGGACTCGGCGACGGCAGGCGCGAGTGACCGTATCTCCGCGACCAGATTTGCCTTGATCCTGGTCCATTTTTCCCATAACATCGGAGGTGAAATATTTGCTAGGTCTTCCAACAATTCATCGATGAACGTTTCCATTCGATCGAAGAACAGGTCTGACCGTAGCAGCTTACCGATGCAGGGAAGTCTTGTAGGAGCTGGGTCTCCTACTTGGATCAGGACGGCACGGTGGTCCGAGTAGGCATAGTCGATAGTTTGGTAGTGGGTGACGTGGTCGCAGAAGCCTGATGAAAGTAGGATTCTGTCCAGACGACGCGCGTCGACCCGGCTTCCAATAGTAGCAACTCTGGTGTGCTCCAGTTCAGCATCGAAGAGGGTGGCGAGGTCGACGAGGTCGGCTTGGTCCAGGAGCTCCGCGAAGGCTTCTGCTTTACCTGATGCCAGGTCCTTCGCCGACTCCTCGGAGATGTTCAGGTCACCGAGGATCTACGCACCTTCTTCACGCGCCAAAGCTGCGATGAGGAGCTGGAGCTGGCGGCAGCGCTCTTCAGGAGCATGAGAGACGTGGGCGTTGACGCTCGTCATGGTGTATCCCCGGACGGTGAGGTCGATGACAGCCATCTTGCCATGCCATAGGATCTGCTGCCGGTGAACAACGACGCCGGCCGCGAAGACGCAGGCGAGGCCTGATCCCACCGTGGTCGTTGAAGGCACAACGACGGCGCTGTAGCCATGGCAGAGGTCTCTTTCTTCGTCCAGGGATATGACGTTGGTCTCCTGCAGAAAGCAGATGTCAATCTCATGCTCCTTGAGAAAACAGCAGAGCTGGATTCTCCGGCGAAGAGCGGCGATGCCGCGCTAGTTCAGGGTTGCAACTCGGAAGCTCATTTTGTCTGCCGGGCAGAGGTTCTGGCACGTGACAACTTTTTATACAGGGTGCTGCTTCTGCCCCCTGTAAGAGCCATCAACGTGCTGGCCAAGGTGTCAATGGCCACTCTCTGTTCGGCGTTTGATTGGGCGATGAGGCGGTCCATCTTCCCGTTGTGCGTTAAAGCCTGGAGGAGGTTTTCTCTCTCCAGACCCAGCTTTTGGGCACTATCTATGACTAGACGCCTTGTCGTTCTTCAGGAGAACGTCCATTTGGATCTCAGCCAGATGGCGCCGCTCTTGGGAAGATTCGGACGCCTTAGATTTGTATTGCTTCTTGGATGGAGTAGTCAGGCCGACCGCCTCTTCTGTTTTCTCTGTGTCGTTGGGAGGAAGATCTGCGACGACAGAAGCAGCCGGTGGTAGGGCTGCAACAGGAGGAGGAGGGGCGTTCGATTTTGATGGTGGCTTACTAGGGACAGTCGTGGGCACAAGGGGAGCATCCACGGGGAGCAACAGGTGTCTCTCCTGCAGGCCGGTCTATCGTGGGCAGTTGGCGCGTTTGTGACCTTGCCTATTACACAGGGAGCACTTGATCCCATAAGTGACATAGACATGGGTGGCCATCCCCTTGGACTTGACGTCCAGCCGGGCAAGGATCTGGGACAGCTTGACTCCATCATTCAGAATGATGAAAGCCTCCCGACGGGAATCAGCCCAGGAGGAGTCGTCCAACTCCATCATCTTCTGGACAATGGATGTCACCTGTTCATAGGGCCGAAGTGCTGCTACAAGGTCGGCGTCCTCTACGAAAAGGAAAATATTGCCGAGCACAATGTGTTCGGCTCTTTTCCGCAGGGGGAAGGCCCTCAAGGTGGTGTCCTCGATGTTGAGGCCTTCTTCTATCAGCTTGACTGCCAGTTGCACGCTGGAGAGGCCGACCAGGATATACACCTCCATTTTTTAAGCTGATAGACGGAGCCCTTGCCCAGCTTCGCCTCCAGCGCCAGAAAGTACTGGGCCTGGCTGAAGTCTGGGCAGAAATAAAAAAAAGACGCATTGTTCTACCTTGGCCACCGCCGACCTGGCTCTGAACGCCGCTTGTCGTTGTCCTCCTCCATGGGAATTTGGTTGTTCCGATCGACGAGATCGGCCCAACTCGTCGATGGAATGCCTGTGCCAGGCTGTGGTTTATTTGTTCCCTGGGTCGCCGGAAGGGTGCTGATGGCATCATCAGGTGAGGATGGAAATTGGGTTTCAGCCAATGCCATTTATGCGGTCAGGGGAAGGGAATCCCCCATTAAATTCAAAATTGTTCTATTTCTCTTCGGAGGCGGTTAGAATTTCCAAGCCTCTAGAGTTGGGGCAGGAGCGCGCGCCCGTGCATCCTCGCACCTCGAGAAAGAGAGAGAGAGAGAGAAAAACGGGCCTTCACAGCCGGGCGGCCGTTTGTGTCGCACACAATCCCCAACTGTCTTAAAAGTCCCGAGGTGTTAACTGACGGGCCCCAGTGGTCGCCCCTTGGAATGTCGCTGGTATCTTAAGTGACCGGACTATACATTCCCGTCTCTCTCTGGGTTGTCAATAGGCTTGCTTTATTATTTCTTGAAGAGTATATATTATGACATATATATATGTTTGTTGGCTATGCCTGCCCTCAATATGTAACTAATCTCGCTGAAATTTGAACAGGACAGAGAGTTAAATCTGGAAGAGGTTTTTGTCGCATTTTTAACCAAGAAAATTTATATTTAACCAAGTACTGAGCAACAATATTTCTTTAGTCAGAAATGATTATGGCAATATTGCTGTATCATGCTTGATTGACATAAACAGAATTCTTTAGGGGAATATTCACTAAAGCAGACCACGGGCGAAGCCAGATAATAATTTTTAGTAGGCAGGAACAAAATTCTACCAGCGAAACATTCACTCGAGCAGAAGACACACGAAGCCTGGTCATCTTTATATATAAAATATCGTTTCTCGGCCTTTTGGATAAGATCATATAGTATATCTCTAGATATTTTCATTTATATGTATATCTTTTCAAAAATCTATTCAATAGAGAGAGTAGATATTTTTGCTCGAAAAATATATTTCATATATTATATAAATGTATAATGTAACGAATATTATTATCATTATTATCATAATATTCTGTGTGTTCCGGAATATTATTATCAATGATATTTGTTAGGCAAACTTTCACTCGGATAAAACCCGGGCGAAGCCGGGTACACACCCGCTAGTTCTTTTATAAAATATCATTGCATGAATTTCCCTTTTGAAAGAATAATAATTTTATTCATTTCTTGTACACTTTATAGAATTTATTTTAATAGATAATATTTTTGTCGACCCAAGCGTCAATCTCCTGTACAATATTTTCCTGCTCCACCAGAAGTAGCGGATCTGTAAGGTTTTTGAACTCCTCTCTCTCGCAGATCTTCTTCATCTGAACCCAGATAGCGATGGTATTCTCAATCGCCCGCATTACCACTAGAATCTCCGGGAACATCTTATGGAGCAGGACATAGAGAGGGTAGATGACAAACTTGAGAAAACCTATCTGCTGATTAGGGATAAATGCCTTGGACCTGTCCATCATTTCTATAGGAGAATGTCCAAGCTTCTTTTCCAGATCTCCTTGGCTGAAGAATTCGGTGTAGATACATTTGACTGCTAATTTGATGGCGTCCCATCGCTTAGTTTGGTCCGAGAGATCAGCGCTTGTGATCAGAAGTTGTAATAGATGAAGGCGATCTTCATCGTTAACTTTGGTAAAGCGTCCAACAAGAGAGTTGTATAGCTTCATATTGGAAAAATGCCTTGCCAAATCCGTAGCTAAAATCAATACCTCCATGACTTCTAGAAATCTTCTGTATTTAGACTTTGGCAGCTTGATAAATGGATTACATTCCTCGAGATTGAGGATTCCCAAAGTTTGATGAAAATGGTGACGCTCCATCACAGAACCTTTGGTGCTATACAAGTTCCCTAAAGCTGATTTTGACAGAACTTGAAAATTATTGGTAGTTCCTCGATGATCAATATCATGGCAGAGACAACTGATAAAGAAAATTAAACATTCGAATGGAGTTACGAATAGTTCTAGATTTACATTCCTGATCAGCAAAAAGGCAAAATGAGCTACGGAAAAACCATGTCCCCAGTTATGATAAGCTGGATCTCGATAACCCCTCTTCACTAGAAGAATAAATCTACAGAGGTTATCATGTGGAAGGCTAAACCTCTTTATATAACCCATTCTGTCTATCATGGATATGACAGCATATTCAGTTTGTGGATATGGAAGACTTCGAGGGTTATAACTGAAATGTGCGAAGGTTGGGTCAAATTCTTCAAGATCCCGAATCCTCTCATTTATCATCACATTAGCATCTTGTTCTTCTCTAGTCATATAATACAGGAGTTGCTCATTAGATAGCTGGTGGCGGAAGTATTCTTCTCGTAATTTCTTCCATTTGAAAGCTTGCACAATACTTTTTGAGGTATACTTAGAGAATACCGCTGCTAATTCCTCATCCTCAACAGTGAAACCATATTTTCCTATTTTATTACAAAGTTGAGCGACGCAGATAACCTTTCCTTTGGTATTTTTAATTGGAAAACATAAGATGTTATTTGTCTTGAAGTTAGTCAATATATCGATGGTTTTATAAAATAAAGGATGAGAATAGGGATCCTGGATGTTTATAACTTGGCCTGTTCTTGCAACGAAACCTGCAACTCCTTTGTTTAGAGGCATTCGGATCTCATTCTGCTTATCCTCCGCTCCTTCAAGCAGTTGGATGGATAGCTGTTTACGTCTTCTATCTACTTTGAATATGGAACATCTCTCAGCGCCTAGAAGTTTTCTTGCCTGTAAAGTTACCTCATCCAGCAGCATTGATGGCTTTTCAATCAACCTTGCTAAGTTATCAGTAATCTTCAAAAGGGTATCAAACTTTCGCGTAATGCTTTGCTCCTCAATAATCATGTGACATCTATAGAGAATGGTACTGGAGAATTTAAATATATCATTGATTATGGCTTCATCATCGTTATTGAATTCGACGTAACCTTCTTCGTATATAGGTTCAAATGGGATCGGTTTACATTCTTTTTTCAAGTTTCCAATTTTGTTGATGCAACATACAAAGAATCGTATTTCTTTTGAATTTTTATGATCAAATATTGGAAGTCCAAGAAAAGATTCAACAGTATGCTTGTTTATAATTCCAAAAAGTTTTCTATATTTCGTGCTGATATCATCAGTATGATAGGTGACGAATTCTTCAAATTTTAATTGACGAATATCAAGGGTTAAAGGCTCATCTAAATAGGATGTACCGAATACTGATGTTTTCAAATATCCTTTATTTTTTTCATACCTGAAGATGACACTTCTTTCAGCATTTAGAAGGTTCGTTATGAATTGGTTCAACTTAATTTCAATATCTTCAGGCGAAGAATCATAAAGTGATGCTAAAAGCTCTAGAATAACCAACGGAGTAAACTTTGGACTTTCAAATGTCCCACGATACTGTATGGATTTCTTTGTCAATTTGAGAGTGCCCAATGGTGGAAGGGTGGTTGTCTTTTCAGAAGAAGATGGAAGACATTTCTTCAAATTGGAGTCGCTGATGAATAAGCTCGAATCGCTAGCGTCTGCCAGGAAATGTGCCATGAGAATTTAAGAGCAAGTGCAGCGATGTTCTAGGGCTTGAAGACAGATCTTTTCGACCAATGGATCTGATCTTTCAAGCTGCTGCTAATTTCTAAAATAAAATTGTAAATTATTGAAATTTTAATTCGTTCTCTCATTGAGCTCCATAGCAATTAAAGATGAAATATTCAAACATATGGTTTTTTACTCTTAATGATTCTCATAATAGGATAACTAAATATGCTAAAATTTTGCATAGGTTTCAAATTTCTGTTTTAATATACAACAGTGTTTCACAATAAAATAAATTATCTTCAAGAACTATCTTACTCTCTTTTCTAAGAGAAGAGATATATATAGTTACGTCGTACCCAGACGCTATTCGTGTACTTAGTCTACTCAGGATGCCACAAAGATATACACGTGAGTTCGAAGGGATTGCAGCTAAAGTTAGCGATTTATTGTATCTCACTTAACAGAAGGAATACAATGAGTGGGACTTGCCTTCAACCTCCCCGTCAGAAATATCCTTGGCGCCATGGATGTCACTCTTGTGAAGCTTCCCACTCCACACTAAACACGTCCAGTCTGGAATTACACCGCTTTGTAGGCCGCTCCGATGTCAGGCTCTCCTGGCACCGCTTTACAGGATCATCCACACGCCCGGAGGCAAGTTCTCACCGCAGATGTAACCAGACCCTGTCCTCCCACACACAGGAATGCTGTTTTTAGCGCCTGCCACATGGCAGCGGGAGCCGCTAGAGTCTACCCCTCTTTCCCCTGGACCTTTTCACCTCCTTATCGTGCAACTGAAAGTTGCTGATGGCTTGCGCAATCTATCGGAATAAATATCAACTATTCTCGTTGATTTTTAATTATTCCAGAATTGGCAAAATACTCATGATGAGGGCCAACAGCCCGAAACGCGTCCATGGTTAGCTTTTCTTAATTAATAAAGAATGGGTATTTGGCCAATTCTGGAATAGTTGAAAATCAACGAGAATAGCTGATATTTATTCCGATAGATGGCGCAAGCCATCAGCAACTTTCAGTTTTACGAAAAGGAGATGCCTTTTTTTAATTTATGCACCTTATCCCAGTACAATATCACATTGTACTATTTTTTCATATATATATCGCGTCAACAATCTTCAGCTTGTTTTTCTGGAGGAGAATTTATGCATTGAAATCTACAAACAGATTTTTGGTGTTATAGTGACCTTAGAAATCAAAACTATTTAGGCTGATGTATTCAGGGCTATAATAAATATATGTAAATTACTTACATATATATATATTTTTTTAAGATTGAGCAATCCATAATTAAAATTATATTTTAAAAAAGATGCATATATTGGATTTATATTGAATTTATTGTTCCAATATTTATATATATATACTAGCCGACTGGACCCGGCTTCGCCCGGGTATTGTTCGAGTGGGTTTTACTCATGAATGAATAGAGCCCCCAACTGTTTTAAAACTTGTAGTAATGAATTTTTTTCTTTCAGCACAATGGAGATAAACTGCAAATAGCAAAATTGAAAATGCTGGTAAAAAGAATCTGAAATATAAGATCAATTTCACAAACACATCTAATGAATAGAGTGCTGTTTTGGAGGAGTAGTCTAAACTGTTAATTTTTAAAAACCACGACCAGGGATCATCGAATCCAGCTTTGAGCACTTTGTCCTGAAAAAAAAAAATTCCCCAATGGCCCCTGATTCTTTAAAAAGTCCAACCCCTCCAGTGAGTGCAAGTAACCAAACTGGGCTTTGGTATCTAAAAAATGAAAAAAAAATCTAATGATTAGTGTGAATATCAAGGAAAATGGTCCTCTCAACCTGAAATTTTCACTTTCTCCACTTCACTCTCGGCTGTTCAAGAAGAAACAACCAGATTAAACATTTTTAAGGGCACCTAATCCGGCACTTACATCTCTAAATAGTTAAGCAACTTTTATAAATGTAATATATCTGCAATACTGAAATACCCGGACTTGGATGAATTTTTATTAAGCTATTGTTGGCAGTTTTAGAAAAGTGTGGGAAATTGGATATTTTAACAAAAGAATGTACTTTTTAAAATGGTAAATAAAAAAATAGGAAATTTGCATCATTTTATAATAGGCAAGGACAATTTTAAAAATACCAAAAATGCAAAACCAAATAAAAATAAACGAATTATGTGTGATGTTTCAGTAACAGCATTGTTACCTTATTAAGACAAAATTACTGAATGTATTCAATACGTTTGTCTGAAGATGGTAACAATGCTGTTACTGAAACCACACATAATTTATTTATTTGGATTTGGTCTTGCTTCCTTGTGATTCTTATCTATATTTCAAAATATACCTCAATTTTTTTACCTAAAAATATATATTTCCAAGACCTTAAATAAAAGTAAAATGTCAAATGAGTTATTAATCAACCCTATATGTAGCAGCGTTATGGGTCAGTAACATGTGAAATTACGACCAACAATTGAAATATCTTTTTAAAAAATTAAATTTTGAACGCTAGCTTCACACAGGGCACAAATTTTGCTACCAGCTACATGCGTTCTTTTTTACTATGGTGTGATTTCCACATGACGGATCTGTAGATACATTATAATCTCTCCAGAGCTTAAGGTAGCAAACAGTACTTTCATAATACATAAATATCAATGCCAAAAGCCAGAGTTACGATAGCATGTTGCAGTGTAATGTTGACCTGCAGGATGGTAAAAAAGCAATAATATTTCCAAAGACTTTAATTTGAAAAGTATTATGAAACGTTAAAAATAAAATCTTAACTTTCAAAAGCATGAAAAAAAAGATATCTTGATTTGAATAAATTTAGTCTAAAAACAAACATCATGTAAAAGTATGCACCAATCGAAATCATTTATTAGCTCTAGCAGTGCTGCCTCCAGCGGTAAAGACTGGAGCTAACGCTTCACGGGTTGGTAATTTTTTTTAATAGTACATTAACTTAACAACATTCCATGTCTTGCTAATATAATTTTTTAAAAATAATATGCCAAAAAAATAATGCAATTCTAAAAATCATACATGAAGCGTTTATTAAATTAAATGGGAGCGAAATGATGTTCCAATTTTTTTTTTTTTTGAATGACTAAAAAAATCAAATGGAAGAAGATTTTTAAAAAAGTATAATTTTCTGAAAAAAATCTGCACAATAAATATGAGTAAAACATATTCTGGCTCCCTCATATATTGCGAAGCATATAAATATAAACCCTACCTAAACAAATGACAGCAAAAAATAATTTGAGCCTACCCTTAAAAAAGAAAGCAGTTACTGAAAATGCATAGCTGCTGCTTACAATATAAACACTATTAGAGCATACAATATTACATGGAACAAACATATAGTAAAATATACGTAGCAAGTTATATAGAAAAACATACTTTTTTTTTTACAACTTCAATAAAATTTATACTTACTCTAAATATAAGAAAGAAAAAATAGAATACTGTTCTAAATCTCAATTTGTCTTAAAATAGGAATATTTCTTATGAGAATCAAATAGTAAACCTTATCTTAAAAAATGTAGATCGTTATACATATTTACACTAATTAAAATTAAACAAAGCAAAAATTGCATCGTCACAAAATAATATGAATTAGCTGCGAAATAAAAATTATTTCCAATCAAGTTAATTTGAAAAATATTACTAAATAACTAATATTACTAAATAACTAAATTAAATCTTACCTTCTATAAAAATGAAAAAAAAAAGGTTATTCGAAATGCAATTTTTGTACTTTTAGCCTAAATGCTAAAACAAAACCTCAGCTACCTACGCGAGAAATTTCACAATACAGTGGTACCTCGACATACGAGCGCCCCAACATACGAGTTTTTCGAGATACGAGCCGACGAGCAAGTGATTTTTTTGCTTTTAGTTACGAGCGAAATTCGAGATACGAGTTCGGTTCGGTAGTAACACGCAGTCGCGCCATCACGCGCACACCCAGGAACTGACGACTGAGGAGATACAAGAGTTACAGTCACAGCAGCATACAGAGGTTATGCAAGTAATTGGTTTTGAGGAGTCAGAGGAAGAAGTTATTTCTACAAGTGAGATAAAGGAGATCTTAGGAATGTGGGTGAGAGTTTCACAGTTCGTGGAAAAAAAAAAACGCCCAGAAAAAGTTGCAACAGGTCGTGCATCTGACCTTTTTAATGACACTTGCCTAACCCATTTCCGGAACATTCTGAGAGGGAGGAAGAAACAAACCTCCTTGGACATGTTTTTTCTAAACGGCCTACAGGTGAAAGCGAGAAAAATGTAGCGAAAAAGGCAAAGACCAGTGAGGATATCTAATTTATTTCTTTACATTCTCTTTTTTGTTTTTGTGCAATAAACATTTGATATTTATAAATACGTTTTTATTATTTAAAACCACGTAACAAAAATAACTAGGGTTACATTTTGGAGGTTGGAACGGATTAATGGTAGTTTAATTGTTTTGTATGAGGAAATTTGCTTCGAGATACGAGTAATTCAAGATACGAGCAAGGTTGCGGAACGAATTAAACTCGCACGTCGAGGTACGACTGTAGTTTTAATTAACCCAGGTTCCGGGGGCGTATAAATTTGATAACGATCGATTAATATTATTCACAGAGTTTAAATATATATAATCTTCCCTTTCAAAAATATTCATCGTGTAAACAAACTAAAATTCATCGTTTAAACAAACAACGTGTAAAATTATTAACCAATCAAATTCATTTATCGTCGCGACCAGTGCGGCGCCAAGCGGTAAAAAACTGGAATTAAGGCTTTTTGGTTTCACAATTTTTCAAAAAAGCACATTAACCTTTTTAGTTTTTTTAATAGCCTATATGTTAAACGAAATCTTCAGCCACCTACATGCAAAATTTCATAATGATTCATTCTGTAGATTTTGCGCAACGCGATAACAAACATCGATTTTGTATTTCATTTTTATAGATATAAAGAAAATATATATGGTAATTTAAACCAACAACCCCATATTGTATATAACTTATAACAGGATTTTCCTCGTTGTATAATAGAAACACATCTGTAAATGATTATACGCATGATTGATATGTGTCATTACATCATCATATGTAATGTAATTTGTACAAACTGAGGATAAATAAATAAAACTCTGTAATAGATTAAGAGTTGAGCTAAAGAGATAGAAGTCAAAAACGTCTAAAATCGAGATATATTTAGAATTCCCACCACAAGGTCTAAAGATGGAAACTGCCACGGCGCCAGTTTAGAATTTCACCAGACGATCCACACTCTTCACATCTGGTAAAATGCAATACGCCCTTTCTCAGAAAAGGTATATAAAGCCTCCGTCCTAGCCAAAAATACAGTCACTTCATCATCAGCGTGAGCCCTCGTCGGTTGTACCCCAGGTCCACCTCATCCACCATGTAGTCAGTAAGAACTCTTCTATCTCCGTCTTTCGCTCCTAGCTCAACTTTTATCTGTTCACGAAACGTTCTTAGTGCAACTGTGTCTTCGTTTTTTTTTTTTTTTGTGTGGACATTCCCAAGCTTTCCACTCTGCCTCGACCACGACTGCCTGTACTTTGTGAGAACAGTAAAAGGTCTTCCAAGGTGCAGAGAGGTACTGGAAAACTCCTTATCCTGACTGTTCCTCTCGGTCAACACAGTATAGCGAGAGTTACAGGGACTCACACCATAGTTTAAGTCGACTGGAGACCTCATCACAGTTATAGTCGACAGGATTCTACAAGAGGATACCAGACATTCATCACATATATATAAAATACCATCTATAATTATATATGTATATGTATCAAAAAGGACACCTCTCCCTTGAAACAATGCATTATGTATCCATTATCATCTCTAGTACACGTGGTATATAGTCCATGATAATCATGGTGGGTAGAAGTTGGCGACTGCTTTTACTGTAAGTGCACCACATGTCTACACATGTGAAAAGCAGTTCGAATTTTGCACTTACAAATGTGCCAGAGCCCTGTACTTGTACTCGCTGGTGGAGTTGGACTATTGCAATAATCGAAGGTCATTGGAACATTTTTATAAAAATTATTATTATAAAAAGTGCCCAATGCGGGATTCTATCCCGGGTCGTAGCGGTCGAAAGCCAACGGTTTAGACCACCTACCCCCAATGCATTATGTATTTCGCTTTAAAATGTTTTACTAGTAGTGAATGAGTCACACACACAACACAAGTTTTTAAAAATTCGGAAAACAATCCAACCGGTATACCATGGTTTAGGGTTCTTGCCCTCGTCAGTAGATTCCTTCACATCCTACGAGAGGGTTATGAATTCGGTCGAATTTACCCCAAAGGTGTTTAATCTGATCAAGTGGCGGGGACCGATTTCCAGACTAGAATACAACATAAAGTCGCGGAAAGGAGGTATTTATGATGCACCCCTCCCTTTAATTATGCGTTGTAACTCGATGCATTATTTTCCTAGTAAGGGTACATCGTAAATGTTATAGAATCGAAGCCGCCCCTGTGTTGATGAGGACCTAAG
>CP092865.1:37810170-37823003 GCA_030710605.1 Cordylochernes scorpioides | reverse complement strand
GAAAAACCGCTGTTGGCATTGAAGAGCATTCCAGAAAAGGCCTATAAAAACTGTTTCGACAATTGGGAGAAACAATGACGCTGGTGCGTTGAAGCAAAGGGGGATTACTTTGAAAAGTTTTAATAATTTTAAAAATATATATATTACCTTTTTTTTTATGGACCCTTCCGGGAACTTATGGGACATACCTTGTATGTTTCTTTTCATTGTTTATTTTTATGAAATAAACAGTTGCGTTTTTTTTTTGTTGTTTTTGAGTTTTGAAAACAGTTAAAGCGTGCTTCCATCATGTAATTAATATTTTCTCGCGCATATCTAGATTCAAGTAGCCTTTTCCTGACTTGAAGCTTTAATGACCACTGTTTAATTTAGTTAGAATATAAATATTTAATATAATTTTTCTATGATTGTGTAAATATTCATTGAATTTATCATCATCACCTTTTTTGTTTTTACAAAAATGTTATATGAAAAATAAAGTAAGAAATTAAGGGAAGTGGTTGTCCTCATGTTTACTGATCCAATGTTTTAATAATCTAAGGTTTATGTTGTATTAAAAAGTTAAACATTGGTCAACTCGAGCCGGATTGAACGTAAGTAAAAGTCAAGTTAAAATTTATTTAAAAAAAAAAAAGGGCAACTTATAAGTATTTTGTAACCATATATTTCAACAAAAAGTATTTGGGAAGAGAATTTAATAGCAATTATGGATGCAGAAACTTTAATTAAAAAATTAAAAAGGATAAAAAAATCTATAAAAGGCATAGAGGAAAATATCGAATCCATTGTGTCTATGGTAGATATTAAAGCAACGAAATGCAAACTAGATTATGCAAATAATGATTTGATGAAAATGAGGGATGTTTCCTTGCAGGAACTTGAGGATGATAATTTGAATGACGAAGTGGAAATTTGTATAGATAAGTGTATAAGATTAAAGTGTGAATTAGATTTAAAGCATAATGGGCAAGAACCATCTGAAAAAAAAAGAAGTTAATTTACATGTTAAAATGCCTAAACTTGAGTTGCCAACTTTCAATGGCAGATTAGAATCATGGCTTTCATTTAAAGATCTATTTTTTTCTGCAATTGGTTCTAACTCACAAATACCTGATATTGAAAAGTTACAATATTTGAAAGGCCAACTGAGAGGCGAAGCCCTAAGACTGGTCAACGCATTTCCAATTACGGCCGATAATTATGTTGAGGTTTGGCAAACTTTATTAACAAGATATGATAACCCAAAGGATCTAATTTTCACCCAAATAGATAATGCAATAAGATTACCAAAACTAGCCGATGACAACCATAATTCAATGTTTAAACATCTAGATAGCTGCAACGAAATAGTAAGAACAGTGAAGGTATTGGGTTACCAAATCGATAGTTTATCTGAGGTATTTTTCGTCAAGATCATACAAGAAAAGCTTGATAAAACCACAAGAAAACATTGGGAATTGCAGAACAACCCAAGAGTTGTGCCTTCAATTAAGGATTTAATGGAATTTTTGGAAATTCACTCAAAAAGCTTGCAGAATTTACCAAATAAAGATTCAAATGTGGAGAAACATTCAATAAAAAGGAATTACAAAAGGTGAATGTTTATAATTCATATATGATAAAATGTCTTAAATGTGAAGGTGCACATGCTCTTTCAAGCTGTAATTTATTTTCTAAATTACCCGAGTCAGAGAGAGTGAATTTTGTTAGTTCGGCTAAATTGTGTTTCAGATGTTTGAAACCAAACCATTTAGCAAAGAATTGTTATTGCAAAAACATTTGTCAAATTTGCAAGAAAAGACACCACACTTTGATTCACCAAGAAACCAAGGTTCAAGAAGTTGATGAAGGGAAATTTGAGTGCGAAAAAGACATCAAAAATACAACTTGTCTTTTAAGTAATGAGAAATATTTTTCAAATGTCATGCTTACAACCGCTAGGATTAAAATCAAGGATAACAATGGTGTGCCTCAGACATGAAGAGCCTTGATAGACTCAGGGTCTCAGGCGAACTTTATATCAGGACAATGTAGAAAAAGACTAGGACTTGAATATGTTACCTTACACTCGCAAATATCGGGAATTTCGGGACATTTTGCGAGTCACTCTTATGGACTTGTGGAGTTTGAATTTACGCCACATTTCAAATCCAATGAACTTTTCAAGGTGAACGCCTTGGTGTTGGATAAGTTGACAAATAATTTGCCAACTCTTACATGTCCAAGGTCAAACTTGGCGCATCTCAAAACCATGCCTCTGGCTGATCCAGATTATATTTCTGCTCCTATCGAAATATTAATTGGTGCTGAGTTACGAGGGTGAGTAGAAAAGTAAGGTCTCCTATTTTTTTTCATAGAAAAACACATTTGATCACAACTTTTTATACATCATTGGAAAGGTTGGACACTTTGCTATTTTTCTACATAGTCGCCTTGATGCTCAATCACTTTTTTCATCCTGTCAACCAACTTTGTAATTCCGGTGTTGTACCACTCTCCCGCCGCCTCTTTGAGCCACTTGTCGACCCACCTGGCGGACACCTTTTTGTAGCCGAGGGTCTCAGACACAATCTTGTGCACGGAGAAGTGGCTGCAATCTTCATTCAGGCCATTCTCGATCTCTTCAAGGGTTATCTGCCGGTTTGCGCGCACCATTTCGTCGATTCGAGCCACGGTTGATTCCGGCAAACTCGGCCGCCCAGACCGCTGTTCATCGTGGACGTTTATCCGCCCCTCGTAAACTCCTGGCACCATTTCCGCACATTTTTGATGTCCATGCACTTCTCACCATACACTTCCACTAACTGATGGTGAATTTCGACCGGAGAATTATTTTTCGCATTTAAAAAGCTGCTCAACAAGTGGCTCAAAGAGGCAGCGGGAGAGTGGTACAACACCGGAATTACAAAGTTGGTTGACAGGATGAAAAAGGTGATTGAGCATCAAGGCGACTATGTAGAAAAATAGCAAAGTGTCCAACCTTTCCAATGATGTATAAAAAGTTGTGATCAAATGTGTTTTTCTATGAAAAAAAAGGAGAACTTACTTTTCTACTCACCCTCGTAGTTATGACCCTGATCACTGGCGAGTCCGTTATCGGCGATGAAGAACAACTAACTGCTACTTCTTCTAAATTAGGATGGCTCCTTTCTGGAAGAGTTTCCTCTAAGGGTAGTGGGAGAAGAATTAGAAATATCATTCAGTCACATCATGCATGCCTGGAAACCCAAAATATAATCGAAAAATTTTGAAAATTGGAATCCATTCCTGATGCGACTTCTATATCTAGGGATGAAAATGAAAGTGAAATCCATTTTGTGGAAACGCATGGAAGGGATTCCACAGGCAGATATGTTGTACAACTGCCATTTCGGAATGACTGCCAATTAGGAGATTCAAGATCCAATGCGATCAAAAGACTTTGTTCTTTGGAAAGATCTTTGATTCCACGACCTGAAGTTTATGACCAATATAGAAGCTTCATTAAGGAATATCTTGAATTGGGACATATGAGCTTAGTACCAAAGGGAGATATCATTACGGGAAGGTACTATCTGCCTCATCATCCTGTAATAAAGGAAAAAAGTTGCACCACCAAATTGCGAGTAGAATTTGATGCATCAGCAAAGATTGATTCAGGTTTGTCCTTGAATGATGCTTTAATTCCAGGGCCCAAAATTCAACAGGATTTGTTTCACATCATTCTGAGATTCAGAATTCATCCTGTTGCTATAAATGCTGATATCGCCAAGATGTATAGGCAAATTAGAATATCACAAGAAGACTCGGAATTCCAAAGAATTGTATGGCGGAATGATCCTCATGATAAAATAAAGGACTATCGGCTAGAAACTGTTACTTATGGGACTAGTTGTGCACCATTTTTGGCCACTCGTATCATCAAACAGTTGGCTTTGGATGAGCAGAGTAAGTTTCCAAAAGCTAGCAAAATAGCATTGACAGATTTTTATGTTGATGATCTAGTAACTGGAACTTGTTCAGTAGATGAAGGCAAGAATTTGGTGCAAGAACTCTATGGTTTACTAAGTGCAGGAGGCTTCGAACTTCGTAAGTGGACCTCCAATGTTCCTGATGTTCTGTCACTTTTACCAAATCATTTAAAATCCACCAACACAAATATTGGGTTTAAGGAATCCAAGGAATTTGTCAACGTTTTAGGCCTTCAATGGCAACCAAGAACTGATGGTTTCACATTTAACAAAAATTCACATGCCACTGAACTCTATGACAAAACGAGGAATACTATCACAGGTTGCTAAAATATTTGATCCAATGGGTTGGATCTCACCATTTACGACCACTATTAAACTGATTTTGCAAGAACTTTGGAAGACTGGTATGGAATGGGATGACCCAATTCCAGAGGAACTAATAAGGAAGCTGACTTTGATAAACCCCAGGATCTTTCATCGCTAGAGCACATTCAGATCCCAAGATGCGTGGTACCAGGTAATTTTATGAAGGTAGAATTTCATGGGTTTTGTGATGCATCACAGAAGGCATATGCTGCATCTCTGTATCTAAAGGTGATCCTCTCAAAACCCAAGCGCTAAGACATTTCTATTAGTGGCAAAAACAAGAATCGCACCCATGAAGGTTCTTTCACTTCCAAAGTTAGAATTACGTTCTGCTCTACTTTTGACAAGATTAGTGAAAACTGTATATGATAACTGTGAAAATTTCCACCGAAACTAAATGTATAGAGGTTAAGATATATCGATATATATTTTAAAATTTGATTATCTTAGTTTGGGTATCTTTCAGGAAATTGCTTTTCTTCTAGGCTTTCAATGATCAATAATAATGCCAATAATGCAATAAAAATAATGCCTATTTGCTATTAAAATCGATTCTTGTGTTTTGCAGTTTTTGTATGATTTCTATGGATCTTTTACACTGTATGGTTTTTGTTCATCAAAATAGGGGTGAGAAGGTTATAAATATTTCGATATTGAGTAGGTTGGCGAATTGTTATGTGATGATTGGTCGAAGGGGAATATTTGGTTTGTGAGGTTTTGGAAGTCCATAGATACTGGCTATTGTTTTGACTTTTGATGTAAATAGTTTGTATAAGTCTTCGTTAATTATTTTTAGTTGTGCTAGGTTTTATTTTAATTCTGCATTTCTATTATTTTATAATTAATTAGTTATAGCTTTGTATATATTTATATTGTCACAGTAATGAAGGTGACGTTTGAGTAGAATAAAATAATAATTTATTAGATGACTTTAAATAGTTAATAAGTTTGAGGGATAAAAAGAAATAGAGGTAAACTAAGTTAAATGGATAAAAATAATGGTAAATTAAGGAAGTAATGTCAGAGACCCAAACGGCTGGCGTTCGGCTACCCCCTCAAGATGGCGACTATTGTTTACAAACTTGCCGCCTAGCGCGCCCGCCATCTATCGGAGCTTAGGTACATAACACTTGCCAAGCTGACAGCGCGCGCCACCTATCGGGGCTTAGGTACATAACATTCGCCAAGCTGCCGATGTATTATTTACAGTTACAAGCTATGTACATTTTTGGTTATGACTATTTTCTAGTACATCTTTTTTTTTATATGTATAATCTGTTTTGTTTAGTATTAGTGATATTCTTTATCCGAGCGTGTGATGACTATTGATGTATATTCTTTGACATTTTCATTGCTTGGATTTCTCTGAAGGGCAATAATTGGTTTATATATTCTTCTGGAAATATTGCTTGTTGCTTTGATCCTAAACCATAGTGAAAACAAACCTGATTTATCATATACCATACACACAAAAAAAAAAAAATACCAGAAAACATACATAGGAGAAACTTTCCTATCTTTAGAAACCCGAAAAAAAAAAAAAAACATAGATTTTGTTCAAGGAAAAAAAAACAACTCCCAATTATATCAACATCAGGAATCAACAGGACATCAACCAGATTTCGAATCATCTACAATTCTCCATTCCGGCATAACGAACAAAGTTCAAAGATTAATAATAGAAGCCATAGAGAATCCGCCAACAACCCGTACTTGCAGACATATATACTGACCAGAGCAATAAGCCTAATTCCATAGAAATAAATCTCATGAAAAAATCTTCTCCCAATAATATAATTAATCATAGGTTAAACCTATACATAATATATAAATATCAAGAATAATCCAATATGTAGATATAGGTGTAAATTGCAGAAATAAGAAAATAATTTTAATTTATTTAAATATTTATAATATTTAAAGTAAATATCAAATTGACATTATAAAATATCTAAAAAAGCATCAACTAATCAATAGCTTTGTACTTTTGTGAAGATAAAAATAAACTATTCCGAAAGCTCCATATTATTTAAAATAAAAATAAGTAGTGTAGAAATGTCTCTTCCATTTCAAATATATTTGGTGTCTTAAATAAACTTTCTTGAAATGGAAAGAAGTCTACAACCGCCTTGGTGTTACTCTGTCACCAACGTTTGCCCGATTAGCTTTCTTACTAAAGGTATTTAGTCAACTTCGGAAATATAAACTACGTTCATTTGATATATTTTACGATTGATGGTTTCCTCTCAAATACCATAATCATAATTGTATTGTTGCCTATAAGAGCCATAAACTGTGAATGATATGCAAGGATTATGAAGTATATATCGAAACCCTTACACCATAATATACACGTACAATGAGAAGTTAGAGAATATTACAGTTATCTTTCATAATAATGTTTGGACAACCTATTCCGCCATTGTTGTTATTTACCAGGGTGAACCGACATTGTATAATATACGAACTTTGTAATATATTTTCCAGTTATTTTTGAATTTCTACATCACATATATGAGAGATATATATCAGACCTTTTTGGTATATTCGAGAAGTTTTGCTTATTCTCTGTATCCTCTTTGTTATACACAGTTGTGGTGAGTTTTATATAGAAAATAAGAAGCTTTGTTCAATATTTTCTTTATAAGTCATGTATTGTATGTCCCAACTTATTAATTTAACTACGTACCACCTTTTAAATATTGCCAAAATAAGAGAGAGATAGGGAAGATGAGAAGACTTGAGTTTAAAAACAGAAGCCAATATTATTGCAGTTTCTGCGGAAAATCGTAGCTTCATATCCAGATTGAAGGTATATAATATGCGGGTAATACAAACAAAGGGTAGTTCTAGGTGACGCAGGGATGCTGGCGGACTTCTTCCATAATATCGTCCCAAGTGGCCACCAGCCAAGGCCTGACCTCTGTTCATCGAATGACCAGACCTGTTCTCACAATAATGCAATTTAAATCCGATTTTGGTTCTCGCATCATTCTGTGTGGCCAGCCTTCCACGAATTCACCATTAGAAGGTATGTATATGTGATAATCGAAGTGAAATACTGTCGACTCTCTTTTCTCTGTGGAGAAGCTTGCCGATTCTCCGTTTACTCCGTGGTAGTTGTGACAGCGAAGGTGCTGTCAACTGGAAGTTGGGATTGGATTGGTGAATTTTGCAGTCGTGATGGCAGGAGTGAGGACTTAGGATTGGTTGGTAAAGAGAACCGATGTTGACAGACAGAGAACATGGAGGAGAGTGAGCTTACGCCCCGCGATTTACGCTGGATCAGGCGACGCGTGTACTGCGGATGAGACTCGGAGACGCTACTGAGACTTCCCCAGTCGGGTGGTGTCACGTGACCTCTGAGATTCTGATTGGTCATTCATTACATCATGGAAGATGAAGAATCGCCTTGATTGCTCCAAACGACTGGGAAGCCATCTTTGATGTTATAGCAGAAAATGTGAGGATGGGGCATTGACCTAAATAAAATTGTTTTCAGCGAATTCAACTCCGGGGTCCTTTGTCTTGGAGTTCTCTGGAATAAAAGTGTCGTTGACCTAGCGCTAATGATGCGAGATAGAAATCTTTCCTCTTAACTCTAGGCCTAACTGAAATCGTTTATGAATATCTATAATCGTATTATCTCCTTGTTTTTCTGTCTGTCTGTCTGACATAAAGTCCGTATTTCATTTGGCTCTTAGCAGTACATCATGTCATACAGTAAGTTGGTACGGGGTACAAGGTGGTTGGACATAGGCAGGGACATGGTAGAATGACGGGGTTTTTAAATTATCAGATATATGAAATAGAGAAGTAAAATATTCAAATGAATATTTATCAGAACACATCACTCACAGAAATACATTCATATAAACAAAAAATGATATAAAACACAAATATCATGAAGCAAAAATAAGAATACTATTAACCAAGGCATGTACAAAGTACATAAAACCCGCATAATGCACATATACAAACATAAAATCTAGAAAATACAGATATTTATATTAAAGCAATGACAAAATGTAACTAATATATTCTATAATAGCCCAGGCAACACATTCATGCGCTCATACAAAGGTAATTCAAAGTGAATGCAACGTATATAAAGAAAAATCAAACAAATGAACGGCACACAATGTATATACCTATAAATTCAATACCAGTAACTGCCATCAAATGCAACGCACATAAGTCCATAAATCTATTCAAAAGTTATAAAATACGATTAAATTCACCTTGAATTTGCCCTCCTTTTCTTCTCCTATATTTAAACGTATATTTAAATTGAAAGTTATTTTTAATTAAACGTGCAGGCCTATTAATAGGAAGAAAAACCTTTCCAGTTTTACACCCCCACCCTCTACTCTTTCAAACTAGACTAAATACAAGGGTAGACTTTTGTCTGCTTTAATCGCCTGTTCCTAAACCTTGAAGGTGCTACACCTAAAAAGCAAAGTCAGTTTTCAAATTACACAGGGAAAGTAATTATAAAATTTGATATGAAAGTTACCGTTTTACCAGCACCAATCTCCAATCAATGGCAAAGGAAGATATTTCTTTGCTCAATATATTTTTATTTCATCTATTTTTTTGACGAATAGATGTTTACATTTTATAATTTGACATGTATTGAGATTACACTAAGCCTCGTGTATATCGGTATTTCATTATTGTCATTTTCACAAACGGGGAAATGGTCCTTGAACCGAGAAAAGCTTTGTGCTTATTGGACAGTGTAGTGAACATCCTTCCAAAGGATTTAGGCATCTCAATCCTGGGAGTTTCAGATAAACTTCAGAAGTTGATTGCTCGACATTGGACGAGATTGACAACGGCGAGACTAAACAACCTTTCTCAAAACCTGGTGCTAAAGGTGATGGAGGTTGTAATGACTAAATATTATTTTCGATAACGACTCTCATTTTATCTCAAGAGCACACCTGGAGTTCGGGTGAAGAGTATTCGAGGAAACACGACAGCGTTTAATCCAGAATCTGAGTGGCATCTTCTACGGCACGTCTCTAGTTTTTGTTATTTCTGCTTGTATCGCCACCGCCACCTGGTCATAGAAATAGTAACATGAGAATTGCTTAGATGTATTCCTCAAGGCATTTTTCTACACGACAACAACGGGGCTCATGTTTTATGTGTCATGGGGGCTGAACGCGTTGCTATCTGAAAAGGCTATAGACCTGTCCCACATCGAGCACACTTGGGACATCATTTCTGAAGTTGGCACCCGCAGTAGCTCTTTAAACTATGAAATATCAGGTGCAAGCAGAATGGAAAAACTCTCCTCGGGAATAAAAATATTAGGCAGATTAATAAGATATGTAAATTGCTGAATTAAAGTACATGATGCTCATATTAATTATATATACATCGAATTTTATCTCCATATTTTAACTTCGTTTTTAGATTCTATTTGCATATTTTATTATTATCTACCGATATCCCTTAACTAGTGTACTTTTATTTGCATGATGGTGATATTACAATGTTGAGGAGGGTAGGTAACCATTTCATATTTGTCAGTAAGTGAGCCTCTCTTTATTGCAATAAATATGGATCTCTATTTAAATATTTTATTAATCAAGCTTTATATGATTCTATTCAACTTGGCTTATTTGAAATTTAACTTTATTTAACAAAATAGGAAGTAGAAGGCAGCTGTGTTTATATTAAAGTTGCTATACCGTAAACGCAAAATTTGCATGAAAGATAACATGCTCTCGGATATGCAAATGACCAGAATTCCAACCCAATGTGAAAGCAGGCAGGAGTAACGCCACCTACATTCTATACAAAAAGGCAGATTGTAAAGGTGATTGCTCTTATAGAAATAGCTTTAAACTTTGGTTGCTTGAGAAAAGGAATTATGCTTCGTGAAAATAATCCATACTAGCACGTACATACATACCAGTCGGTCGCGGCAGAATCAACCGTAGCCTATGGAAACTGCGGTTTGTCCATCCGTGATATTGCTGCTTGTGTTGGCTCAGATCCCATGACAGTCACAAAAATATGGACTCGATAGAACCAGCAGAGCTATACAGAATGTCATGCAGGATCTCAATGGCTCTCTGTAAATACTGCTCGAGAGGCCAACCATCTTGTTTCCGTGGCCCTGCAAGATCGTACAGACATACTGCGTACTATGAGTCAGGTACTTGGGTCGTCTTCACGACGATCAGCAAGAACAGTGCGCGACAACGCCTGCAGCCCAATAGGCTGCCGAGCATAGCGATTATTGCCCATTCTGTAATGACCTTCTATACAGAGTGTGTTCGTCTGTTGCCAGCACGTTCTCCAGATCTCTCACCAATTGAAAACGTATGGTCCATGGTTGACTGGCAAATCATCATCTCCAGCCATTTATATCGCTCAACTACGACACAATTGTAGCCACATTTATTTCTGTACATGCACCTGCCATCCAAACTATGCCCAATCCGATGCCCAGCAAGATCAGCCGTTATTTCAGCCAGAGGCGACTTCTTTGGGTACTGATTTCTGCGCGCTATACTTTAATTCAAAATTAATTGAACACTATATGTTCAATGAAAATTATTATTCTCTAGCCGTATTATTTTTTGGTGTTGTAATTTTAATACATTTTTCCATTTATGCAATTTAATAGATGAACATTTTTCCGAAGGATATTGATTTATAAAAGCTCACCTTTTTTCTCATCAATATTTCGTGCGTTATTCGCCGTTTAAAATATCGTATTGACCATTTTGTAAACAAATGCTAAAAAATGAAACTATCTAGTTGGACAAGGTAAGGCGGGTTTACAAAAATGTATTTTAAACGTAAGAGGTATTCGAAATATTTTACCAAATAAATGAAATTATTGACAACATTCAATAAGGAAATACAGAATACTTTTATTACCCTTGAGCTAGAAAACGATTCGGTTTTAGCATGTTATTTTGGTATAAAAGAACTCTCTACAAAGGGTCGTTATAACTATAAAATCCTTTTGAATAATCAACAATCATATTCATGCTGTGATCAGGCCTTTATAGTCAATTATTGGTAAAAGCATACAAACTAAAAAAGAAATCGTAAGTCAATGTCTATATAATATGGTTGATATAAAGACCTATCATTGGTGTTTTTAGGTTATGCAAATTATTTTACAGAAAAATCATAATTTAGGTATAATCCTATAAAGTCCATGGCTCTCTATATTATCCAATGATAAAGGCATTAATATCTTCATAGCGATATTTCTACAAGTTTGAAAAGGCAATCTTTTAAAGAAAAAGTATTTAACTATTTCAAAAGGTTGAGAGAAAAAATCGTAACTTTTGAACTGAAGAGATTTTAAGTACAGCTTATGAGAAATAATCCTTAGATTTTTCAACATGAATAAATAGATCATTTATTTGATCTCCACATAAGAATTAACAGGAACAATATTGTCGCGGCTTGCCCTCTCTGGTTCTTCGCGACGACGCCACTTCCTCCTTCGTGGCTCACCTACCCAGGCTCCGGTGCTTCTCCTCTGCAGCTCTACCCCGCTGACCACCCAAAGACCTCACATAACCACCACTAAGTGGATCTCCTTTCCTCTGGCAGTATCTCTCGGCCTTACCACTGGTGGGGGGAACACGAGAGACTTACCATAAGAGTAGCGACTGTGGCGAGAGTAACAACAGCAACCGGCAACAAGATTTCTAACACGCCTCCTTTTTTTTTGTCGTTTCAACTAGACATTACATATAACTAGAATAACAATTAACGGATATTTACATTACGTTACCTCCTAGGGCCAATATAAACGTGTATTTACAAACAATTGCCCCATAAACAGGACCACAGCAGTCGGCGATTCCCACATTATTTCCAGACCGGAAATAGGCGAAAGCGCCATCTATTGGCGGAGGTTGTAGTTGTTTTGAAGGCTCATATACGCGACAATATTTTTATCTTTTCTGATCGAAATCTCAGGGACTTGTCTAAGTATCAAACCTGGTTTAGAGAGCATGAGGATTTATCGAAAAGCTTATAAAGTAATTCTTCAAACTCTTTTTATCTATTAAAGTAAATCTTAAAAGTATATGAACATTGCATGGTTAAATATGTCGTTATCCGACATAAAATGATCAATAAAGCATCGTAGGCCAGCTTCAAAGTGTTTGATCGATCCTAAATAGAGTTATTTTAATTAAAAAATGGCTAGACAAGTGGATATATGTAGTCCAAATCGAACAGAAAATGGAGAAAATACTAGCACATGAATTTTATTACTCAGAGTAAAGACATATTTTTCAGAAGTCTGAACAATGTTGTTGACAACAGTCAACATCAGAATAATAAATGAAGGAAGTCTAATTTCCATCACAATACAGAAAGATTAGGAGATTTAGTCACATTATAAGCGTTTATTTAACACTGTCACTCGGCGATATGTTATATGAAAGAAATCTGTCACATCAACTTTAGTGTTTACATTATATTAGAGTGCATTGGAATTATATATGTAGTTTAAGCCTCAAT
>CP092865.1:37765515-37810070 GCA_030710605.1 Cordylochernes scorpioides | reverse complement strand
TATAAATTAAATGATTAAGAATAAAAGCAATGGAATATAAATACATATTTTATTAGCCAATAGGCCATAGATTTCAAATATATACAATCATTCAAAATGTCCTCCCTTATTTTTGATACAGGATCTCAAACGATCGGGCCACTGATCTATGGCGGCACGCACCTTTTCTAAGGGTATTTCTTTCATTGCTCTCACCAATGCTGATTTCAATTGATCCAAATTATGATATCTTTTAGAGCACACCTTCTCCTCTAAATATGCCCACAAACTGTAATCAAGGGGGTTTAAATCAGGGATTCCAGAGGGCCATTCATTGGCCTTTATAAACTCCGGAGCATTCGTCTCCTACCATTGTTGAATTGACTTAGCTTTGTGAGCAGGAGCTGAATCTTGTTGAAATATCCAATGTTCTCCATTAAACATTTTTGTATTCGGAGGCTTTACTATTTGTTCCAAATATCTCCTTGGTAGTTTTTAGCTGTAGTTTTTACCCCTTTGGCACAGAAGTGGAGATCTGTTACACCTTGGTAGCTAACTCCCCACCAAACCATGACAGAAGAAGGATGGTGACTTTTTCAAGTCTTCTGACTTTCAAAGAAGCTTCTAGAGAGCTATGCGCATATATCCTATCATTCTGACGATTAATATTTTCCTCGACAGTGAAATTTTCTCGTCTGTGAAAAGGATTCTCTCATGCCACCGACCATCATGCCGCGCCAACAACATTTTTGATCTAACCCTTCTAATATCTCTAAGAGCAGGGGTTATCAAGTGACCTGTGCGTCGTTTGAAAGCTCTCAGTCCAAGGTCTTCGTTGATTATCCTTGAAACGGTTGGTGGAGCTAAATTCATCTGCTTTGCTAAGATCTTTTGTTTTGCGGCGTGGATTTCGACGAATTCTTTCGCAAATGGCTTTTATAGCTGCTTGCGTTCGTTGCACGCGCGGTCGACCAGATCTTTCAAGCTCATTAATAGTATCAGCCTTGTTGAACCTTTCAATGGTTCGATAAACAAATTGACGCGTAATATTCAAATTTTGTAAAAGTTTAAAAATGGATGAAGGACTTTGGCCTACCTTGTGTAAGGCTATTACAGCTATACGGTTTTCTTTAACAGCCCAATCCATTATAAAAAAACAAATATATTCCGATTTTTTTTTCTAAACACGTTGCATGAGATATTCAAATAACAACAACTGTAGTTTGAATACTTCACTCGGTCAAATAAATATTTTTTCACTGATTTGGTTTTGTAACAATACCTAGATTGCTAGACTAAGTAGTATTGAACAATGATGGCTCAATGAGCAGGGGCATTATGATGTAGCAATTTCCACCGTTTTGATTTAAAGAGTTTTTTTTTTCTTCTTATCGCATAACGAAGGCGCACAAGTATTTATTTGTATGCCTGTTTATTAATAGTAACCCCTTCTTTAATAAATTCATAATAGACAAGTCCTTGATAATCGAAAACACTGCAATCCTTACTTTTCCTTTGGACTTGTCAAGACGAACTTACTTCTTCTTAGGAGAACTTGGTGTGTGCCATTCGAGTGATTGTTTTTTGGTTTGTGGATCAAATAGAAAGCACCATATTTCATCGCCAGTTATTATTGTTTTAAAAAAATCAGAATCATTATTTGCATATCAATTAAATCTTTGCAAATTGATAATCTGGTTTATCTTGGTTGATCTGTTAAATTTCGTGGGACAAAATAACCACAAAGTTTTTTCATGTTTAAATGTTCACCAATAATATTTTGGGAACTATCATACGAAATTCCAAGTATTTCTGATATATTATCAATAGTAATTTTTTCTATCAGCAACAATTAAATCACGTACCTGTCCAATATTGCGATCCGTTGTTGACGTCAAAGGCCGACTTGACCTTGAATCATCTGCGATGCTCTTACAGCCTTCTTTAAAACGTTTATACCAGAAATAAACTTGCGTTCGTGACAATTTTTCGTCTTCATTAGCTCCATTCATTAATGCTAATGTTTTTGTGAAAGACTTTTTCAATTTTATACAAAATTTAATATTTGCCCTTTGCTCAAATGATGACTTTGCAGAAACGACGCGAGCTAAATACTTACAACAAAAATATGCCTAAAATGAAAACTACGCATGCGCATTTACTGGCGTTGCTAAATTATAGTTTAGGCTTTGTTCAGTAAAATTGATTTTACATTTTTCAAAAGTTGTTTTATATTTTATTTTTTAAAAGTTCGGGAACTTCCTACCGTTTATAAGAGTAAGCCTACTTTCTCTGTTAAATATACATTTATGTACATCTCACTCCAAAATTATTTGAACCCCTTTTTATTCACCATTAATATCATTAATATATTCTTCACATACACTCATGGTGAAAACTTAAGTGGAAAGTCTTTGATGTCGCCAGTCATCTGTTTTCTTTTCTTTTTTTGAAGGAGACAGAGGCGAATTTGTTCATCTTGCTTATCTGGTGCGTCTCAATAAAAGTCTCTGTGCATCAAATCCCAACATACGAGGTGTATTGAAAAGTAAGGTCTCCTATTTTTTCATGTAAATTGTGATTTATTTACAATTTTGCGTACATTGTTAGAAAGGTTGAACATTTGGCTATTTTCAACATAAGCGCTTTGACGATCAATCACTTTTTGCATCCAGGAAAACAGTTTTTAATGCCGGCGTCGTTGCACTCTCCCGCCGCGTCGCGAAGCCAACTGACGACTGTTTCTTGCACTTCCTCGTCTGAATCCAATTTCTGTCCCGCAAGGTGTTTTTTTGAGCGGTAAACAAGTGGTAATCGCTGGGGGCAATGTCCGGGCTGTAAGAAGGATGGTTGATGATTTCCCAGCCGAATTCAGTGAGTAGGGTGGTTGTTTGATGTGACACATATGGATGCGCATTGTCATGATGCAAACACACTCCTTTGGCGAGCCTACCTCTTCTTTTGTTTTGGATGGCTCACCGAAGTTTCTTGAGAGTCTCGCAGTACCTTTCTGAGTTTATTGTTGTTCCTTTCGGCATGAAATCCACCAGAAGAGCCCCCTTCTTGTCTCTCCCAGAAAATGGTTGCCATAACCTTTCCGGCTGACTTCACAGTCTTGAACTTTTTCGGCTTTGGTGGAGCTATTTTTTCGACTGGTTCTTCGTTTCCGGGGTGTAATTATTTGCCCAAATTTCGTCTCCAGTCACAATCGAAACCAAAAATTCTTCGCCCTCTTTCTCATAGCGGCAGAGAAATTCTCTGGCACTTTCCTCTCGCTTAATCTTGTGTTCCTTTATGAGCTTCTTGGGGACCCATCTGGCGGGCATCTTTTTGTACCCGACACAATATTATAGACGGAGAAGTACCACATTCTTAATTAAGACCTTCCATTATCTCATAAAGGGTTATTCTCCGGTTATAGTGTACCATCTCGTCGATTCGAACCACCGTTGATTCCGGCAAACTCGGCCGCCCTGACCGCTGCTCATCGTGAACGTTTTCCCGGCCCTCAGAAAACTCCCGGCACCACTTCCGCACGTTTTTCACTTCCATACACTTCTCACCATATACTTTCACTAACTGTCGATGGATTTCTTTCGGAGGAGAGGAGTGGAGGCGTGGGAACCAAGGAATTACAACGCTGTTGCCAAATTTCGCCTACCAACTCGCGATCGGAAATGGCGTAGTTGTAGACCTTACTTTTCAATACGCCCTCGTACATGCTAAAAGGTACAACTTCCTTAAGAATTGTCCATGAGTGTATATATATAAACAAAAATGGTATATCCTGACCGCTCTCATTAGCATTTTAGAATATATGTATATATTTCATAAGAACTTTTAAAAATTTAAGCTGTGATTGAGTAGGAAGATATTATCATTCAAAAATAATTTTAAAAAGAATCCATGTCCGTGTTAAAGCACGCCATGTGATGAAAGAAATCTATATATCAACGTATATTAATTTCCTATATGGCGCATATATCCGCACACATATATAGACTATTTTCAAGAATAACAAAAACAATTCTGCCTATAAGTAAAGGACTACTAAGACCTTACATTCAAAAGGATGTCACTGAGAAACTAAGAATATTCAGAAATAAGCAGAACTATTATGACACAGGATCAAGGGATGAACCAGCTTTAAAGATCGAACAAGAAGTTTATCTAAGAGAAAAGAACTATCCAAGATCATATTCTCTCCAAAACAATAATGGACTCTACAGGCGTAACCAATCACACTTAGAAGAGAGAAATTTCTAAAGGACAGTGAGGGCACCATAGATAAGAACCTAGTGGAAGTAATAGTTCATCTGTTGAGCTGCAATCAGAATCTGACAACTAAAAACCAGAAAGGTGTACAAATTCACAAGTGGACGCCTGGTTGAGCCACTAGAGAGACTCGATTTGTAAAGAAAAATAGTATAATATATGTACAAAAATATATTCGTTTAAAGAGAGAGAATAAAACATGATTCGAACAATGTAAATAGTAGAATGTAAACAATCACAATTAAGCCTTAAAAACAGCACCTTAACTATTACAAAATGAGGACCTAAATATAAACAAGTTATTATACTCGTATATTAAAACAAATTATTTTTAGTTATTTAAAAACAATAATTATTACAAAAATAAACTACGAAATTATACGAATTCTAGTGGTTATTTTTATTAACTTGGTATATAATTATGCGTAAATCATTTGCAATTTTCGTTTTTAATTTAAATATGTATTATATAATAAGTATAATATTATATTATATAAATAATATTATAATTTATATATATTTATTTGTGTGTAAACTAATCAGTAAAATCTTTCTTATTTTAACTTCAAATAAAATTAATCGTCAAGACAAAATTTACATATATTTAGTTTGTAACTAATATATCTCGAGGTGGACGCACTAAATGTGATCATTTATTTTTGTTAATTTAAGTTGCTAGCACTGTAACTTGTTAAATAACTGGTCATTCAAATTAATTTAAAAATATTTTTAAATACTTAGTATATCTTTTTTTTTTAATTTAAAAGAAAATGAAAAGGTAGGTTTTAAACTATATTTTGTAAAATGTATGCAAATATTTTTTGAAGTAAAATAACTGTTGAAAATATAATCTCCTCATTATTTTATATTTTTAAAAAATAGACAATAAGAAATAGACATAATAAAGATAAAATATATGATTATATAAAGAGAACTTTTCGTAAAATGTAGATTGGCATTAATATCAGCTTATACGCTAAATAACAATGTTTTTATTTTTAAAAAACATATTTAAATGGCCAGAACTTTGTGATAGAAATATAGTGTTTTTTTTTTTTTTTTTCATTTTAGATAGCAACAAAAAAAAATAATCGCCAAAACCTTTAGACGAGTAATCTTTGTTAATTTTAGTTTTCGTCCTTATAAGAAATTCAATATTTGTATTCCTCGAAGAGGATTTTGAAGTTTCATATCTTACATAAGTAATGAAAATTCCTTTTTGTAATTTGTTGTATATAATTTTACATTTAGAGATGTACAACGAATTATATTAAGGGTAAAAGCTCTTAAAGACAACGTTATAAATTTGTGACATATGATTCCGATATTGATTGAACATGTAGTATAAATGTTCTATTTTTGCTTCTAAGAGATCGTCAGAATCTTGTTACTGAGGCTAATTTCCATGCCATTACTTTTTTTTATAATGTATAAAAATGTTTTAAGGATTTTCAAAATATAGCATTATAAATGTTGCATCAAATATTGTTTTATTTTGTATATGTTTGCATATATATAACTATTTAACTAGAGCTAGATAACTGATTATCACCAACTACAATTGTTTGCAGAATTAGAACATTGCTCAAATATAGTGACAGATAAATAGTAAAGTAATGGTTAGGTTATGAAGTTAGGTAGAATATACTATAGATGGACAAGTCTAAATTACATTAAAACGAATTTTTAAGCAATCATTTTACTTTATTTTCTAATTATATGTAAACCTATTTCAAAATTGCACTGTTTTAAATTGACACCATGTCCATTTGGTTAAGTTTTAAAATTCCACACGCACTCTGTAGTATTACGTACAAGTTACCGCTTATCATTTAATTTATTTTTGCAATTTTAATTTCTTATTTAAAAAGTAGAATTATCTTTTTATAAACGTTTATGGTGAAGGGTATATATATATCAATATTTTGAAAATGGAGCAATTCATTAATAAATCTTTAATTAAAAAGGCATATATACGATTTATTTTGATCCAATATATGCCTTTTTAATTAAAGATATATCAATATAATCTGACGATTCATATACAAATTATTCGTATTTTTTATTTGATGCTAAATGAACAAAACAAGGGTAATAAATTTCAAAATGGTTACCTTGTATATCAGATTTTGTGAAATAGCTTTCAATCTGGAAAATATATTGTTTTAAATTGTGTGTGTGAAAATGGTGTCATATTAACTAGTTACATCTTGCAGGTGTCGTCAGCACTGAAACCTTTTAAAGGATAATTGATAGTCATTTTTGATGGCTTTAAACGGTATTTGAGCATAGCCCATTTCTAGTATCGTTCAATGGCTGTAATGTAAACATTATAGACAGTGTGTGACATCTGTTACTTAAGTTCCCTTAAATATATTCTTTCTGGTTGTTTTGTTGTAATGTAAACACTTTCGTCGGTGCGACATCTGTGTTTCCCGATATGTGACATGTATTGTTTTGTAAAGCGTTAAAGAGACGTCCATACATTTGACTTCTACATTTAATATTTTAAGTAAAACGAAAATTGCAATTATACCGCGAATGTTTCTTTTAAACAAAAATCGAAATTTATTTTAAAGAGAAATAGCGATTATTTCTAACTTTAAGGATGAAGTATGATAGGATGAATTGTGAAGAGTAATGACAAACGGAAAAATAAGTGTCCAGGGATGGGAAAGTTAGAAATAATCGCTATTTCTCTTTAAAATAAATTTCGATTTTTGTTTAAAAGAAACATTCGCGGTATAATTGCAATTTTCGTTTTACAATCATCAGCCGCGTTATACTGTATTTTAAATATTTTAAGTGTTTGGGTTGAAATGTATACGCTAAAATATGTGAGACATCCGTGACTTAATTCCCGTACATGTAAGCTTTCCAAGGCTCAGTGTTGTAGTAAAATATTTAATTGCGACACTTGTGATTAGGCTTCCTATATTCCCATTGTGCGGTGTTGTAAATCGTGCAGCAATGTGAGTACGTACCTCGTCCATACATGTAATACACAAGAGTTAGTGACTTGCCCACTTCTTAGTTTGTACCAAAAGAGGCAGCACCTTCCTTTAAATATGCATTAAAACATTGGAAGGTTACGATAAATGATGAGCCATAACACCATTTTTTTTTTCACGGTCTTTGTGTATTGAGGTGGTAAATAAAATGCATTGTTATAATGCATATTTATAATCTTGGTAGATGAATATGTTGTAATATAACCTTTTTCTTGATTTGTCTACAATTATCGTTTTAGCAGGTGTTGTCATGTAATCACGATTCAGAGTGTCCCAGTAATGGTCTCATAATATTCAAGAATGAGCTGCTGTATTGTAAACGCACTACCCAATGGGGAAACTGAGAATTTGTCTATATGCATTCCAATACGTACATCAAAGTAGATATGTTCATGTAAGCATTAGTCGATAGGACATCCGTGTCAATTTTTCCACTCGTATCATTCCACTGTGTGATGATATTGTTCCATTGCAAACACTAGAGTCAGTATGACATCCGTGACTTGGTTTTTCCTACGTATAACAATACTAGCCGAATGACCCGGGCAACGCCCGTGTTTTACCCGATTGAATGTTTTGTTTCAAATACTATTTGTTACAATTATAAATTGGCGCCTTAAATGTATGCATATATTAGTTAATAACTATAGCCTATGTGCTTTATCTGTCTATGTACTGTTGGCTTCCGTAGGCGTCTCTTACTGGGAAAAAGAGAGGATTCCATTTAGTTATTAACTAATATATGCATTTATTTAAGGAGCGACCCGCTCCAACACAATAGTTACAACAACCAAAGAGCGAGTGGGGGGGGGGGGGGGGCAAAGTCAAACACAGTGTCTCGCGTAGTGGCGGCGCCATCGTAGCCACGTGATCCAATAGGAGAGCGCCATTCCAAAAAAAAAAGCAAAGGGTGACAGAGATGAAGAATTGAAGAATGACGCATGACGCTCGTAACTGTATATAGAATAGCGTGTTTTGTTGTAATGTATGTGAACACTTGAGTAGTGTGACACCCGTGACTTAAGTTTTCTAACATCTAAAATAAAGCGTGTGATGTAGTGTGACATCCGTTATTTAACTACTTATATAAAGTATTTCAATTAGCGGTTTTGTAAGATTAACACTAATTGGAAATTTCCCTGAAAGATATTGAACTTTAAAAAAGAACGGCGACGTATCTCGTCAATATAGACGCTAAAACTAAAGGCAATCCATTGGCCATCTCCGAAAACTAGCAGACTCGGGTCAGTAAGGAAGTTAGAACACCAGCTTTGGAAAGTGCCCGACTGGCTTTGCACCGATTCTGCTATTCCGATAATGACCAATAAAAATAAAGGTAGCTCATCTCGTCAAAATAGACGCCACAACTAATCACCATCTATTGACTGTCTCCGAAAACTAGCGAACTCGGGTCGGTAAAAGAGCCACATTACTCGCTAGGTCAAACTGAGAAGCATTCATCTGGAGACCATGTTTTCAGACCTTCGTCACCCCAGGGCGGGCTTCGATTTCTTAGATAGATCTATATTTTGGCCATTTTCTAGCCACTTTGTTAACTAAACACTTCTTTAAAAGATTTGGAAGATTTCATTCTTGTGGATCTCATGAAATCAAATCCCACCCTTGACTGATGGCCACCCACCGCTAGCTTCCGCAAAGGGTCAGCTTGAGTCAGTTTGATGATTGAGGCTACATATATAATTCCAATGCACTCTAATAGAATGTAAACACTAAAGTTGATGTGACAGATTTCTTTCATATAACATATCGTCGAGTGACGGTGTTAAATAAACGCTTATAATGTGACTAAATCTCCCTACAATTAATCTTCCTGTATTGTGATTAAAATTAGACTTCCTTCATTTATTATTCTGATGTTGACTGTTGTAATGTCAACAACATTGTTCAGACTTCTGAAAAATATGTCTTTTGAGTAATAAAATCCATGTGCTAGTATTTTCTCCATTTTCTGTTCGATTTAGACTACATATATCCACTTGTCTAGCCATTTTTTAATTAAAATAACTCTATTTAGGATCGATCAAACACTTTGAAGCTGACCTACGATGCTTTATTGATCATTTTATGTCAGATAACGACATATTTAACCATGCAATGTTCATATACTTTTAAGATTTACTTTAATAGATAAAAAGTTTAAAGAATTACTTTATAGGCTTTTCGATAAATCCTCATGCTCTCTAAACCAGGTTTGATACTTAGACAAGTCCCTGAGATTTCGATCAGAAAAGATAAAAAATATTGTCGCGTATATGAGCCTTCAAAACAACTACAACCTCCGCCAATAGATGGCGCTTTCGCCTATTTCCGGTCTGGAAATAATGTGGGAATCGCAGACTGCTGTGGTCCTGTTTATGGGGCAATTGTTTGTAAATACACGTTTATATTGGCCCTAGGAGGTAGCGTAATGTAAATATCCGTTAATTGTTATTCTAGTTATATGTAATGTCTAGTTGAAACGACAAAAAAGGAGGCGTGTTAGAAATCCTGTTGCCGGTTGCTGTTGTTACTCTCGCCACAGTCGCTACTCTCGTGTCCCCCCACCAGTGGTAAGGCCGAGAGATACTGCCAGAGGAAAGGAGATCCACTTAGTGGTGGTTCTGTGAGGTCTTTGGATGGTCAGCAGGGTAGAGCTGCAGAGGAGAAGCACCGAAGCCTGGGTAGGTGAGCCACGAAGGAGGAAGTGGCGTCGTCGCGAAGAACCAGAGAGGGCAAGCCGCGACAATATTTTTCCTGTTAATTCTTATGTAGAGATCAAATAAATTATCTATTTATTCATGTTGAAAAATCTAAGGATTATTTCTCATCAGCTGTACTTAAAATATCTTCAGTTCAAAAGTTACGATTTTTCTCTCAACCTTTTGAAATAGTTAAATACTTTTTCTTTAAAAGATTGCCTTTTCAAACTTGTAGAAATATCGCTATGAAGATATTAATGCCTTTATCATTGGATAATATAGAGAGCCATGGACTTTATAGGATTATTCCTTAATTATAATTTTTCTGTAAAATAATTTGCATAACCTAAAAAAACCAATGATAGGTCTTTATATCAACCATATTATATAGACATTGACTTACGATTGTTTGTATGCTTTTACCAATAATTGACTATAAAGGCCTGATCACAGCATGAATAAATGATTGTTGATTATTCAAAAGGATTTTATAGTTATAACGACCCTTTGTAGAGAGTCCTTTTATACCAAAATAACACACTAAAACCGAATCGTTTTCTAGCTGAAGAGTAATAAAAGTATTCTGTTTTTCCTTATTTTGAATGTTGTCAATAATTTCACTTATTTGGTAAAATATTTCGAATACCTCTTACGTTTAAAATACATTTTTGTAAACCCGCCTTACCTTGTCCAACTAGATAGTTTCATTTTTTAGCATTTGTTTACAAAATGGTGAATACGATATTTAAAACGGCGAATAACGCACGAAATATTGATGAGAAAAAAGGTGAGCTTTTATAAATCAATATCCTTCGGAAAAATGTCCATCTATTAAATTGCATGAATGGAAAAATGTATTAAAATTACAACACCAAAAAATAATACGGCTAGAGAATAATAATTTTCATTGAACATATAGTGTTCAATTAATTTTGAATTAAAGTATAGCGTGCAGAAATCAGTACCCAAAGAAGTCGCATCTGGCTGAAATAACTGCTGATCCTGCTGGGCATCAGATCGGGCATAGTTTGGATGTCAGGTGCATGTACAGAAATAAATGTGGCTACAATTGTGTCGTAGTTGAGCGATATAAATGGCTGGAGAGTTGCCAGTCAACCATGGGCCATACGTTTTCAATTGGTGAGATATCTGGAGAACGTGCTGGCCAGGGCAACAGACGAACACACTCTGTATAGAAGGTCATTATAGAATGGGCAATAATCGCTATGCTCGGCAGCCTATTGGGCTGCAGGCGTTGTCGCGCACTGTCTTTGCTGATTCATATCGTCGTGAAGACGACCCGAGTACCTGACTCATAGTACGCAATATGTCTGTACGATCTTGCAGGGCCACGGAAACAAGATGGTTGTCCTCTCGAGCAGTATTTACAGAGAGCCATTGAGATCCTGCATGACATTCTGTATAGCTCTGCTGGTTCTATCGAGTCCATATTTTTGTGACGGTCATGGGATCTGACCAACACGAGCAGCAATATCACGGATGGACAAACCGCAGTTTCCATGGGCTACGATTGATTCTGCCGCGAACGACTGGTATGGATGTACGTGCTGGTATGGATTATTTTCACGAAGCATAATTCCTTTTCTCAAGCAACCAAAGTTTAAAGCTATTTCTATAAGAGAAATCACCTTTACCATCTGCCTTTTTGCATAGAATGTAGGTGGCGTAACTACTGCCTGCTTTCACATTGGGTTGGAATTCTGGTCATTTGCATATCCGAGAGCATGTTATATCTTTCATGCAAATTTTGCGTTTACGGTTATAGCAACTTTAATATAAACACAGCTGCCTTCTACTTCCTTTTTTGTTAAATAAAGTTATATTTCAAATAAGCCAAGTTGAATAGAATCATATAAAGCTTGATTAATAAAATATTTAAATAGAGATCCATATTTATTGCAATAAAAAGAGGCTCACTTACTGACAAATATGAAATGGTTACCTACCCTCCTCAAAATTGTAATATCACCATCATGCAAATAAAAGTACACTAGTTAAGGGATATCGATAGATAATAATAAAATATGCAAATAGAATGTAAAAACGAAGATAAAATATGGAGATAAAATTCGATGTATATATAATTAATATGAGCATCGTGTACTTCAGCAATTTACATATCTTGTTAATCTGCCTAATATTTTTATTCCCGAGGAGAGTTTTTCCATTCTGCTTGCACCTGATATTTCATAGTTTAAAGAGCTACTGCGGGTGCCAACTTCAGAAATGATGTCCCAAGTGTGCTCGATGTGGGACAGGTCTATAGCCTTTTCAGATAGCAACGCGTTCAGCCCCCATGACACATAAAACATGAGCCCCGTTGTTGTCGTGTAGAAAAATGCCTTGAGGAATACATCTAAGAAATTCTCATGTTACTATTTCTATGACCAGGTGGTTGTGGCGATACAAGCAGAAATAACAAAAACTAGAGGCGTGCCGTAGAAGATGCCACTCAGATTCTGGATTAAACGCTGCCGTGTTTCCTCGAATACTCTTCACCCGAAATCCAGGTGTGCTCTTGAGATAAAATGAGAGTCGTTATCGAAAATAATATTTCGTCATTACAACCTCCATCACCTTTAGCACCAGGTTTTGAGAAAGGTTGTTTAGTCTCGCCGTTGTCAATCTCGTCCAATGTCGAGCAATCAACTTCTGAAGTTTATCTGAAACTCCCAGGATTGAGATGCCTAAATCCTTTGGAAGGATGCTCACTACACTGTCCAATAAGCACAAAGCTTTTCTCAGTTCAAGGACCATTTCCCCGTTTGTGAAAATGACAATAATGAAATAACGATATACACGAGGCTTAATGTAATCTCATTACATGTCAAATTATAAAATGTAAACATCTATTCGTCAAAAAAATAGATGAAATAAAAATATATTGAGCACAGAAATATCTTCCTTTGCCATTGATTGGAGATTGGTGCTGGTAAAACGGTAATTTTCATATCAAATTTTATAATTACTTTCCCTGTGTAATTTGAAAACTGACTTTGCCTTTTAGGTGTACAACCTTCAAGGTTTAGGAACAGGCGATTAAAGCAGACAAAAGTCTACCCTTGTATTTAGTCTAGTTTGAAAGAGTAGAGGGTGGGGGTGTAAAACTGGAAAGGTTTTTCTTCCTATTTATAGGCCTGCACGTTTAATTAAAATAACTTTCAATTTAAATATACGTTTAAATATAGAAGTAAAAGGAGAGCAAAATCAAGGTGAATTTAATCGTATTTTATAACTTTTGAATAGATGTATGGATTTGTGTGCGTTGCATTTGATGGTAGGTACTGGTATTGAATTTATAGGTATATACAATGTGTGCCGTTCATTTGTTGATTTTTCTTTATATACGTTGCATTCACTTTGAATTACCTTTGTATGAGCGCATGAATGTGTTGCCTGGGCTATTATAGAGTACTAGCGAACCCGGCCACGCGTTGCTGTGGCTAAATTGTAATATGTTGAATTAACATTATACAAAACTATTCAGTACAGTAAAGTTAATATTCACGTATAAAGATAAAAATGTTTTAGCCGATCTAAAGCCCTACGGGTTTGAGAATGGAACGTTACGTTAAAAATTGAAAGTGATTTATATATATATAGATAATAGAGCCCTTTATTGTAATCATTGATTATAATCACTGCATTAATAAATGTCAGTCTTCCCAGTATTCTTTTACCTATGTATGGAAATTTTGGTTTGAATTAGTGAACTACTGCGAAGTTGTAGACGAATGACCCGGGCAACGCCCGGGTTTACACGATTAAATGTATATTACATATGGAAGAGATGGACGTAGTTCCCGGAGGGCACCCGCGAGGTCACTCTGCCCCCGCGCAACTGTCCAACCGGGAGCGCCCCGCGCCGTCAAAATCGTAACGCGTTCTAGAGGGCGCTGCTCGGCCGTCAGCCGGGAGATCTCATTTACCCGGCGGGGGGGGGGGGGGGCAGGGAAGTCACGTGCTGCGCCGGCAGCCAATCGTCGCGCGCCGCCATCGCCCGTCTGCCGCGAGAGGGGCGTTGATTGCGAGTGAATTTACGTTTTATTGTAAATAAAAATGCAACGAAAGGTTATTTCTAAAGAGTAATTAGCCATAAACCATCCCTGTAGTATACTAAACATCTTCCCAAAGTTTCATCACGATTGGTTGAGCGATGTAGAAGATTATCACTCACGGACGGACCAACGGACCAACCGACCAACGGACCAACAAACATCCATTTTTATATATATAGATATTAGTTACATTTTGTCATTGCTTTAATATAAATATCTGTATTTTCTAGATTTTATGTTTGTATATGTGCATTATGCGGGTTTTATGTACTTTGTACATGCCTTTTTGGTTAATAGTATTCTTATTTTTGCTTCATGATATTTGTGTTTTATATAATATTTTGTTTATATGAATGCATTTCTGTGAGTGATGTGTTCTGACAAATATTCATTTAAATATTTTACTTCTCTATTTCATATATCTGATAATTTAAAAACCCCGTCATTCTACCATGTCCCTGCCTATGTCCAACTACCTTGTACCCTGTACCAACTTATTGTATGACATTATGTACTGCTAAGAGCCGAATAAAATACGGACTTTATGTCAGACAGACAGACAGGGAAAAACAAGGAGATAATACGCTTATAGATATTCATAAACGATTTCAGTTAGGCCTAGAGTTAAGAGGAAAGATTTCTATCTCGCAGAAATTAGCGCTAGGTCAACGACATTTTTATTCCAGAGAACTCCAAGACAAAGGACCCCGGAGTTGAATTCGCTGAAAGCAACTTTATTTAGGTCAATGCTCCATCCTCACATTTTCTGCTATAACATCAAAGTAGGCTTCCCAGTCGTTTGGAGCAATCAAGGCGATTCTTCATCTTCCATGATGTAATGAATGACCAATTAGAATCTCAATAGAGGTCACGGGAAGTCTCAGTAGCGTCTCCGAGTCTCATCCGCAGTACACGCGTCGCCTGATCCAGCGTAAATAGCGGGGCGTAAGCTCACTCTCCTCCATGTTCTCTGTCTGTCAACATCGGTTCCCTTGACCAACCAATCCTGTGTCCTCACTCCTGCCATCACGACTGCAAAATTCACCAATCCAATCCCAACTTCCAGTTGACAGCACCTTCGCTGTCACAACTACCACGGAGTAAACGGAGAATCGGCAAGATTCTCCACAGAGAAAAGAGGGTCGACAGGATTTCACATCGATTCTCACATATACATACCTTCTAATGGTGAAGTCGTGGAAGGCTGGCCACACAGAATGATGCTAGAATCAAAATCGGATTTAAATTGCATTATTGTGAGAACAGGTCTGGTCATTCGATGAACAGAGGTCAGGCCTTGGCTGGTGGCCACTTGGGACGATATTATGGAAGAAGTCCGGCAGCATCCCTGCGTCACCTAGAACTACCCTTTGTTTGTATTACCCGCATATTATATACCTTCAATCTGGATATGAAGCTACGATTTTCCGCAGAAACTGCAAGAATGTTGGCTTCTGTTTTTAAACTCAAGTCTTCTCATCTTCCCTATCTCTCTCTCATTTTGGCAATATTTAAAAGGTGGTACGTAGTTAAATTAATAAGTTGGGACATACAATACATGACTTATAAAGAAAATATTGAACATAGCTTCTTATTTTCTATATAAAACTTACCACAACTGTGTATAACAAAGAGGATACAGAGAATAAGCAAAACTTCTCTAATATACCAAAAATGTCTGATATATCTCTCTCATATATGTGATGTAGAAATTCAAAAATAACTGGAAAATATATTACAAAGTTCGTATATTATACAATGTCGGTTCACCCTGGTAAATAACGACAATGGCGGAATACGTTGTCCAAACATTATTATGAAAGCTAACTGTAATATTCTCTAACTTCTCATTGTACGTGTATATTATGGTGTGGTGGGGGGTCGGTGGAAGGCTGGTTAAACCGTTTGGGTTTCGACCACTACGACCCGGGTTCGATTCCCGCATTGGACACTTTTTCTGTTTAAAAAAAAATGCTCCAATGGCCCCCGGTTCTTGCAAAAGTCCAACCCCACCAGCGAGTGCAAGTAACCAAACGGGGCTCTGGCACATTTGTAAGTGCAAAGTCGAACTGCTTTCACATGTGTAGACATGTGGTGCGCTTACAGTAAAAAGCAGTCGCTAACTACCCACCCTGATTATCATGGCCTGTACCACGTGTACTAGGGATAAGCAAAAAAAAATAAGGTGTAAGGGTTTCGATATATACTTCATAATCCTTGCATATCATTCACAGTTTATGGCTCTTATAGGCAACAATACAATTATGATTATGGTATTATATTTGAGAGGAAACCATCAATCGTAAAATATATCAAATGAACGTAGTTTATATTTCCGAAGTTAACTAAATACCTTTAGTAAGAAAGCTAATCGCGCAAACGTTGGTGACAGCGTAACACCAAGGCGGTTGTAGACTTCTCTCCATTTCAAGAAAGTTTATTTAAGACACCAAATATATTTGAAATGGAAGAGACATTTCTACACTACTTATTTTGATTTCAATAATATGGAGCTTTCGGAATAGTTTATGTATGGTGTATTGCCTTGTTATAAATAAGAAGATACTCCTACCTTAAGGATTATATCTTTAATCTTATTTATTTAACTATTTACAAGGTAATTATTAAACTTAGAACAAACACAGCTATGGCGGAACTTTCGCCAGCCTAAGGTAAACAAAACAGTTGTAATGTGATGATTATCGTAACTTACTCTCAACACATCTCCCCCTTTTCTTCTAGAGGTTTAGCCTGCCTGGCGGCTTTATCACGCGTCAACTCCTGGTCTTTACTGGTTCTGGTGATCTCTGGAATGTCCTCGGTTCACTGTCACAAGTAGTGTTGTCCCCACTAGATGTGAAGCACTGACTCATCTCAGGAGACTCCATCTCTTCATCTTCCATGTCAATCTTTTCACCCTGTGGGTTTGGTAGTAGGTGGAATCTATTTCTTCTTAAAATTCCTTTTGGAGAGTTGACTATATAAGATCTTGGACTTCCAGCGTCTTCAAGTACCACACCGGGAACTCTCAAGTCTTTCACCCATACTCTAGTTCCTTCATCTAGATGGGGCAATTCTCTTGCACGATGATGTATATCAAAATGGGTTTTCTTTTTGTGCCGTTGATTTTTTTCTCTCATTTCTAGAATTTCAAGATCAGGTATTCTGACTGGACTTGAACTGGTGATGGCACAGTTGTTCTGAGTTTCCTGTTCATGCATAGTTCAGCAGGGCTGTACCCATTTTCCAATGGAGCGGTTCGATAACCAAGAAGAGAAAGATATGGATCTCTTCCTTTCTTCAATTGGTTTTTGATATTCTTCACCATTGATTCGATGAAGCCATTGCTTTGAGGAAATCTGGGACTAGATGTTATGTGGTGAAAACCGTATTCTTTTGCAAACCTTTTGAATTCTAACCCAAACTCTGGTCCGTTATCTGATCTAACCTCTTCGGGTATTCCATGGCGAGCAAAAATTGACTTGCAATGTATAAATTATGAATGTGTTGTTTGATCCTCCAGCAATGCCAACTCTGGGAATCTAGAGTAATAGTCTGAAATTAGAAGATAGTATTTGCCCTTTAAGTAAAAATGGTCGATTCCCACTTTCTCCCATGGCCTACTTGGGAAATCAGAAACAATTAATGGCTGCTGGGGATTAGATCTTTCTTCAATACAATTTGGTCAGTTCCTCACAAGTTATCCAATTTCTTGACTGATTCTGGGCCACCACACAGATGATCTGGCACGGCCTCTACATTTTTCGATGCCAAGATTACCTTCATGGAGACTGTTTAGAACCTTTGATCTGAGGGACTTAGGAATATAAATCCTGGAATTTCTCATTAGAAGACCATCTATGACAGACATTTCTTATCTGAGAAACCAAAAGGCTTTTGCTTCTGCAGAAAGCTCATTCTTTGTAGGCCAGACCATTTCACAATAGTCTTTTATTTCTCTACACTCTTTCTCTTCATTTTGATTTTGCCAGATTTCTTTCATATTTTCATCCTTGAATGGAGTACATGAAGTGATCTGTTGAACAAAACTATAGATTTCATTCTCCAGATCTTTCTCATGCGATATCTTAATTGGGCTTCTGGACAAAGCATCAGCAACAACAATGTCCTTGCCTGGCGTGTGATGAATGCTATATGAGTAGCGCATCATCCGAAGTCGTAGTCGCTGTATGCGTGGTGTCATTTCATCTAGATATTTGGTTGAAAATATTGGAATGAGAGGTTTATGGTCAGTTTCAATGGAAAATGTATTTCCCATCAGATAGTCTTGAAATCTTTCACAGACCCAAACTCAATTTGAGCCCATCTCTTTTCAGTTTCAGACATAGTCCTGGAGGCATATGCAACTGCTTTTTGGTATCCATCTTCAGATATTTGTAAAAGCACTTGTCCTAGTCCATATGAAGAGGCATTTGCAGACACTGTAGTTGGTAGATAGGGGTCAAAAGGTGTTAGTGTTGGAGAAGTTGAAAGAAGTTTCTTCACTTTTTCAAATGCTTCCTCATGAGCACTATTCCATCTCCAATCATTTATCTTTACTAGGAGTTGATTAAGTGGGTAGAGGATAGTTGAAAAATCCGGTATAAATTTACCTGTGAAGTTCACCATTCCCAGGAATCTGCGCACTTCAGAAATGCTTGAAGGTGATGGAAACTCCCTGATGGCCTGGACTTTGTTTGGATCAGGTAGCACTCCTCTTTCTGTAATCAGGTGACCGAAAAATTTGATTTCCTTCACTGAGAAAATGCATTTCTCTTTATTCAGGGTCAGTCCTGAATCTTGAAGATTCCTAAGGACGCATCTTAACCTTTCATCATGTTCTTCTTGTGTAGCTCCCCAAATCACAATGTCGTCCATGTGACAATTTACTCCAGATTGGCTCTCCAGTAGATTGCTCATCTTTCTCTGGAATACCTCAGGTGCAGAAGAAATTCCGAAGGGTAGCTGTTTGAATCTGTATCTGCCAAACGGTGTCAGGAAGGTTGTAAGGCTAGATTATTCCTCTGACAGGGGTATCTGCCAAAACCCACTGTTGGCATCCAGTTTTGAAAACAATTTAGCTCCTCCCATTTGTGCCAAGGTATATTCCACTGATGGAATTGGATAATGTTCTCTTTTAACAAACTTGTTTAGGGCTGTCAGATCTACACAAATCCTTAGATCATTAGAAGACGGTTTGGGCACAATGACCATTGGAGCACACCAATCCGTTGGTTGCTCAACTTTTTCAATTACTCCTTTTTCAACCATTTGATCAAGTTGTTCTTTTGTTTTATTCAAAAGTGGAATGGGTATTCTTCTGGGAGTATATATAGCATGAGGCTGTGATTCATCCTTCAATTTAATTGTGTAGCTCCCTTGTAGTGTTCCGAGTCCTGTGAAAAGCTTTGGGTATTCTTCAAAAGGATTAAGCGAATTCCTTTTCTCAATTGACTGAAGTCTTTTGATTAGGTTTAGAGATTCACTGGCTTTTCCGCTCAAGAGTGGTTGCATTAGTTGAGGAACAACAAATATTTCTCCAGGGATGCTTCTCCCATCTTTTTCTATCAAAGCTGTGAATTTTCCTATTACATGCAATTTAACCTGTCTAGGTCCTAAAAGTTGAATATCAGGTTTGCATAACTTCTTGTGAGCAAAATTTTAAAAATAAATATCTTGGGGTATTATAGTTACATCCGATCCTGTATCCATTTTAAAAAGCATTTTAATCTTATCTACTTTTACATAAACCTTCCAATCATTTGAGTTTTGTCCATTCTCATAGATATTACCAACAAAATGGTAGTCTTCACCTTGGGTGACTTGTCCTACTGTCTTATTGTAGCACACCTTTGCAAAATGTCCTACCTTTTTACATTATGGCATTTAACTTCTTTTGCAGGGCAGTCTTTATATGGATGGAATTTTGAAGCACCACATCTTATACATCCAGATTTTTCAGGCTTGCTCCACTTCTAAAATTTACTTTTCTTTGAAGCGTCTCTTTTCCCATTTGTAGAATTGAACCTTCTTGGTGGTAACTTTTTTTCATAGACTTGGTCTACATTGGCAGCCTGTGTTGTTGTTGATCGAAGAATAGTCTGTTGTTGCTTCACACATTCTGTCTGGCAAGCAGCTTGGATAGCCCTTTCCAAGGTCAAGTTAGGCTCTAGTTGCAACTTCTCTGAAAGTTGCAGATTTTTTACTCCTACAACTATTCTATTTCTAATCATTTCTTCTTTCAGAGATCCATAGTTACAATTTTCGGCCATTTTGTGAAGCACTCTTATGTATTCCTCGACAGCTTCTCCATCCTGCTGATATCTACGATTAAATTGTGCTCTTTCAAAGATGACGTTTCGTTTACCTATAAAGTGCTCTTCAAATTTCTTAACAACTGTTTCATAATTGTTTATTTATATATCTGTTAAATTGAAGGATATTAGCGCATCTTCGGCTTTTTCACCTAATATGTAAATTAGAGCATTTACCTGCTCTTCCTCCTTTTTCGATTTTATTTCTGACGCTTTTCTAAAGCGTTCAAATCTTTTAATCCAATTTGGCCATTCATTTGGATTATTAAAATTAAATTGTTCTGGAGGATTTATATTTTGCATTCCTTTTTTTTTTTTTTTTCGTTATGCAAAAATAATTCTTTTTGTTTTTACTAGTAATTAGATTAGGCTTAGGGCACTATCGCCAATTAGCTGCCACCATGTATGGTGGTATTGCCTTGTTATAAATGAGAAGATACTCTTACCTTAAGGATTATATCTTTAATCTTATTTATTTAACTATTTACAAGGTAATTATTAAACTTAGAACAATCACAGCTATGGCGGAACTTTCGCCAGCCTAAGGTAAACAAAACAGTTGTAATGTGATGATGATCGTAACTTACTCTCAACACAGTTTATTTTTATCTTCACAGAAGTACAGAGCTATTGATTAGTTAATGCTTTTTAGATATTTTATAATGTCAATTTGATATTTACTTCAAATATTATAAATATTTAAATAAATTTAAATTATTTTCTTATTTCTGCAATTTACACCTATAACTACATATTGGATTATTCTTGATATTTATATATTATGTATAGGTTTAACCTATGATTAATTATATTATTGGAAGAAGATTTTTTCATGAAATTTATTTCTATGGAATTAGGCTTCTTATTGCTCTGGTCAGTATATATGTCTGCAAGTACGGGTTGTTGGCGGATTCTCTATGGCTTCTGTTATTAATCTTTGAACTTTGTTCGTTATGCCGGAATGGAGAATTGTAGATGATTCGAAATCTGGTTGATGTCCTGTTGATTCTTGATGTTGATATAATTGGGAGTTGTTTTTTTTTCCTTGAACAAAATCTATGTTCTTTTTTTTTTTTTGGGTTTCTAAAGATAGGAAAGTTTCTCCTATGTATGTTTTCTGGTATTTTTTTGTGTATGGTATATGATAAGTCAGGTTTGTTTTCACTATGGTTTAGGATCAAGGCAACAAGTAATATTTCCAGAAGAATATATAAACCAATTATTGCCCTTCAGAGAAATCCAAGCAATGAAAATGTCAAAGAATATACATCAATAGTCATCACACGCTCGGATAAAGAATATCACTAATACTAAACAAAACAGATTATATCAGAAAAATGTACTAGAAAATATAAATATATACAAAGCTATAACTAATTAATAATATAATAATAGAAATGCAGAATTAAAATAAAACCTAGCACAACTAAAAATAATTAACGAAGACTTATACAAACTATTTACATCAAAAGTCAAAACAATAGCCAGTATCTATGGACTTCCAAAACCTCACAAGCCAAATATTCTCCTTCGACCAATCATCACATAACAATTCGCCAAACTACCCAATATCGAAATATTTATAACCCTCTCACCCCTATTTTGATGAACAAAAACTATACAGTGTAAAAGATCCATAGAAATCATACAAAAACTGCAAGACACAAGAATCGATTTTTAATAGCAAATAGGCATTATTTTTATTGCATTATAGGCATTATTATTGATCATTGAAAGCCTAGAAGAAAAGCAATTTTCTGAAACATACCCAAACTAAGATAATCAAATTTTAAAAATATATATCGATATATCTTAACCTCTATACATTTAGTTTCGGTGGAAAATTTCACAGTTATCATATACAGTTTTCACTAATCTTGCCAAAAGTAGAGCAGAACATAATTCTAACTTTGGAAGTGAAAGAACCTTCATGGGTGCGATTCTTGTTTTTGCCACTAATAGAAATGTCTTAGCGCTTGTGTTTTTGAGAGGATCACCTTTAGATACAGAGATGCAGCATATGCCTTCTGTGATGCATCACAAAACCCATGAAATTCTACCTTCATAAAATTACCTGGTACCACGCATCTTGGGATCTGAATGTGCACTAGCGATGAAAGATCCTGGGGTTTATCAAAGTCAGCTTCCTTATTAGTACGTCTGGAATTGGGTCATCCCATTCCATACCAGTCTTCCAAAGTTCTTGCAAAATCAGTTTAATAGTGGTCGTAAATGGTGAGATCCAACCCATTGGATCAAATATTTTAGCAACCTGTGATAGTATTCCTCGTTTTGTCATAGAGTTCAGTGGCATGTGAATTTTGTTAAATGTGAAACCATCAGTTCTTGGTTGCCATTGAAGGCCTAAAACGTTGACAAAATTCCTTGGATTCCTTAAACCCAATATTTGTGTTGGTGGATTTTAAATGATTTAGTAAAAGTGACAGAACATCAGGAACATTGGAGGCCCCACTTACGAAGTTCGAGCCTCCTGCACTTAGTAAACCATAGAGTTCTTGCACCAAATTCTTGCCTTCATCTACTGAACAAGTTCCAGTTACTAGATCATCAACATAAAAATCTGTCAATGCTATTTTGCTAGCTTTTGGAAACTTACTCTGCTCATCCAAAGCCAACTGTTTGATGATACGAGTGGCCAAAAATGGTGCACAACTAGTCCCATAAGTAACAGTTTCTAGCCGATAGTCCTTTATTTTATCATGAGGATCATTCCGCCATACAATTCTTTGGAATTCCGAGTCTTCTTGTGATATTATAATTTGCCTATACATCTTGGCGATATCAGCATTTATAGCAACAGGATGAATTCTGAATCTCAGAATGATGTGAAACAAATCCTGTTGAATTTTGGGCCCTGGAATTAAAGCATCATTCAAGGACAAACCTGAATCAATCTTTTGCTGATGCATCAAATTCTACTCGCAATTTGGTGGTGCAACTTTTTTCCTTTATTACAGGATGATGAGGCAGATAGTACCTTCCCGTAATGATATCTCCCTTTGGTACTAAGCTCATATGTCCCAATTCAAGATATTCCTTAATGAAGCTTCTATATTGGTCATAAACTTCAGGTCATGGAATCAAAGATCTTTCCAAAGAACAAAGTCTTTTGATCGCATTGGATCTTGAATCTCCTAATTGGCAGTCATTCCGAAATGGCAGTTGTACAACATATCTGCCTGTGGAATCCCTTCCATGCGTTTCCACAAAATGGATTTCACTTTCATTTTCATCCCTAGATATAGAAGTCGCATCAGGAATGGATTCCAATTTCCAAAATTTTTTCGATTATATTTTGGGTTTCCAGGCATGCATGATGTGACTGAATGATATTTCTAATTCTTCTCCCACTACCCTTAGAGGAAACTCTTCAGAAAGGAGCCATCCTAATTTAGAAGAAGTAGCAGTTAGTTGTTCTTCATCGCCGATAACGGACTCGCCAGTGATCAGGGTCATAACTACGAGGGTGAGTAGAAAAGTAAGTTCTCCTTTTTTTTTTCATAGAAAAACACATTTAATCACAACTTTTTATACATCATTGGAAAGGTTGGACACTTTGCTATTTTTCTACATAGTCGCCTTGATGCTCAATCACCTTTTTCATCCTGTCAACCAACTTTGTAATTCCGGTGTTGTACCACTCTCCCGCTGCCTCTTTGAGCCACTTGTTGAGCAGCTTTTTAAATGCGAAAAATAATTCTCCGGTCGAAATTCACCGTCAGTTAGTGGAAGTGTATGGTGAGAAGTGCATGGACATCAAAAATGTGCGGAAATGGTGCCAGGAGTTTACGAGGGGCGGATAAACGTCCACGATGAACAGCGGTCTGGGCGGCCGAGTTTGCCGGAATCAACCGTGGCTCGAATCGACGAAATGGTGCGCGCAAACCGGCAGATAACCCTTGAAGAGATCGAGAATGGCCTGAATGAAGATTGCAGCCACTTCTCCGTGCACAAGATTGTGTCTGAGACCCTCGGCTACAAAAAGGTGTCCGCCAGGTGGGTCGACAAGTGGCTCAAAGAGGCGGCGGGAGAGTGGTACAACACCGGAATTACAAAGTTGGTTGACAGGATGAAAAAAGTGATTGAGCATCCAAGGCGACTATGTAGAAAAATAGCAAAGTGTCCAACCTTTCCAATGATGTATAAAAAGTTGCGATTAAATGTGTTTTTCTATGAACAAAAAATAGGAGACCTTACTTTTCTAGTCACCCTCGTAACTCAGCACCAATTAATATTTCGATAGGAGCAGAAATATAATCTGGATCAGCCAGAGGCATGGTTTTGAGATGCGCCAAGTTTGACCTTGGACATGTAAGAGTTGGCAAATTATTTGTCAACTTATCCAACACCAAGGCGTTCACCTTGAAAAGTCCATTGGATTTGAAATGTGGCGTAAATTCAAACTCCACAAGTCCATAAGAGTGACTCGCAAAATGTCCCGAAATTCCCGATATTTGCGAGTGTAAGGTAACATATTCAAGTCCTAGTCTTTTTCTACATTGTCCTGATATAAAGTTCGCCTGAGACCCTGAGTCTATCAAGGCTCTTCATGTCTGAGGCACACCATTGCTATCCTTGATTTTAATCCTAGCGGTTGTAAGCATGACATTTGAAAAATATTTCTCATTACTTAAAAGACAAGTTGTATTTTTGATGTCTTTTTCACACTCAAATTTCCCTTCATCAACTTCTTGAACCTTGGTTTCTTGGTGAATCAAAGTGTGGTGTCTTTTCTTGCAAATTTGACAAATGTTTTTGCAATAACAATTCTTTGCTAAATGGTTTGGTTTCAAACATCTGAAACACAATTTAGCCGAACTAACAAAATTCACTCTCTCTGACTCGGGTAATTTAGAAAATAAATTACAGCTTGAAAGAGCATGTGCACCTTCACATTTAAGACATTTTATCATATATGAATTATAAACATTCACCTTTTGTAATTCCTTTTTATTGAATGTTTCTCCACATTTGAATCTTTATTTGGTAAATTCTGCAAGCTTTTTGAGTGAATTTCAAAAAATTCCATTAAATCCTTAATTGAAGGCACAACTCTTGGGTTGTTCTGCAATTCCCAATGTTTTCTTGTGGTTTTATCAAGCTTTTCTTGTATGATCTTGACGAAAAATACCTCAGATAAACTATCGATTTGGTAACCCAATACCTTCACTGTTCTTACTATTTCGTTGCAGCTATCTAGATGTTTAAAACATTGAATTATGGTTGTCATCGGCTAATTTTGGTAATCTTATTGCATTATCTATTTGGGTGAAAATGAGATCCTTTGGGTTATCATATCTTGTTAATAAAGTTTGCCAAACCTCAACATAATTATCGGCCGTAATTGGAAATGCGTTGACCAGTCTTAGGGCTTCGCCTCTCAGTTGGCCTTTCAAATATTGTAACTTTTCAATATCAGGTATTTGTGAGTTAGAACCAATTGCAGAAAAAAATATATCTTTAAATGAAAGCCATGATTCTAATCTGCATTGAAAGTTGGCAACTCAAGTTTAGGCATTTTAACATGTAAATTAACTTCTTTTTTTTCAGATGGTTCTTGCCCATATTATGCTTTAAATCTAATTCACACTTTAATCTTATACACTTATCTATACAAATTTCCACTTCGTCATTCAAATTATCATCCTCAAGTTCCTGCAAGGAAACATCCCTCATTTTCATCAAATCATTATTTGCTAATCTAGTTTGCATTTCGTTGCTTTAATATTTACCATAGACACAATGGATTCGATATTTTCCTCTATGCCTTTTATAGATTTTTTTTATCCTTTTTAATTTTTTAATTAAAGTTTCTGCTTCCATAATTGCTATTAAATTCTCTTCCCAAATACTTTTTGTTGAAATATATGGTTACAAAATACTTATAAGTTGCCCCTTTTTTTTTTTTAAATAAATTTTAACTTGACTTTTACTTACGTTCAATCCGGCTCGAGTTGACCAATGTTTAACTTTTTAATACAACATAAACCTTAGATTATTAAAACATTGGATCAGTAAACATGAGGACAACCACTTCCCTTAATTCTTACTTTATTTTTCATATAACATTTTTGTAAAAACAAAAAAGGTGATGATGATAAATTCAATGAATATTTACACAATCATAGAAAAATTATATTAAATATTTATATTCTAACTAAATTAAACAGTGGTCATTAAAGCTTCAAGTCAGGAAAAGGCTACTTGAATCTAGATATGCGCGAGAAAATATTAATTACATGATGGAAGCACGCTTTAACTGTTTTCAAAACTCAAAAACAACAAAAAACGCAACTGTTTATTTCATAAAAATAAACAATGAAAAGAAACATACAAGGTATGTCCCATAAGTTCCCGGAAGGGTCCATAAAAAAAAAAGGTAATATATATATTTTTAAAATTATTAAAACTTTTCAAAGTAATCCCCCCTTGCTTCAAACGCACCAGCGTCATTGTTGCTCCCAATTGTCGAAACAGTTTTTATAGGCCTTTTCTGGAATGCTCTTCAATGCCAACAGCGGTTTTTCTCTTATGTCATCCCATAGAACTGCTTTAAGTTTGGGGAACAGAAAAAAGTCATTTGGTGCGATGTCTGGGGAATAGGGTGGTTGAGGTAGGATTTGTGTCCCGATTTCGCCAAAAAAATCGACACCAAGTGCGCCGTGTGAGAGCGTTGCATTGTCATGGTGTAGGATCCAATCACCATTAGTCCATTTTTCTGGCCTTTTTTTTCGAATCGCTTCCCTTAGACGGCGAAGAATGCCCAAATGCATTTCCATAACAACTCTTTGGCCTGCAGGAAGATACTCGTGATGAACAATACCCTTGTTATCCAAAAAAGCGACCAGCAACATCTTGTTTCTGGATTTCAAAATCCTGGATTTTTTGGGTCTAGGCTCACCCTGACCTCTCCACTCGGCAGATTGAGGTTTGGTTTCAGGGTCATAGCCATAGACCCAATGTCTCGTCGCCTGTGATTATCTTGTCTTTCCATTCCGGATCGGTTCTTGTCATTTACAACATGTCCTTACAGGTTGCAAGCCAACACAGTTTTTGCTCATTAGTGAGGAATCTTGGGATGAATTTTGCAGGAGTCTTTTTGAGCTTCAAATCTTCGGTCACGATCCTTCCAATCGTTGTTTTAGAGATGCCTGTGTCTTGCTCTAGCTCCAGCAAAGTGGTTCGAGGATTTTCTTTTATCAAATCGGTGATTTTTTTGCACATTTTCATCAGTGCTTTGAATTTTGGGCGTCCTTGACGAGGATCATCTCCAATGGAAATTCTGCCAGCTTTAAATCTAGAATGCCATTCAAAAACAGTTGTTCTCTTTGGGTCGTCATTGGGAATGCTTTATTAAGCATTTCAAAAGTTTCGGTTTCTGATATTTGAAGTTTCACACAAAATTCTATGCAAATCCTCTGCTTCAATTTTTGTTCTATCGTAAAATCGCCGCAGCGCTAGGTGTAACCTTTAAATAAATTAGAATGATCTTGGCGCGCGCGCACGTACCGCCTCGTTATTGGTACCACCGTGTTGCCAGATATTTTTTCTATAATAAACAGTCAAATTTACATTTTTCATTTTTTTTATGGACCCAGTCCGGGAACCTATGGACATACCTTGTATATATGCAGGTAAATAGTTTATAATTTTGAATACGGGAAGCAAAATGCGAAGTATCAAAAGTAGATTGAAGATCAGGGCGTTAACAAAATGAGAACATCTCAACGTGCTAGTGAACTTTGCTGATAGGAGGGTGCCATCTATCGGAATAAATATCTTGTATTATGCTACCACCCCGATTTTCTGTTGTCCTTTTAAAAAACCTATAGACCAAATTCATGCCTATTTTTGGTCGTCATAGAATATTCAAAATTAGCGCAATTATATTACAAATGAAGAGACATTTTTACCCCATTTATTTTTATTTCAATAATGAGGAGCTTTCGGAATATTTTCCTCCATCTTCTCAAAAGTAAAAGCTATTGATTAGTTTATATTCTGTATAGTTTTATATTTGATATTTACATAGACTCATTAGAGGTATTTTCTTATTTCTGTCATTTACATCTATCTGTTTATTTGATTATTCTTGATATTTGTAAATATAGGGATTTAATCTATGTTTAATAATATTATTGGGATGATATTTTTATGGAATTTATTTTTGTGTGAAATTAGGTTCTTGTATTGCTCTGGTATATCTATGTCAGTTTATTGAGTGCGGGTTGTTGGCGGATTCTCCATGGCTTCTATATTTGTCTTTGTGCTTTGTTCGTTATGCCGGAATGGATGATTATAGATGTTTGGAAATCTGGTTGATGTCCTGTTGATTCCTGATGTTGAAATAATTGGGAGTCTTTATTCTTTAAACAATATCTGTGCTATTTGTTTCATTTTCTAAAGATAGGAAAGTTTATCCTATGTTTTCTGGTATTCTGTGCATTGTATTCGGTAAATTAGGTTTTTATTTTCACTATGGTTCATAGATTTAGTTATAGGATTTCTGAATAATGTAGCTATTGGTAGGGTGGACACTTGAAAAATTATTGTATTTCATGCTTTTTCAGGTTTCTATTTAAAGGTATTTTAGAGGTTAACATATAATTCTCTAGGTATATATATTGAATGATGCTGAATCTTATTTTCTTTTAGTCTCATTTAATGGATTATAACTATATTTTTAATGAAGTTCGCTTGATATTCTTTTTAAATTAAAATTTCATAAACTATTGCTTTTTATTTCTTCTTTGTTTCAAAACGAGGAATACTATCACAGGTTGCTAAAATATTTGATCCAATGGGTTGGATCTCACCATTTACGACCACTATTAAACTGATTTTGCAAGAACTTTGGAAGACTGGTATGGAATGGGATGTCCCAATTCCAGAGGAACTAATAAGGAAGCTGACTTTGATAAACCCCAGGATCTTTCATCGCTAGAGCACATTCAGATCCCAAGATGCGTGGTACCAGGTAATTTTATGAAGGTAGAATTTCATGGGTTTTGTGATGCATCACAGAAGGCATATGCTGCATCTCTGTATCTAAAGGTGATCCTCTCAAAACACAAGCGCTAAGACATTTCTCTTAGTGGCAAAAACAAGAATCGCACCCATGAAGGTTCATTCACTTCCAAAGTTAGAATTATGTTCTGCTCTACTTTTGGCAAGATTAGTGAAAACTGTATATGATAACCTTCCTCTTACCATCAATGAAATTTATTTATGGTCTGATTCTACTATAACCTTATGCTGGATCAAATCCGAGCCGTGCCGATGGAAGACATTTGTGGCAAATCGAGTTGCTGAGATACACCGGCTTGTCTCCGGGGTTTGGTGCCATGTTGATGGAAGGCAGAATCCAGCAGACTGTGCATCACGAGGAATATTTCCATCCGACTTAGTAATACATCCACTATGGTGGAATGGGCCACCATGGCTAATTGAACCTGCCCTTGAAATACGAAATTCATTAATATCTCCAAGGAAGAATTTAAAGAAGAAGAAAAAATCAAGACGTATTTTGGTACAATTGAGAGTGAAATCCCATCCATTGTAATAAACTGCTCATCATTAACCAAACTGAAATGTATCATAGCTTGGTGCTTAAGATTTGTCAACAACAGTCGAATGCCTTCACATTCAAGGAACAGGGAGCCCTTAACATTAAGAGAGTTGAATGATGCCCTGTTGACAGTTGTTAAGTGTGTTCAATCTATTGAATTTTCCAAAGAAAAGCATTGCCTGTTAAGCAACAAGCCAATCCCGAAAAAGAGTTAGAATATACAATCTATGTCCCTTTTGGATTCAAGGGGAATCATTAGAGTTGGCGGACAATTAAAAATGTAAATGTTTATGGTGATCCGATTAATCAAGTTTTACTTCCAAGATCACATCATCTTACCACTCTTATTGAAAACACTGTTCATGTCCATAATCTTCACTCATCAACTCAAGCTACGCTTGCAGCAATAAGAAATATATTCTGGATACCTTCTGGAAGAAATGTTGTACGGAAAATTTTAAGAACATGCATGAAATGCACTTGATTTCGTAAGGAAGCTCCTTTTCAATTAATGGGAAATCTACCTTTTGCAAGGATCAACAGATTAAGGCCGTTTTTGGTAACTGGAATAGATTTTGCAGGACCTTTTCTTATTAAACGGATCATGGGACGTACAACTTCAACCATGAATGCTTACGTTTGCCTTGTTCATATGTTTCAGCACTCGGGCCATTCATCTTGAATTAATCAGTAGTCTGACCACAGATGCTCTCCTATCCACAATAAGAAGGTTCATTGCTCGAAGAGGTAAACCAGCAACAATTCATAGTGACAACGCCACTAATTTTGTTGGTGCGCATAAGATTATTGGGAAACTATGTCACAATGCCAGTAAAGTTCTTACGAATTCAGAGGGAATTCAGTGGAAATTTATTCCACCATCAGCTCCACATTTTGGTGGACTTGGGAAGCCGGAGTTAAGTCCAAGAAATATCATCTTAGAAGAACAATGGGCAGTGATTTGCTAAAATTTGAAGAACTAACAACATTGTTAGAACAAATTGAAGCTTGCCTGAATTCGCGACCTCTTTGTCCTCTTTCTGAGGACCCTGAAGATCTACAGGCATTGACTCCTGGTCACTTCTTAAAGGTGGTTCTTTAACTCAATAGCAATGAGTTTGCCAAATAGATGGCAATTAATTCAAAAATCAATGAATCATTTTTGGACAAGATGGTCCCAAGAATATGTGTCACAACTTCAACAAAGATCCAAATGGTGTAAGCCCTAACCCAACATTAAGGAAGGATCCCTGGTGTTGATAAAGAATGAACAACAACCTCACTAGCATGGAAGATTGGAAGAATTTCAAAGGTGTTTCCAGGAGATGACGCTAGAATCAGAATGGTAGAAGTCAAAACTGCTAATGGGACTTACAGAAGACCTATTGTAAAATTATGTTTGTTACCTATATAATGTTTCTTGATGGTCCCCCATCAAGTTGGTGGCGGGAGAATGTTTAATTTAGTTAGAATATTTATGTTATATAAAGGTTTAATGTAATTTTTATATGATTGTGTAAATATTCATTGATTTTATCATCATCACCTTTTTTGTTTTTACAAAAATGTTAAATGAAAAATAAAGTAAGAAATTAAGGGAAGTGGTTGTCCTCATGTTTACTGATCCAATGTTTTAATAATCAAAGGTTTATGTTGTATTAAAAAGTTAAACAACCACCTTGGCAGATTTTTAGGATAGAACCTACACTACGCCAATGGTTCGAAACGCGTAGGAAGTTGGATTTTCCTGTCATTTAAAAATACCCTCCCAGATAAGGAAATAGCAAGGCTCATAGATCACCAATGTCCAGTTGGTCAGTAAATTGTTAGATCTACGTACTTGCATACAATTGTATAATAAACGATGTGTGGCTATCATATATTCTATATACAGTTACGAGCGTCATTCTTCATCAGTCATTTCTGTCACCGTTTGCTTTTTGTTTGGAATGGCGCCCTCCTATTGGTCGGCTACGATCACGCCACCTTTGCCCCCCCCCCCCCCCCCCCACCCTCGCGTAAAACACGGGCGTTGCCCGGGTCATTCGGCTAGTCGAGACTATAAAATAAAGGTCGCTTCTAAATGAAAATTGACGCTAAAACTTACCCAGTCTTAATTCTAGCGGCAATTTTGACGAGAGAAGCGACCTATAGTTTTATAAATCAATATTCTCCCGGCGATTTTTCCATCTAAATAACGAGATTAATCATTAAAATTTAATTTGAAAACTGCTCAATTTTGATGTTTCTTTAGTCATTCCCCTCCCCTGTCTATATACCGCTCCGTGCAAAGTTTCCATTGCCAAAAGCAAATATGTGGGAGTCTTCAAATGATAAAGCCTATTATAAGGTCCGTTGGTTTTGTCTTCGCGACACATTTTCCAACTATTTATTTTAACTTATACGTTTTCTACTTCTAAGTATACATGGTACTTATGGCCTTATACTGCGAGTGCACCTCATATCGACACAGGTAGTAGGCAGTTCAAATTCTACAATTACAATGTGCCAGAACCCCCGTTTGTTTACTTGATCTCACTTGTAGGGTTGGACTTGAGGGCCATTGAGGCAGAAAAGTGCTCAATGCGGAATTGGGTTCCGGGTCGTGGTTGTCGAAAATATACTATGTGTATATCGTCCATTGGATTTTCTGCACCCTTTTAGGTCTTGTGTAAGTCTGCTATTATTTCTAGAATATTTCCGAAGTAGTTTTGATTCAGAAAGGAACTCTCAAGAACATATACTTTCCCAAGTTCACGTTTACATTATGTGTATCTCTCAAATTATCACACTTTATTCCCAAAATTTTAATCCAAGGACGTCGTGAAATGGTTGATATATTCTTGTTTATCACATTTTTTTTTCAAAAGATAATTATTTTTCTCAAATGTTACCCTAGCCAAAACTTCATCTTCGTGTCATCAAACGTTTTCAAAACGACATTAGTTGGGTTCGGCTCTGATTTGCACTTTTTTTTTTAATTAACCAATCAACTTGTTGATATTAATGCACGTGTATCAATTTTATTTTTTCTTTCAATTAGCAGTTTTGTGAAAATTCGATTTTAGAATCAATATCCAAAGTAAATTTTTCTTCAAAATCTTCACACTCGATCGAATTTACATGACGCGATACGTTTAGTTTTGGTTTCACGAAATTGGATTTTTCAGTGTTAACATTTGATCTATACATTTTCTTAGAGTGACCTAACTTTTCGAATTTTAAACAAGATCATGCTTTAAATTTGCAATCAAATTCTCTGAGTATCCTCAACATCTAGAACAGAAATATTTATTTTTAATTCCTGTTTCCTGTGCCTGGATTTATCATAGCCGGATATGGACAAATTTCCAAATTGCCTTTTAAAATTTGGAAATTAATGTTGGAAACTGAATGCTACGACTACAGCTAGCGCCACACTGACCTTATCATCACCACTATAGTTTTGTTTACTTCTTCTCACTTATCTATATACTGTAAATGTGTTCGCTATTTTAACTTTCTTTTACTAAAAGGATAAAAAATGTTATTATCGTATAATCATCAACGGCCTCATGCCTTCATACAAGCTGTAAGTACCTAAATCTTACAACAATCAGATTATGACACTGAATATTGCATGAAATTGAAAATGACGAGTTAAAACAAAAAAAGGCTTAGATAAAAATGGTGTCACTCCGAGCCACGATGTAACCCTAGATAAGCTCGACGGCTATAACTACTCACTATGGTCTTTTAAACTTGAAATGCTCTTGCAAAAGGAAGATCTTTGGGAAGTTGTCACCGAAAAATATTTCGGACGAACCTAAAATCGAATTGAAAAAGAAAGACTCAAAAGCTAGAGCTATCATTAATCTAAACATCGCCGACTCACAAATAGTGCATGTCAAAAATCTACCAACAGCCAAAGCTACCTGGGACACTCTTTAAAATATCTATGAAAGAAAAACGCTCTTAGGAAAAATTTATTTGCTAAGGAAACTATACAGCTTAAAACTCGAAGAAGACAACGACATGCAACAGCACATTACTACCATGATGGAACTAGTTGACAAACTTCGAACCATTGGCGAAACACTAAAGGACTCTCACATCACGGCTATACTGCTTTTCTCGCTTACAAAGAGCTATTCCAATCTCATCACGATGCTGGAATCAAGGCCTAATGAACTAACGCTTGAATTCACCAAGAACAAACTCCTTGATGAACACGCGCGCAGAGTAGAATGCTCGAAAGACGAAAGCACTAAATCAAAATCCTTCAAAAGCCTCTACAGAGTTTCAAGCCAATGAAGAGAAAAAGAGAAGAAATTCTGTTCTTTGTCTCAAACCATTCCAAGGAAGAATGTTGGCACTATTAAAAGCAAAACAACGGCAAAAAAAGAGTACAAATATGAAAATTTCAAGAGTGGAAACTTACCAAAGTACACAAATCAGTCGAGGTTCATCCAAGAACAACCAACAAATCATACAACAACAAAAGGAACTAAACCAAAAGCTCTCAATTGCACTCAACGAGAAACAAGTGTACACAACTGGTTCATAGACTCTGGAGACACATCTCATATGACGTACGATGAAAGCTTCTTCACTGAACTTAACAGAGAACAAGCACAATATTTTGTGGTTGCAAATGGCAGTAAGCTGTAGGTAAAATGCATAGGACAAGGAGAAAGCAAAGTCATCACACCCCAAGGAAAGACTGACACCTTACTTCTCACAAAAGTCCTCTACATCCCCGAACTATCAGACAACCTTCTGTCAGTAAGTGCAGCCACCTCCAACGGATGTAAAGTAACGTTCAAAAGAGATTGGTGTACCATCGAAAGAGACAACACAGCCCTCGCGAACGGTATACTTGATAATGGAATATACCGACTCAACCTGAATGACAACTTCCAAACTTGCACATTCAAAGCAAATGTAGCAAAACAAAACCACTGCAAGAACAAAAATTGCGTCATGCTCTAGCACGACAGACTAGGACACAGAAATATAGAATCAATTAAGATAATTCAAAATGACCACCTAGAAAGAGGTCTTAGTCTAAATAACTGCTCGCACAGCACAGACTGCGTTCAGTGCATTCAAGGAAAACTCGCCGAAACCCCATTTCCAAAGAAGACAGAGTACAGAGCAACTGAAACGCTTCAACTCGTCCACAGTGATTTCTGCGGTACACTACCAACTAACTCTCTTAGCGGGAAGAGATACTTCATCGCCTTCACTGACGACTATAGTAGATACACGAAGATCTACCTTCTGAAAGAAAAAGACGAAGTCTGTGAAAAAATAAAAGGACTACGTTATCTCAGCACACACGGAATTCGGAAAAAACAGTGATAAAATACAGTGATGCCACATGGGCAAGCGACAACACCGATAGAAAATCACTAAGCTGAAACTTGTTCCTACTAGGATTAAACCCCATCTAATGGATGACTGGGAAACAAGGTTGCGTATCTCCTCATCCACCGAAGCGGAACTAATCTCCGCAGCTGAAACCTCACAAGAACTGTTGTGGCTCCTCGACTTTCTGAAGGATCTCGAACTGGAACAGAAAGCTCCAATCTACTTCCACCAAGACAATAAATCATGTCTCAAGATATGTTCATCCGAAAAAGTGTCTTCCAGGACCAAGCACATCGCAACCAAGATACATCACCTGAAGGATCTTCAGAAGAAGGCAGTGATAAAAAAAAAATGACCTACTGCCCGACAGGCTACATGAAGGCGGACATCTTGACCAAGCCGCTACCAAGGCCGACATTTGAGAAGTTAACGTAACAACCACGTGACGTCTCCACATTCATGCCGAGGATTGTGGTAAACTGAATGCTACGACTACAGCTAGCGCCACACTGGCCTTATCATCCCCACTATAGTTTTATTTACTTCTTCTCACTTATCTATATACTGGAAATGTGTTCGCTCTTTTAACTTTCTTTTACTAAAAGGATAATAAAGGTTATTATCGTATAATCATCAACGGCCTCATGCCTTCATACAAGCTGTAAGTACCCAAACCTTACAACAATTAATTTTAATATACTTTCAAACCACATAGAAGTATGAAACTTTTAACACTGACTCAGACCAATGAACAATACGAGTGAACAAATTTTCAGACTTCTGGGTGGTCGGAGTGACCAGAAATGAACAAAATTCTATATTTCTATGTTATGCTCCTTACAAGGAAGGGACCAATCCGCCGCACAAGCAGGCTTTCTATCTATTTAAGGCCTAATCCCCACGGAACTTTTGATTCTAAGTTTTGTAAATTTATGGCTATATAAAAACTGACTGAATAATTAATAAGTAAAAATACATTTTTCAAAAAAGCTTTTATTTAAATGCACTAAAATGGAAAAAATAAAATATTTTATCTTCTGTTATTGAGTAATTAGATGTATCTGAGTGAATCATCATGAATTTCGAACCTAATGTGATTTAATATGTAGCAACTGATTAGAGATTTTTATAAGTGTTTGCTATATTTTACCTCTTCTCTAAATATGATCGTCCCCCGCCGCTTTTATTTTCACTCAGATACATCTAATTGCTCAATGACTAAAGATAAAATATTTTATTTGCCCTTTTTAGTGCATTTAAATAAAAGCTTTTTTAAAAATGTATTTTTACTCATTATTTATTAAATATCCAAAGCGATATTTTGTGTTTACATATTCCTAACTAAATATGTAATAGCATTTAAATTTTCTTCAATAATATATATATTTATCGTAATTTAAACAATGTGATATGTTGCATTAGAGCGCCATCTGTTATCAAAATTCGAAACTATTTTAAAGGCGTAAGATTCTTTTTTGAAATTAAACAATTTGAACAAAAAGAATCTTACGCCTTTAAAATAGTTTCGAATGTGATATGTAAGTAATAAAGTATGACGTCTTTTCTAGTCGTCTCAAAGTGACACCAGCTTGCCACGGGACACCCGGGGGATCCAGAGAGGGACAAAAAGGGCGTTGGTCCAGATGTTGACAGTTAGTTAGGTTACGGTGGATATTTTCGGACAGCCCCGCTCAGTTCTACGCCATTATCATCTCACGACAGGCCCGCTGAGTCTAGGTCTGTTGTCATCTCACGGCGGCCCTCGTGGCCACCGCCGTTTTGGTTCCTCCCTTTCTCCGCGGCTTCATGCAGGACGCCGAGCTTTCCTTAGTTAATCCTCAACTTTCCCCTGGTCCTGGTGCCACGTGAGACGTACTAGGAGAGCGTCTTTTGATCCCGAACTTTGTCCTTACTGTCCCGTGCGGACTTCCCACTCTGCACGCCTTGCCACTCAACCCCGACTGCTTCCAACTCACTTGTTGGCTTACCCGGGTTTACGACATATATATTCTGCAAATTTCAAAAATTATATTTTCAAAAAAATATATTTGTTACTTCTGTGTATTTACTAAAAAAATTAAAAATTCTCGCTATAATTCCACAGGTATATTTTGAATCAAAATAATTCCTTAAATTGTGTCTTGCCCTTTATAAAGCTGAAGAGTTGTATTTGGATTGGTTCTCATCGTGTGTGCGTGTGTGACAATTGACAATTAAAAAATATTTATTGTCATCTTAGACAATATTACATTTCAAAGGCAATGAGAGAGAAAGAAGAAAAGAATATATACATGAAAAATGAAATATAATACATGTATGATACATATTTTACAAGGGGGGTGATGGAAGAAAACCTCGACGCTGGAGGGTCCTGGACCAGGCGATGAGCGGGTCCTCCACCGCTTCTCCGAGCCCAACCTGGACAAAGTAGCGATAAATTCGCAACTTTGCCGACGCCAGGATGGAAAGGGCGTCGTCCTCAAGGCCGGACCCGCCGAAGATCCAAGCCTCAGGTCAGGGGGCCGCCCTATGATGTTAAAGGCCTCTCTAATGAGGGGCCTGATGGAGGGACAGCACCAGTAACGGTGGCTGAGGGAGCGGTCGATGGACCCGCAGGCAGGACAGGAGGGGCCGACCGAGGCAGGATGGGCCGGATGGGGCAGGGCGTGGAAGGCCAACTTGAGGGCCGCGTCGGCCTCGTGGCCCGAGAAGGCGCAGCGCCTCAGCGAGGCCCAGTCGATCCTAGATGGTGGTGGACCGATGGTGGGCGACCATCTCGAGGTGAACCTTGAGATGGGCGTGGCGGCGAGGCGCGGGCGATCCAGGGCCCGTCGGGCCGAGCGGGTCGTGAGGCCGTTGAGGAACGGCGTAGCCATCCCCCGCAGCACCACGGCCGCAGCTAGGGAGCTAGATGAAGGCGTGGACTCCGCCCCGAAGCCCACGGCGTTCTCGGAGGTCAGCCTCCGACAGAAGGCGCCCAGGGCCGCGACGTCAGCCAGGGCCGAGCGCGTAGGTCGGGCGGTGAGGTGTTCCTCCACGGTGAGGTCCCGGACTCGGGCTCCGCGCCAGCGGGCGGGGGCCAGGAGGTCGGGAGGGCGGAGGAACCGGCAGCCGCCGATGATGGGAAGGTCCAGCAGCTGAGCTGTGGCGACCGCCCGGTGGTTGAGGCCCAGGATGTTGGAGGCCTCCTCCCACAGCTTCAGCAGTCGGAGACGGCGGGGCTGGAGACGGGTGCCGTCCGGTGGAGGGTGGATCCAGGCTTCACCGCTGTTGCCGCCGACCAGCCAGCTGAAGGCATTTCTGCCCCCGCGGAGCGCGACCTGCACACCCTGGAGTTGGGTTGCCAGGTCGAGGAGGCCGAGGCCTCCGATGGCTACGGGCCTCGCCATGACGGCGGCGGGAAGCCACGCCGTGTGCTCGGGCCCCCAGACGAACCTCGCTAGTCGGGCCTGCAGCTTGGCGATAGTCGGGGGTGATGGCAGGTACCCGTGCAGGTGATGCTGGATGGTGGAGCCCACCAGCGAGTTCGCCGCTCTAGCTCGCCCGACGAGGGATAGGCCGCGGGTGAAGGGCGTCCATCTGCGGCAGGCGGATTCCAGGAGGGCGAGGAGATGCTGCTCCTGATGGGCTACGGAGCTCCTGGGGGCGATGTCGAGCCCGAGGACCCTGATGGAGGTGGTCGACCAGGAGGCGCCGAGAGGGGAGTCGCTGCGGTTGCGCCAGGCGCCGCACCAAAGGCCCGCGCTCTTCGCGAGGTTGATGGCGATACCGGAGGCCCGCTTGAAGTCTTCGAGGACGGTCGCCACCCGCTCGAATTCTTCGTCGCGATGGAATAGGAGGACGATGTCGTCGGCGTAGGCGATGACGTTGCCCACGCCGAGGGTCGACTCCAGGCGACGCAGCAGCGGCCCCGTAGCGATGCTAAAGAGAGCGGCACTCACGGCGCAGCCCTGCCGTAGGCCGTTGAGGAGGGGGAAGGCGGTGGTGTGAAAGCCTCCGGCCCGGATCGTTGCGTCCGCTCCGGCGTACAAGATGTTAATCCAGCCCATGAAGGCTGGCGGGAGGCGGAGGGACGTCATCAGGGACTCCAGGAAGCCGCGGTCCAGGGAGTCGAAGGCGGACTCCAGGTCGACGCCCATGACGGCCAGCAGCGAGCCCATGGCGGTTGCCTCTTCAACAGCATCCGTCACCTTGGCGATGTTCCAGGACGGGGACCTCCCGGGGACGGCGTAAGTCTGGCATTCCGGCACAAGGGTCCGCAGGTGGGGCTTGAGGCGCCGGTGAAGGATGGCGGCCAGGACCCTGTAGTCGGCCGAGGGCAGCGCGACGGGCCTGTAGCCGTCAAGGCCACGACCTCCGCGGGCCTTGGGCACGAGGCAGATGGAGCTGCGCCGCGTCGACGGAGGTAGGGTACCGCGGAGCCGTGATGCCGCGAACACCCTGGCCAGAATTTCCGCGAAGAAGTCCTCGTTGAAGGCGACGAGGAGTTCGTACGGCAAGCCGTCCCAGCCGGGGGCCTTTCCGCGAGGGAGGTGCTCGATGGCGTTGGCGATCTCGCTGGGGCTGATGTCCGGCCAGTGGAGCGGGTCCTCCTCACTCAGCTCGGGGGTGGTGGTGGGCGCGCTGCTGGCGATGAAGGCAGCTCCCGCAGCTGGATCGGTAGTGGGACGGGCGAAGCGGGGCCGGAAGGTCGCGAACGCCCTCCGCCGAAGCTCGGGGCCCTCGATGACGTTATCTTCGTCGTCCCTGATGACGCTGACCGGGCGTCGGAGGCGGATGGCGCGTGCCTGGTCCGGCAGCGATGGGTAGTCGGCCCGGATGGAGGAGGCCTCGACCTGCGCCGCGATGTAACGTCTCGCCCTGTAGACGTAGCTGTCGCTGGCAGCGTGGCGTGGGTCGTGCAGGGATCTGGCCTCCGCCAGCAGCCCCGCCTTGATGGAGGTCCACCTATCCCAGAAGGTCCCGTCGTCGTCATCGTGCGCTGTGTCTTCCTCCAACTCCCGGATGTAGCCAGCCAGATGTTCGAGAGCAAGGCCCGAGCGGAGCATCGCGGCCAAGCGAGGCTGGGTGGGGGAGGAGACGGCGGTGGTGGGCGGGCCCACCTGGAGCAGCACGAGGCGGCGATCCGAGAGGTGGTAGTGGCTGGTCGCGTAGATGGACACGCGATCCAGGACTCCAGCAGGGACGAGGATCCGGTCCAGGCGGTTGGATTCGACTTGGTCGCCGTGCATGGCGACTCTGGTGGGCAGGTGGGCGGCATCGAACTGGGTGGCCACGTCGACCAGCGCGGCCAGGTCCAGAAGAGCGGCGAGGGCATCCGATGATGATGATGATGAGGGGGCCCGATCCCTGATGTTAAAGTCGCCGATGATCCAGCAGGCCACCTCCTCCTCCTGTGCCGCTGTCGCCGCCAGGAGCTCCAGTTGTCGGTTTCTCTCCCGGGGTTCATGCGCCAGATGAACGGCGATGGCCGTCATCTCCTCGCCGTGGACATCTATTGTTGCCAAGGCGATGTGGCCCGGCCACAGGATACGCTGTTGTAGCACGGCTACGCCTGGTCCGAAGACGCAGGCGATTCCGGATCCCGAGATGGCTACGGGATGGGCCAATACAACAGCGCTGTAGCCGAGGCAGAGGTCTTGGCCGCTGCCCAGATGAAATGCGTTTGTCTCCTGGACAAACGCGATGTCCACGTGATGTTGCCTGAGGAGATGACAAAGGGCAAGGCTCCTCCCCCGAGTGGCGAGCCTTCGCGCATTGATGGTGGCGACGCGGTAACTCATTGGGGCCGTCCCTCACGCAGCACCTTCCTGGTCTTCTGGAGGGTTTTGCGGATGGTGGAGTTGGAGTCTAGGCACAAGGCCTTGATGGTTTCGTGCAACTTGTCGAGGGCGGTGAACTGTGCCTCTGTTAGCGTGGGCGCTCGCTTCTTCATGGTGGTTTCAGAGGTGAGGAGCTTCTGAGCCTCCTCGCAGTTTAGGTCGGGCAGCTTGTCCCAGTCGATGGAGGGGTTGGGGGACTTCCTGAGGTGCTCCAGCAGCTGTTCGAGTGCGGCCTTTCCCCGGGCAGGCGTGGCGGGAGGTGAGGACAGCTTCTCCACCGACATCTCGTGGTCGAGCGGAGGGATGCGAGGCTCGGGGGGCCGCAGGGCAGCCAGGGGAGCAGGGTGGGCAGCAGGGGCGGGGTGGGTGAGATCCATCTGTTCGGCAGGCTGGTGTGCCGAGGGGATCGCCTGAGCCTCGGTTGAAGTCTTTGCCGGTTGGACAGGGGACGCCGGTGTTGCGGGCGCAGGTGCCGGCTTCCTTGGTCGCTGAGGAGGAGGGAGGGGGGCCTTGCTCGGTGGGAGACGCTGTTTGCCTGGGGCTGCTGTTCCCTTGCCTGGCGAGCGCTGGGCAGTTGGCTCTGCGGTGGCCCTGCTTGCCGTACTTGGAACACTTGATTCCAAAGGAGAGGAAGGCCGACAGGGTGTCTCCCTTGGATTGGATGTTCAGTCGGGTGGGCAGCGTCTCCAGCCTTACACCCTCGCGGAGCAGGATGAACGCCTCCCGGCGGCCGTCGGTGAAGGTGAACTCCCCCATTTTGACCAGGATGGGGGCGATGGAGGTGACTTTCCCGGATTGGCCCAGGGTGTTCACGATGGTGCTATCCTCCACAAAGCCGGGCAGGTTGGCCACGACTATACGTTCCGCCCTCTTGCGAAAGGGAAAGACCTTGAGGGACGTACCCTCGATTTCCAGGCCGTCCGCGACCAGACGGTTCGCAAGTTCCTTGTTCGCGAGACCCACGATGTAGTGGCCGTTCATTCGATTGAACTGCGTGATGCTTTTTGGCCCCCCGAGTAACGTGCTCATGGCCTTGAGGTAGGAGTAGTCCGGGATGTCTGGGCACAGCTCCACGAAGACGTAGTTCTCGTGGTTGGTAGTGGCCTGCCTCGCCCTGGCGTCGGCGATGTTGGCGCGTGTCGCCTTGATCTCCTGAGGCGGCACTGCTCTCGGCCCTGTTGGCCGCTTCCGCTGCTGGGGTCTGCGCTGCTCTCCAGGCTTGTTGGGCTGCCTTGCAGCGTGCTCAGGTGATGTTGAGCCGTGGCGCCTCTTCTTGCCTTTCACGACTGTGTAGCCGTCGTTGGAGTCCACCTCCGCCATCTCAGAGTCTCCCCAATTCAGCGAGGCTGGAATAGCTGGAATTTCGCTGGACGTAGCAGCAGTCAGCGGCGCCGTGACGTCACGCGCGGCGGCCGGATTTACATGCTTAACGCCTGCCGGCGAATTTGCATTTCTTTGAAATTCAGAGGAATTTTCAGTAGATTTCATCATATTTCCGTTTTTCGGCGATAACTCCTCGCCGGTTTGTGACAGGATGCTGGGCCTTTCAGGCTCTTGATCAGCAGAGCCTGGGCTACCTTTTGGTACCGAATTTGCCAGGTTCAGCGCCTTCCACACGCACTCAAAAGGCGAAAACGGCGGAGCTCGCGAAAGCGTGGCCGCACGCCCGAGTGTGTGTGTGTGTGCATCTACAATTACAAAATATTATCTCCACAGTTTCATTGAACCTCCAAAAGCAAACGATATGAGCATTATAATGATTATAAATATTTATATATTTAAAATATAAGGCTTATTTTGATTTGTAATAAGATTATTTATTAATCCAATATTTCGATGGACCAATCGTCCATCTTTTACGAGGTCTTTTGTTATGAAGCACGCAGCAGGTCGCGTGTTCAGGTGAGCCACGGACGTGTTGCAAGCTTGTTGGGCGATAAACCATCTAATATATACATTTTAAACAAAGTAAATATAATCAAAAGAAAAACAATGCAATATATATAAATAAATATTGATAATTAAGAGATTTTTCGAATTAATTAAACAAATAAAAATACCATAAAAATTGAAATAACTGTGAAATAAATATATAAATAATAGTAATAAATATCTGATTTAATATTGAAATAAAATAAAATAAACATATAAATAACAAAATCAACTAAGAGGTTCTAAACTGAGTATATACATCTGGTAAGTCAATTTTTCTATTAATACTATTTTTATTTTCTAATGAGCTCCAGCTTTCTAAAAATAATCGGCAATGTTTTTTTTTTGATATTTTGATATATTGCAGATGTGTGATCGAAGTCTGGAGTGTGGCCATTGTTGAATGCGTAATCTACCAGTAGGGATGTCGGACTATGATGTTTTAGTGCAGATTTGTGTTGGTTGATTCTTTCTGAAAAATATTTGCTGGTTTCTCCTATATATATTGCCTAAGAGGATATACATGGTATTTTATAAATTACATTGGTTCTATCTTCTGGCTTATAAATTTGTTTTGTGTCGGGGTGACGGAAGATGCCTCTCAAAATTTGGTTGGGTTGATATCTTGTTGTTATATTATGTTTTTTTAACTTCTGGCTATTCTTTCACAGCCATAGATGTAAGGTAAGGAACAAAATATGTTCGGAGTTAAGACCTGTCTATTGTATTGTACATATTTATATGTGATTCTACTGTCCTAAACACATATGTCCATAGTTTGCTTGAATACCATTTCTGAGATTCCACCCTTCAGTGTAGTACATATAAGCACAGTAGTCCAGTACAGTATTGGAGCTCTAAGAAGAGGTCTGGTGGATTAAATTGGCGAAATTGCTGGGAGGGTTCATCACTGATGAGCCGGGCCCTCCCAATATTTTTCATTGCATTAAGGACAGTAGAATGTTTGAGTAAAAGAAAAATTCATGCTTTCATTTACTATACTAATCATAGTTGAAGTCATAGTAGATCATAGTAAATTCAAATATTCGTTTTGTATGGTTATAGAGGGAACCTTGAAGCGCGAATATTGGTTTTGAATTAATCGGTCTTGTGTTAATTTTGAACATTTGTTCCTAGAGCTCGGGTTTCCCTCCTCATTGAAGAAATTTTATTACAATGCAGTTTATAACGTTAACCTTCTCAAATCCGTAAGTACTGGGCCTAAGGTCGCTGCAAGACGGTCGTAGTGATCAGGAATCATAACATTAAAAATATAGCTTTATGATAATAAATGTGTATATGTGATAACCGAGGGTCTCTCGCTGCGGTGTGGTAACCGAGAGGGGCAAACCTGTAGTAACCGAGAGGGACAGTCAGGGCGTGGAGAGTTTTCCAGTAACTCTCTGCACCTTGGGGACCTTTAACAGTTCTCACACAGTACAGGCAGTCGTGGTCGAGGCAGAGTAAAAGCTTGGGAATGTCCACACAAAAAACGAAGAGACA
>CP092865.1:37715437-37765415 GCA_030710605.1 Cordylochernes scorpioides | reverse complement strand
TTGTGCACTTACAAGTGTGTCATTTGGTTACCCTGGTGGGGCTGGACATTTGAAAGGTCATTGGAACAATTTTCTATTTAGAAAAACATTGCCCAACACAGGATTCAATCCTGAGTCCTGGCTATCAAAAATAGATGGTTTATAGGACTCATCCCCCACACAGAAGTTGAATTACACCAAGATTCTTTCAAGGAAGGAATCAATAAGAAAGAAGAAAGTTTTGGAAATTTGGAAGGTTTAATTTTTCAAGGGTGAGAAACAGATTAGGTACTATTATTATTAAATATGTGCAGGTATTGTGGAGGGAGGTTTCGGTTAAAACTGTTTATTTGGATTGATGTTAATGCTTACAGAAAGAGACACTGTTGTTATAATTCTTTTGCTGCCCTAGCAAACTCTTATTTGCAATTTTTTTAACAGCCTCATACACATATGTGAAAATGAAAATTTATTTATTTTTGTATATTTGTAAAAGGTTATTTATTATTTCCATTGTCACAATTAAAATTTTAATAAGAGAGAAGGTAAAAAGACAAAGAGACAAAACATGGCTTCATCTGGTCTCTTAGAGAAGACTGGTGTCAAATCAGTGGGTTTGATTTTAGTAAGCATTGAATTTAAAGATATCAATTTAAAAGGTTGAAAAAGTGGTTGAAGTAAGTGTTGAATTGTAGCGATGAGGTTTTACAGTATATAATAATAACCAATTACTATTATTGCAATCTTCTGATATAAGGCAGGTACCTCCTCACGTACGATGGTTAAGTGGTTTTGCTGATTTTTGTCATCGTTAAGTTATGCATATAGTGCCCAACAAGGTTTTAGAAATTGCAGAATCAGTCAATATTATGTGATTTTATCTTCTTTCTTATCTCCACTCAATCATATTAAGGTATCAATCCTATAGATATGTGATTTTATTATTTTTGGACAATAGTGGTAAGTCTTAATTTCACTATAAATTGCTAAAAAATTCGATTTTTTGTTTTATGACAAAGAAGACATTTCCAGAGGCAAAATTTGGTGAAGAATTGATTTTTAGTTTCAGGATTCATGTTCTTTAAAGCAAGTTTTTATTATTTTATAATTACATGTGTAAAAGCATTTATAGAATGCCAAAATGTTTTAAAATTCCTTTTTATATAGAAATAAATTATGTTTTTAAATGGCATTTATTTGTTTATAACAGGCTGAGGTTGTGCGTGTCTTAGTTATCTTTCGAGTTAGCTAAAATATTTTAAGTATATATGTGACACGAGAAAAACTGTTGGGATTATATTGATATAAATTAAATTGAGGCTTTTGGCACACAAACGTTTATTTTGAGCTATATCATAAATATGTGCAAGACCGCTTTTGATGTCAACATTTTATGACAAACATCGTCGATTTTTTTTAGGTAATCACCTTGTAAATTCTACAAATATATGCTATACTGTGTTTATTTATGTTACTTCAATTAAGTTTTGAGATGTGATTATTTTTGTAAATATAAACTAAACTCATCTCTCAAAAGAAGTGCGTATTAATCAAATTGAATTACTTTATTTTAAAATAATAAAATTATATTTGTGAATTTGTGGCAAATATTAAGTTTACCTACCTTTAGAATATAAAATCTTGATAGTTTGATCTTTAAAAATGTATATTTTTTTCTTTAGACATAAAGCGTTGAGAGCTATAAAATTTGTAGATGTATGAAATTTGGCTACTCTGTAAAACATAAATAGAATTAATTGCATTCATATTTTAATCTGTGGATATAATTTTTCTAAATAAAATTATTTTTAATTTTTTAATATTAAAATGGCAATATACTCATTAGAAAAATAAAAACAAATAACTATGAAATTATTTTTCTTTCAAATATTTTGTTTAAATACTATGTACCATGTGTTACCAGAAGCTTAAAACATTAAAATCACTAAAATATTTTTAAAAATGACATTTATTTATTTCAATTCAAAACGCTATGTCCCCCTAGGGACACTTGCGCTAAATGTACATACAAATATAACAAAGAAAATATTCAACATTTCAGTGGAGTCGTCTCGTTCACCGCAAAATAATCAATTTTCAACAAATTTATACATTCTCTCCCCAGCAGGGCCTTTTTTTTTTCACCTTTGACTACTACTGCTCGAAGCATTGAAGTCTTGCCCTGAAATTCCACCTTAACGATAACTTCGCCTAAAATTGGTACTACTGTCCCGTCATATGTCTTGATGATCATTCTGATAGTTTTTAACTGTGCATTTGGAAGATACATCTTGAAATCATTCTCCAATATCAAGGTTAGACAACTTCCCGTATCCAATTCAAAATCTATAAAATTTTCCTCGACTTTCAATCTTATGGTATAGGGAGGGACACTTGTCGTATTATTTATTCTATAATCGTGTGGTGTCCTCATGCATGTAATTTTTTGGATCAATTCCTCCTCTCCCTGATCATCCATCTGATGTATCGTATTCTGTTGGCTCGCCTGTTCCCTAATAAGATATACTTCATGATTCCTACATACTGGGGCAATGTGACCTTTTTTTCTGCAGTTGAAACACACTGCGTCCTTGAATCTACAGGAGTCTCTATGCAAATTTCCACAATGTTTGCATTTTCTTTTTCCATTTTTGCATTTTGATATGTCTTTATATTTAAATTACTGACATTTGTTTACACACAAATACAAAAACAATTTATTCTCGAAACATCTTTTGATTACAACATGGATGATGATGATAAAACAGAATATAAAAAAATCAATGATAATTAATACACAACAACTCCTCCCCATTAAGTCAAACACCAATCAGATGTCAAAAATCTTAGTAGGCTTCCTTATTCTTGAGGACCTCCTCAAGACAGGCTGCGGAGTCACTGCAGGAGTCTATTGCTGGAGCATCTTGGGTTTCTTCGCTCTCAGGTAGCACTTGTGGAGTCGACGATGTAGAAGGCAAGGGTTCATTTTCTCCACAGCTCCTTACCTGATCCAAGTGTCTATTGATAACTCTTCCATCATCAGTTTCCACTTTAACTGAGACAGGACCTGTTTTTTCACAGACCACTCCAGGTAGCCATTTAGGACCATGGTAATTCCTAGCCACAATCTCCTGTCCTTCTTCCACCGCTCTATGGGGTCTCCATGTTCTCATGAATTTTTCTGGATGACATTTATTCAGAAGACATTTTAAATTCCTATTCATTAGAAGCTGAGCTGGAGATTTTTGGGTTGTGTTATTGATAGTTATTCTCATTGTTATGAGAGATCTAGCCAACCTGGTTGACCAATCACCATTGTCATTTTTTCTAAGAAGATTTTTCAAAGTTTGTATGGCTCTCTCTACCTGGCCATTAGAGGCAGCGTGATATGGAGCACAGAGAATGTGTCTTATACTGTTTCTTTTTAAGAATGTCTGAAATTGATCGGAAGTAAAAGAAGTTCCGTTATCCGAAACAATTACATCTGGCAAGCCATGAGTAGCAAACATTTCTCTTAAAACTTTAATGGTAATTTCAGCAGAGGTTGATGGCACGATTTTTGCTTCTGTCCATTTTGAAAAAGCATCTACTGCTACTAAAAATAATTTTCCTTGAAAGGGACCAGCATGGTCGATGTGTAATCTTGACCAAGGTCTGGAAGGCCAAATCCAGGGGTATACACTAGTCTTTGGTGGATCATGACTACAAGACAAACAGATTCTACAATATTAGATACCAATCTCTCAATGTCCTTGTCCATATTAGGCCACCAGCATAATCCTCGAGCTAATGCCTTAGTTCCCACTATACCAACATGGGTGTCATGCAAGAGATTTAAGATGTCTCTTCTCAACTTTTCAGGAATTATCACTCTGCTCCCCCACAGCAAGCAATCTTTGTGAACTGAAATCTCACTAGACCTGTTGGAAAAATCTTTAAATTTCTCCTCATACCTCTGCTCAGGCCACCCATTCATTGCCCAAAATTTTATCCTAGACAGAATAGGATCCTTATTAGTTAACTTTGCAACTTCAGAAGAACTAACAGCAGCATTTTCTGACCCAATGAAAAATACTTCAGGTGGGTTTGGAACTTCACTTGGTGATTCATTCAATGGAAGTCTACTGAGTGCATCTACATTCCCATTTGTCCTTCCTGGTTTATATTCTATAGAGTATGAATATGCAGACAGAGTTAGGCACCATCTTAACATGCGAGGTGATAAAACTTGAGGTATCGGTTTACTAGGGTGAAAAGGCCAATTAGAGGTTTATGGTCTGTCAAAATTTTGAATTTCCTCCCCAGAAGATACTGATAAAATTTAGATACAGCAAATATTACTGCCAATGCTTCTCTATCAATCACAGCATATCTTCTTTCAGTTTTATTCAAGGTCCGGGAGGCGAATACAACTGGTCTTTCAACTCCATGATCTACTTGGGACAATATGGCTCCAATGCCATACTCAGAAGCATCACAGCTGACCAGAATAGGCAGATTATCATCAAAATGAGCTAGAACAGACTCAGAACTGATTAAGCTTTTAGCTTCTTTAAAGGCTCTTTGATGCTCTCTGTTCCATTTCCAAGGATTATTACTGTCTAAAAGTCTATGAAGAGGTTCAACTACTGTGGCTTTATTTCTTAAAAACCTCTCATAATAATTTAAAAGTCCTAAAAAAGACATCAATTCTTTTTTATTAGATGGTGGTCTGGCATCTTTAATTGCTCTCAACTTTTCTTCGGATGGATGAATTCCTTTATTGTCAATTTTCATTCCTAAAAATTCAATTTCTGGAACATAAAATTTACATTTATTTCTTTTAAGTCTGAGTCCTGCTTCCTTGAAACGCAAAAGAACTTTTTCTGTTTTTTTTTAAGGTCACCACAATTTATTCCTTATATAAGGACATCGTCCAAATAAACTGCTACTCCATCAATCCCCATTAGAAGAGTGTCCATAAATCTTTGGAAGTTTCCGACTGCGGAATTCAATCCAAAGGGAAGACGTTTAACTCTATACAATCCTCTGGGCGTATTAATGGTAAGAATTTCAGAAGATTCATCATCCACCTTTAATTGTTGATAGGCTTGGGCCATATCTAATTTAGTAAATACCTTACCACCTCTTAGCCTGTCCAAAAGTTGTGGAATTGTGGGCAGTGGATATTTATCTGGGTTGGTATATAAGTTAACTGTTGTCTTGTAATCATGACAAATCCTTATTGTTCCATCATTTTTTAGAACCGTAACAATTGGTGATGCCCATTTAGAAAATTTTATTGGTTCAATAATTCCTTGCTCTTCCAGGGATTTCAGCTTTTTATTCACTAACTCTCTTAGAGCAAAAGGCACTGCCCTGGCCTTTACAAATTTTGGCACAGCATTTTCAGGAAGATCAATGTGAATTAAAGGGCCATTGTAAGCATCTATTTCTTCCTTGAACAATTCCTCGAATTCAGGAGATATCGGATTACTTCCATTTATATTCAAGAAATTTATTTTTAAATGGAACGCTCCGAACCATTGTCTTCCTAGAATATTAGGACCCAGTCCATCAGCCACCAAAATTGTCATGCTTTTTGTGCAATTTGCGACTTTAGCCATCACATTGAGTTTTCCTAGAATTTTTACTTTATCTGATGCCCATGTTCTTAAAGAAACATCAGATTTACTAAGTTGCGTCATTTTCCAGTACTTTAAATAGGTTTCTTTATTCAGTATTGAATACATACTACCTGAATCTATTAGCATTGCTATTTCATTTCCATCTAAATTTGCTGTAATGTAGAATGGACAAATTTCATCATCTGTTTTGAGGTTATTCAAAGATGGATCACTAAAACTATTATTTTTATTATGTAAATATGTAAGGTTATTTGCTTTTGTTAAACAAGCCTTTTGTAAATGACCTATTTTGCCACACTTAAAACATTTAGCATTTTGGAATTTACATACTTTTGGCAAGTGGTTGCCCTTGCAACGAATGCAAACCAGTTTGTTTACACTTTTTTTAAAACTATTAGAATTGACTTTATTTGGCTTAAACTTAGGCGATTCAAATTTATTTAATTTACTAATTACATTTAATTCTGGCATTTTTTCCTGTAGAATACTTGCATCTGCACTAGCCGATTCATCACACAGTGCCAAATTCACAGCTTTTTCAAAGGTTAAATCTTTTTCAGACAATAGTCTTTTAACCAGAAATTCATTTCTCAGGCCACATACCAGTCTATCTCTTAAGCGATCATCTAAATAAATAAATTCACAGTTTTCGCTTAATTTTCTTAGTTCAGCCACATAGGCGGATACAGATTCTGTGCCTTGATTTCTTTTATTGAAATGGTATCTTTGTACAATTACGTTTGGTTTAGGGCAGAAATGGCCAGTCAATAGCTTGATCAATTCGCTATAATCAATATCATTTAAAGGCTTAGGTGCGGCCAATGATCTTGCCAAAGAAAAAGTTTCAGGACCTATTAAAGTCAATAATATTGCCTTCTTTTGTTCAATTTTTTCAATGCCATTTGCCACGAAATAAAAATTAATTCTTTCGAGATATGCAATCCACCCTTCAGGCTTAGATAAATCGAAATTTTCAAGCTTGCCAAAACTCGCCATTTTAAAAAAATATTTCTACTTAAAACTTTAAATATTTTATATTTAAAATTACTTACATATTCAATTAAGAATCGACATCCTCGTCGCCAAAAATTGTTATGTCTTTATATTTAAATTACTGACATTTGTTTACACACAAATACAAAAACAATTTATTCTCGAAACATCTTTTGATTACAACATGGATGATGATGATAAAACAGAATATAAAAAATCAATGATAATTAATACACAACACATTTCAATGCGTAACTTATCCACGCTTTTTTCCAATTCCCCTGCATGAAATAATTCAATTTCTTTCTTCAAAAAAAAAAAAAAAAAAAAAAAGAAAACCTGGGGATACCATTCAGGACACGCTATCAAAAATTTTGCAGGCATATCGTAGCACCCTTCATGAAACAACCAAGAGTGTAAACCTGGGCGTTGCCCGGGTAGTCTATATATATATATATATATATATTAAAAATAAGGCTTATTTTGGATTTAAATATGATTATTTATTTACCGATATTTCGATGGATCAATCTTCCATCTTTTACGAGGTGTTTTGCAGTGAAGCCTCGTCGCCAAAAATTGTTATGTCTTTATATTTAAATTACTGACATTTGTTTACACACAAATCAATAGTGAGAGCTGTCCTGATGTATGCCGCTCCATTATGGGCAACAGAGCATAAAGACTTACTGGACAATATACAAGACATATTTATCCGTAGGTTCCTGAATCTGCCCAGATACACTCCAGGTTACCTAATCAGATTAGAAACCGGTCGTATCTCATTGAGTGTAACAGCCTTAAAATTAACCCTGAAGTATTGGCTGCGGGTGTTGAATATGAGCAGTGACAGATTGCCACGTATATGTTTTAATAGAACACGGGAACTCTCTAATGCTTCGGGCACACCCATCGGTTTCATTAAAAAGCTCACTAATCTGCTTAACGATAATGGATCCCCTGCACTTGTTTCCTGTGATGACCCTGAAACGCTGAGGAGCGCGATTACAGGGCTCTTAAAAACAGCGGCAGACCAATCTATACAAAACGACCTTACAAGAATGGATAAATCTAAGCTATACTCTCACTACAAAGACATTCACATATCTTTCATGACGGAGGGATACCTTTTAGGGGATTTTCCTTTCCCGGTTGTAAGACTACTCGCACAAGTTAGAATACTTTCAAGTTTTTTTAGAGAAAACCACACCAAGATGCTCTGCGGTGAGGACCCGACTTGTACCTTCTGTAATTCAAAACTACAAAAGGAAATCACTCACTATATTTTTGATTGCTCTGCTCTGAAAGAAGAAAGAAGAACCCTTATGCTCAAAACTGGGCAACTCTGTGCTTCACTTCCATCAATAATTGACAATATGACCCAGAATAAGTATATTGCTACGGCGTTTTATGGTTTCCACAAGTCCATATCTCAGAAGAAGGCCAAGTGATACTCACTCCTCACTTTCTTACTGCTACTCTTTTTGTGTTGATTTCTTGCTTCCCTCTTTCTTATTATTATTTTTTTCCTTTTCTTGTTTTTTTTTTTTTTTTTTTTTCTTTCTCTTTTTACTCTGTATATATCGCTATTTCCGTTGTCTCACTGCTTTGTTCTTATGCATACCTCTGGTGAATCCTGTATAGGGTCAGTGACCCTAAATAAAGGCTTTTTTGTTGTTGTTGTTTTTTGTTTACACACAAATACAAAAACAATTTATTCTCGAAACATCTTTTGATTACAACATGGATGATGATGATAAAACAGAATATAAAAAATCAATGATAATTAATACACAACACATTTCAATGCGTAACTTATCCACGCTTTTTTCCAATTCCCCTGCATGAAATAATTCAATTTCTTTCTTCAAAAAAAAAAAAAAAAAAAAAAAAAAGAAAACCTGGGGATACCATTCAGGACACGCTATCAAAAATTTTGCATGGATGATGATGGAAGATTGATCCATCGAAATATCGGTAAATAAATAATCATATTTAAATCCAAAATAAGCCTTATTTTTAAAATATAAATGTATTATGGATTGCTCTATATTCAGAATATATATATAATATATATATATATATATATATATATATATATATATATATATATAAATTTGAATGTCTGTCTGCCTATCTGTCTGTCTGTCTGTACTCTATAGATTCAAAAACCATACATCCAATCGCCGTGAAATTTTGGGATATTATTAGGTATATCCCCGGGAAGGTTTTTGAAAAATAATTTCATGAATATCTTGAATATCCTTAGAGTTATTTGCAGATTTGTAGATTTAACTCGCAAGCAGCGCCCCCATTGCGACGATGATAACAAGTTTTTTATCAATAAATTTTATTATCACTAAGTTTGTTAGCTTAAAGATTATTTATCAAAAGAAAGATTTTCTACCTATTAATTGCGTACAAGTCAAAGTTAGTTTTATTATTTATCTACAACATATATATTGGGGAGAATAGATAAAATGATGATTTTGTAATGTAGAAAATTAGAAAAGACAAAATTCAGGATGACAAGGCAATTTATTTGAGACAAAAATATTGATAATTAATATTGGCTTTATTCAACTTATCGAGTATTTTTCAAGGGACGGGGGGGAAAAATGTTCACTTTATCGAGAGATTCAAATTTACGAGTTTCAGATTATCAAAATATATATATTATTTTTACATATGTTATATTCAAATGGCATTTATGTAGGGATAATTTTATTGTTAATTTTCAATTTGATGTATTGTATAATTTGATCTTTAATTAATTATTATTCAGGTATTAAAACTGTCTTTTTGTTCAAAGACAGCAACGTTTAAACAGGTACAGCTAGGTGGAGCAAATAATCAAACATAAAGTTATCTTGCCAAGTATAGATTCAGTAGGGATTGGATCTTTTCTAAAATTGTTTTAACTAATGTTCGTTAGGTAAACTTTCACTAGGGTAAAACCCGGGCGAAGCCGGGTACATCCGCTAGTCTATATATATAAAATTGAATGTCTGTCTGTCTGTTTGTCTGTCTGTACTCTATAGAATCAAAAACCATACATCCAATCGTCGTGAAATTTTGGGATATTATTAGCTATATCCCCGGGAAGGTTTTAGAAATATAATTTCTTGAATATCTTGAATATCCTTAGAGTTATTTGCAGATTTGTAGATTTAACTCGAAAGCAGCGCCCCCATTGCGACGATGTTAACAAGTTTTTTTATCTATTAATTTTCTTATCACTTAGTTTATTATCTTAAAGATTATTTATCAAAAGTAAGATTTTCTACCTATTAATTGCGCAAAAGTCAAAGTTAGTTTTATCATTTATCTACAACATATATATTGGGAGAATAGATAAAATGATGATTTTGTAATGTAGAAATTAGGAAAGACAAAATTCAGGATGACACGGCAATTTATTTGAGACAAGAATAATGATACAATTCCAAGGCAAAGGTACTATTCCTTTAACTTCCAATTACCGAGGAAACCAATTAATATAGATTTTATTCAACTTATCGAGTATTTTTCAAGGGACCGGAAAAATGTTCACTAGATAAAACGATGATTTTGTAATGTAGAAAATTAGGAAAGACAAAATTCAGGATGACACGGCACACAGGGACCGGGAAAAAATGTTCACTTTATCGAGAGATTCAAATTTACGAGTTTCAAATTATCAAAATATATCTATTATTTTTTTTAATAAGTTTATAGAGAATTGTTTTAACAAATGTTCGTTAGACAAACCTTTACTCGGGTAAAACCCGGGCGAAGCCGGGTACATCCATTTTGTAGCTTAACCCGTCTCTCCAAGAGGCAGTCTCTTATTAAAGGTCTATTAGAGATTCTTTAATAGCAATTAGAATCTTCAATGAGAGACCACCTACAGGAGAAACAAGTTGAGTCATGTTTTTAGGTGGTCTTTCTTAAGAGACTATTTACATATATTAAAATATGAAAAAATTAAAATATATTAAAATCAACATTTTCTTACTGTTACGTTTAATTACTGTTAATCTATATATATAAAAATGAATGTACGTGTGTGTGTGTCTGTCTGTTTGTCCTTTATGCCTGACCAAACCACTCATTGGAACGCCATGAAACTTTAGGAAATTATTTAGTATAGTACTGGGAAGGTTTCTGAAAAATAATTTATTGAATATCTTGAATATCCTTAGAGTTATTTGCTGATTTGTAGATTTAACTCGCAAGCAGCGCCACCTTGCGACGGAGATAGGCTTAGGTTTTGGCAGAAAGTCTGCTCCATGCCTGATGACCTTGGGTCTTTCAGGGCTAATATATTAAGTAAAACTAATTCAAATATTAGTGCTTTATAATGGCTATCTCCTTGAGGTTACCGATTTAAAAGTTTATTTTCTAATTTTAGATTGTATAAGAAACATATTTTAAGTATTGTACTTTATTTAAAAAAGTTTAAATAATTGTGCAAGACGATATATAAAAATCAAAAGAAATAATGAGTATCGTTCAAATATAAAATTCGAATAAATATAAATGCGATACTAAAAATTAAATAACGTAGAAGCTTTTGCATAGTTTCGTCCTGTAAGCATACCAACTTGATAAAAGTTTCCTGTTTTCCCCTTTTAATTTGCTTGATACCCGAACCTCTATTCATTTTTGAATTAGTAGATAAAAATAAGTCGGTGGATGAGACGGTAAGACGCTCGATTCCCGACAGTCATGAACCGGGATTGAATCCCGCGTTTAAAAATTGTTTAATATGTGAATAACCTTCACATATTATTCATTGTTCAATTATCATGAACTAGGTTGCTCTTGCTGAGCGGTACCTATTAATGTGATTTGAACCAGGTGAATTAGTAGAAATCAAACGATAACCATAGGTCATAGACATTCAAAAGTTGGTTTAGGTCGTCAATCCTTTGCGAACAAATGGAAATATCCACGCTGGCGCTCTCTCCGCAGATTTTTAAAATGATATCCCGTGTCGTTTTTTTTAAATATAATTTGAGAGCCACCCCTTGCTTGAAGCAAATCTTTTAATCTCAAGAGACCTGCGCGAAAGACTTGAACATGAAACCGCCGACGGAACGTTTTGTCCTCTACACTGACGAAATCACTTAACCAAGCTCTGATCTCCGCCCGTAGAGCGTGGGAATTTTGCGCACAAGTCAAAGTTAGTTTTATCATTTATCGACACGGCAATTTATTTGAGACAAGAATAATGATACAATTCCAAGGCAAAGATACTATTCCTTTAACTTCCATTTACCGAGGGAACCAATTAATATTGATTTTATTCAACTTATCGAGTATTTTTCAAGGGACCGGGAAAAAATGTTCACTAGATAAAACGATGATTTTGTAATTTAGAAAATTAGGAAAGACAAAATTCAGGAAGACACGGCAATTTTTTGAGACAAGAATAATGATACAATTCCAAGGCAAAGATACTATTCCCTTAACTTCCAATTACGAGGGAACCAATTAATATTGATTTTATTCAACTTATCGAGTATTTTTCAAGGGACCGGGAAAAAAATGTTCACTAGATAAAACGATGATTTTGTAATGTAGAAAATTTGGAAAGACAAAATTCAGGATGACACGGCACACAGGGACCGGGGAAAAAATGTTCACTTTATCGAGAGATTCAAATTTACGAGTTTCAAAATTATCAAAATATATCTATTATTTTTAAAATAAGTTTCTAGAGAATTGTTTCAACAAATGTTCGTTAGACAAACCCTTTACTCGGGTAAAACCGGGCGAAGCCGGGTACGTCCGCTAGTATCTAAATATAAATTTAAAATGTCTAATTAAAAGTTAAAAACCTATATATGAGTGATACTTTTTTTTACAAAAGTATTGAGTATTGAGAGAAAAAATTATATTACAAGTTACGGTGAGTGCACGCAATGCAATTTTGAAAAAACTTTACAAAATTAGCGTTACTGTATGTAAATAATGGCTTTCATATTTTTTTATTAATTTTTGTTCTGGCCTTTGTTTTTTTATCTCTTAAAAAATCGTTTGAAATGCCAGTCGAGTCATTAGCAAACACTTATGTTTGCTTAATTTCAATGTGTTACAGTAGAACTTGGATAATTCGAACCCCAAGGGACCATAAAAAAATTCGAATTATCCAAAAATTCGAATTAAAAACGGAAATTCTATTTATAGGAAATTCTAGGGACCAAGATAAATATTCGAATTAAAGAGGTTTTCGAATTAAGAAGTTCGAATTATCCAAGTTCTACTGTATTTTATTTTTCACAGAAAAATATTTACACGCCAGTATTTTGGATTAATTTTTTTTATAAACCTATTTGTTCTTATTCTTACTTAGAAGATGGGCATCGCAGTCAAGATCCATCGCAGTCATTCACTCAACTAAGGCAATTTCAAGAGTTAATGCTCTGGGGCGGGTTGGGTGAAAATGCTGCCATATACACTGCGTGACATTGAAAATGGAATACCAAGAAATAGTGGCCAGAAAATTATGCAAATTTCAGGGTAGACGCGCCTAACCGAGTTATGCAAATGATGTAAAATGCGCAGCTCTCGTGCGCACATGGAGTAAGATATAAGGGAAGGAACTTGCTGATAGGACAGTATTCGTGTTGTTATTTCTTCAAGGAAAATCATTGTAGAATTTTGTTCTTGTGTCAAAAGACACGTGTAATAACAGAGAATACCAGGTCATCGTAAACGGAGGCAGTTCAAGCAGACAGACGCTTTTACGAGGGGCATGGTGTCGGACTGAAAAGGGCAGGTTATCCATACGTCAAATCGCAGCTGATACACACCTTGGTGCGTCCCACGGTGCACCGACTGTGGAGAAGATGGTTGGAACAAGGAAATGTGGCAATGTATAGGAATGCCGGTGCAAACCAGAGTGACGTCAGCACGTGTGGATCGGCGTATCCTTCGACAAGCAGTGGCGGCCCCACAAGCCACTTGTACCGCCATCCTGCAACATGTGCAAGACACCCTAGATCATTCCATCTTGACCAGAACCATTTCCCGTCGATTGGTTGCTAATGGCTTGCACTCATGCCGTCCGCTAAGAAGACAGCCATTGACTTCACCGAATAAGCGCCAACGTTTGGAATGGTGCCGGGCTAGATCGACGTGGATGACGGAATGGCACAGGGTCGTGTTCTCAGATGAGTCGCGTTTCTGCTTGTCCAGTGATAGTCGCCATGTACGCGTGTGGCGTCGACGTGGAGAAAGGTCCAATCCGGCAGCAATTGTGGAACGCCCCACCGTGCGACAACGTGGAATCATGGTTTGGGGCGCAATCGCGTATGATTCCAGGTCACCTTTACTTCGTATTCAGGGCACTATGACGGCCCAACGATACGTTGATGATGTGCTGCGACCGGTGACACTCCCCTACCTTCAGGGGGTACCCAATGCCCTTTATCAGCAGGATAACGCCCGACCGCACACTGCTCGCATTAGCCAACAAGCTCTGCAAGATGTACAGATGCTTCCCTGGCCACCGTACTCTCCTGATCTCTCACCAATCGAGCACGTCTGGGACATCATTGGACGCCGTTTGCATGCATTGCCACAGCCGCGTTCAGAAGACGAACTGTGGCAAATGGTTGAGAGGGAATGGAGAGCCATCCCTCAGGACGCCATCCGTACTCTGATTGACTCTCTACCTAGACGTGTTGCTGCGTGCATCGCCGTCCGCGGTGGTCCTACTTGCTACTAAGCCGACGCCGTTCTCGCTCTGTATTATGACTATCATCTTGAAATAAAGATCACTTATTGTTCGTCCCTGTCTCTCTCTGTCTGCCGAGTTTCATCACTTTCTGGTCACTATTTCTTGGTCTTCCATTTTCAATGTCACGCAGTGTATCTAAAATATATTGATTTTGAAACAACTAAATGAATTGCAAAAATAATTAAATCAAATACCTAAACACTAAAATAATACATTTTTTGCCATCACACACACTTTTTGCCTGTGGTTTATGTGTTACTTTTGTATTGCTATTCTATGGCACTTCTACTATTTATTATTGATGTACTTTCAGTATGAACGAAAATTGCACTGGGGGGGATTCTCGGACGAAACCAGGACATTCGTCTAGTGTATAAATATTGTTAAGGTAGAGAAGAGAAGTATTCCAAAAGCTTAATTAAAAATAATTTATTAATTAAACTTTTGTATTGCAAAATGTGTCAATTCATTTTTCAAGTGGTAATTTACAAGCATGGTAAGGGTGATGACTATGCAAATATTCATGATGATAAACAACAGAGTATTCAAAAATAATTATTCAGTGACATTGCCCCCTTCATAGATGGACAGCGTCCTGCTGTAATTATCACTTAAACAGATTAGCTTGGTCCTCAGGGTCATGGTAGAGTTTCATTCTCAGTACATGTACCAGGTCTCTTGTTTGGCGTCTCCTGGTTGATCGGTCCACAGGTTCAACTTCGAAGGTCATGTCAGAGAGTTTCTGAGTAACCTTGTAATGTCCGAAGTACCTTTTCATCAGTTTTTCTGAGAGTCCCACCTTTCTTATCGGGATGAAAATCCATACCAGGTCACCAACGTTGTAATCCATTGCCTCGTGCTTTGAATCATATCTAGCCTTGTCCTTTTCTTGGGCTTTCAAGGTTTCTAATATTGCTAGCTGCATAGTCTCTTCGACTCGCAAGGCAATCTTCTGACTGTATTCCTCTTGGAGATCTTCAAGCCCATTTGGGAAAAGAGTGTCTACTCGTTTTGGCTTCGCGTCCATGGATCAGTTTAAAAGGGGTAAAACCTGTCGTATCTTGTTTTGCGGTGTTGTAGGCGAACGTGAAGTAGGGAAGGATTACGTCCCAGTCCTTCTGTTCAACACTTACATACATCGCCATCATGTTGGCTAGCGTTTTGTTTAACTTCTCTGTCAGTCCATTCGTCTGGGGATGATACGCTGTCGTGAACCAATGTATCGACGAGCATTGATTGGTGAGTTCCGCAATCAACTTGGATTGGAATACTTGTCCTCAGTCCGTGATGATTTCTCTGGGGGATCCGTGCTTGAGAACAACATCTTCCATTAAGAAATTGGCTGCTTCTTTTGCTTTCCCTGTGGGTAAGGCTTTAGTAACGGCAAATCGCGTAAGATAGTCAGTACAGACTATTATCCATTTATTACCACCAAAGGATTTCGGGAATCTCCCAAGAAGATATATTCCGATTCTTCCGATAGATTCGGTTGCCGGGGGAATGGGTTTGAGCAACCCAGGCGGTTTGTGGTTTGTCAGTTTTCTTCTTTGGCATTCTTTGCAATGTGCTACATGCTTTCGTTTATTCTTGAGAAGTCCTGGCCAAAAGTATTTGTTTCTAATCCTCTCATAAGTTTTAGAAAATTTAGGTGGCCCGCTGTAGGAGCGTCGTGTAGGCTTCTCAGTAGCTCAAATCGTAGGTGCTTGGGGATGACGAGGAGGTGTGGGTTTCCCAGGGGGTCGAAGTTCCTTTTGTATAAGGTTCCTGTCACCGGTTCATATCCTCTTGGTTCGTCTCCGGATTCTTCTATTTCTTCTATCAATTTTCTAATTCTTGGGTCCTTTCTCTGTTCAGTTCGAAGCAGGTCAGAGCAGTTAATGATGGTACATCATCTTCATCTTCTTCTTCGTCTGTTACTTCAGATTTGCTCTCGAGTGGACTTCGGGAGAGACAGTCCGCGTCTTGGTGCTTGCGCCCGCTTTTATAAGATAACGTAACGTCGTATGCTTGGAGTTTAATGACCCACCTCGCCAGTATTCCTGTTGGGTTCCTCAAATTGGATAACCAGCAAAGGGCGTGGTGATCCGTAACGATGATGAACTCGCGACCAAAGAGGTAATGGTGGAATTTGTTTATTGCCCATATCACGGCCAAACATTCTCTTTCTGTAGTGGAGTAATTCTTCTCTGCCTTCTTTAGGGTTCTTGAGGCGTAACCCACTGGTCGCTCTTTTCCGTCATGGACCTGAACGAGGATTGCTCAGCTGACGTCAGTATGAAGCTGGGTTGGCAGGTGTTCTTCAAAATGAGCTAAGACAGGTTCAGACATTAGACCCCTTTTCAGTGATTCAAAAGCCTCTTCTTCTCCTAAGTCCCAAGATAATTTCTTGCCTTTTTTGAGAATTTCATGGAGAGGGGCAGCTTTATTGGTGAAGTGTTCAATAAATCGGCGAAAGTTTGAACAAATTCCGATGAAACTCCTCACCTCAGTGATAGATCGTGGGGTCGGAAACTTGGCGATAGCTTCTATCTTTTCAGGGTCGGGATAGATGCCGTTGCCATCGACGAGATGTCCAAACATTCTTATTCGTTTGGTTCCAAAAATACACTTTTTGAATTGACGCTCAAATCTAAGGCATTGTAGGATGATTTTGAGTCGGCGCAAGTGTTCGTCAAACGTTTTATAGAAAACTACAATGTCGTCTAGATAACATAGGCACTGCGTCCACTTCAATCCCCTTAAGATTTTGCCCATCAAACGCTCAAATGTTGCAGGGGCATTGCACAGGCCGAAGGGCATCATGAGAAATTCATATAGACCATCTGGGGCTATGAAGGCAGGTTTTCTCTCTGCCTCGTCTACATCTATCTGCCAATTTCCAGAGCGTAGGTCCATTGACGAGTAAAATTGGCCACCTTTTAAAGAATCAAGAGTATCGTCAATTCGAGGGAGTGGATAAGCGTCTTTTGATAAGACTTCAGATTGTTAATCTGCTGATAAGTCGTTGCTAATCAAATTCTGTAAAAATGCAACGTCAACCTCTTTGTTATTCTTGGGACTAATATCTCGCGCCAAATTTTCTTCAGGATTAGAGCACTCCGAGATAGCAGTCAAGTGATTTTCGTCAAAAACTTGTATTCTCCCTAGAAACATTCCTTTAGGGATAATTTGGGCTAGAGTTCGCAATCCAAAGCTGTCCCTAATTGTGATTGTTCGTAAGAAGTGTATAGGGAACAGATGGTTCTTTTCTTTTAATAATGCGCATTTTGAAGGTTCAAAAAGTACCTTGTTTCGTCCATTGAATTCTGAGCTCATCACATTTATTTGTTTAATAGATTCGGCTGAGATGATTATGTTTTCAGAGGCCACGATTCTATCCTCGGTCGCTAGCGAATTCAAATCGTCTTTAGCCTCTTCAAGCCTGATTTCGGCACGTCCACAATCGATCACGGCATTTGTTGCTTCCAAAAAATACCATCTGAGTATGATACTGGAGTTGCTACTGGGAAGGACGATAAATTCAAGCGACTGTCTCAATCCATTTATTTTCAAAATTATTGTGCATCAATCCATAGACGTAAATTTTTTTTTGCCATCGGCGACTCTAAGAGTTATTCCTTCATCCTTGAACATCCTATTTTTCAAGTGTTGTCTTAACCCGTTCGAGATAACAGAGAATGAGGCTCCCGAGTCGACCAAGGCAGAAAATGCCACGCCATCTATAATTATTTCAACGAAATTGTGTTCTAATTTGGCGGCTGTCGTCGATGGAGGGTTTTTAACACCCGCGGCTTCCCTCTCGAAAGAAGACGCGACGCTTAGTTTTTTCTAGATTGTAGCGGCGTGGGGATTGGCTTGTATGGCGGCCTGGGGAAATGGACCGGCATCTTGGGGATCTTTCTCTGTTTGGGTATGGTGATTGTCGACGGTAGTTTGGACTTCTTGAAGAATGTTCCTCATTGAATTAAGTAGTTTTGCGGGTCTGTATGCACCGTTTAGGTCTTTCTAATTCAAATTGATCTACTGGCTGGCGATCTCTACAGAAGCGTTTGACATGGACTGGGCGGACACAATGAAAGCAGATTGGTTTGTTGTCTTGGGTCCTCCATTGGTCTGTTCGTCTTCGGCTTGGCGTCTGGTTGAATACCGATGTGTCTTGGTCAGGGTACCGCTGTCTAGGTGTCCAGGTGAATACCCTTGTTTGGGTTTTGTACTGGGGTTGTGGTCTTTGGACCGGATTAGAAATCGCGGCTAGATTTTTTTCCAATTTCATCTCTGATAATTGTCTCGAGAGGAGAGGGTTCTGGAGCGGTCGGTGCGGCGTTTAATGTACGATGGACTTCCTCGCGGACTATCCGTCAGATTAAGTCCTCCGTCGATTCGGATATTGAACGCTAAGTGACATCTCCATCTGGATAGCTGTAAGGATTTCTTTTGAGTTGATGCAAGTAAAAACTGAGCGGGAGGTTCGTATGACTCATGACTAATAAAAATATCAAAGGCTTATATTAAACGATTAGAAACTCTTAATAACCGGTTTATACGAATAAAAATAAAACGATAAGAGGAGCTTCTTTTATAAATTTTAATGCGCAAGCTTTCGGACTAGACATCCTTCTACAGGCATAGATAGTGGTAATACTAACAAGTATAACCTACATTGAGCCATAATAAAGGGGACAATATTTAAATAAATATATCTGTAGAAAACTGAAAGGAATAAAATCAATTTATGATTCAGAATTTGCATGTATGAGATTGGAGAACTAAGAAAAGAACAATTAAAATTTTGAATTGAAAATATAGAATTAAAATTCAAAAACTTGAAGTTTACATATATGACATATAATTTTACTACGGTATAATCTAAATATTAAATATAGAGATTATAATCTATATTAATAAAATGCAAATTTCATAAGAGGACATCACTAAAAACTTTCGTTACAATGCATCAATTTCAACCAAATTTTCAACATTTATGTAAAACGAGATGGAGCAGGTTTTGCTTAACATCAAAATATTTTTCCCTAACATTAACATGCGTAACTTAGCTGTTATCGATTAAATACAAAAAATCAACAGAGTTAATTTTATTTATATATAAATACAAAAAAAAATCAGCAATTCATTCAACTCAATCTAAAAAAATATTCAAAACAAGCAATTTTAAGATAACACCATATGTAAAACAGTCGGCCAAGAAAACAACAACGATATTACATCTTTCTCACATATTCACACACAATCTTGATTAATAATTAAAACTAATCTTTAACGTTGTTTATTATACTTCATAATATATAATATTCGTTAGGCAAACTTTCACTCGGATAAATGTAATATAAAAAGCCAACAATGAAGAATGAATGTAAGATAAAAATCCAACAATGAAGAGTAAATATAATATAAAAAGCCAACAATGAAGAATGAATGTAAGATAAAAAGCCAACAATGAAGAGTAAATATAATATAAAAAGCCAACAATGAAGAGTGAATGTAAGATAAAAATCCAACAATGAAGAGTAAATGTAATATAAAAAGCCAACAGAGTGAATGTAAGATAAAAAGCCAACAATGAAGAGTGAATGTAATATAAAAAGCCAACAATGAAGAATGAATGTAAGATAAAAAGCCAACAATGAAGAGTGAATGTAATATAAAAAGCCAACAATGAAGAATGAATGTAAGATAAAAAGCCAACAATGAAGAGTGAATGTAAGATAAAAAGCCAACAATGAATAGTAAATGTAATATAAAAAGCCAACAATGAAGAATGAATGTAAGATAAAAAGCCAACAATGAATAGTAATTATAATATAAAAAGCCAACAATGAAGAATGAATGTAAGATGAAAAGCCAACAATGAAGAGTAAATATAATATAAAAGCCAACAATGAAGAGTGAATGTAAGATAAAAAGCCAACAATGAAGAGTAAATGTAATATAAAAAGCCAACAGAGTGAATGTAAGATAAAAAGCCAACAATGAAGAGTGAATGTAATATAAAAAGCCAACAATGAAGAATGAATGTAAGATAAAAAGCCAACAATGAAGAGTGAATGTAATATAAAAAGCCAACAATGAAGAATGAATGTAAGATAAAAAGCCAACAATGAAGAGTGAATCTATCTATATATATAAAATTGAATGTCTGTCTGTCTGTTTGTCTGCACTCTATAGATTCAAAAACCATACATCCAATCGCCGTGAAATTTTGGGATATTATTAGGTATATCACCGGGAAGGTTTTTGAAAAATAATTTCCTGAATATCTTGAATATCCTTAGAGTTATTTGCAGATTTGTATATTTAACTCGCAAGCAGCGCCCCCATTGTGACGATGATAACAATATATCGAGAGATTCAAATTTACGAGTTTCAAATTATCAAAATATATCTTTTTTTTTTAAATAAGTTTTTAGAGAATTGTTTTAACAAATGTTCGCTAGACAAACCTTTACTCGGGTAAAACCCCGGGAGAAGCCGAGTACGTTTTATAAGTTTATAGAGAATTGTTTAAACAAATGTTCGTTAGACAAACATTCACTCGGGTAAAACCCGGGCGAAGCCGGGCACATCCGCTAGTATATACACAACTTAGCGATCAATAAAATTGGGCTAGACACCAAGATACAGGAGACAGGGGGTCCCACCTGCATGTGTTTAAAATGGAGCCTAATAGTGTATGATTATTTGTATAGAGCCTGGCATATGTCTGGGATTTATATTTTTCTATTAATGCTGTTGATTTTGTTGGATATGATTGATTCTAAATAAAGTCTATTGTATTTATTGTGTATATTACGGTATAAGATTTTTGGTTGATCTAAATTAAACTGGTGACCTGTTTGTGCTGTGTGTTGATATATTAATGATTTAGGGTCTTTATTATGAATATTGCGTTTGTGTCCGGTTAGTCTGATATATGTCGTTCTGCCTGTCTCACCCACATATTTGGATGAGCAATCTTGTCATGAGACGACATATACATATGGGAAGGTTAGGACTGTCAGTTTTGGTGATTGGATGTCTTAATATGGTGGCTAAACATGGAGAACTATTGTAGTATACTTTAATGCCAAAAGGACGGAGGATTCTGGATATTGCAAGTGATGAGGTAGAATATGGTAGGAAACAGGAAGCTCTGTGTATAGTGGTGGATTTTGAGACGGATGGATCATAGAAATGCCTATAAATAAAGGATCTAGGATAAACTGCTTTAATTAAAATGGAAACTATTCTGGCTTTTTCTATTGTTTTAAATATGGTTAGGGAACAATGAGTGAAAATTCTCTTTGATAATGTCCTGACTGTAATAATTTTATATGCAATCGGACTATTGGAGGAGAAATGGGTATACTGAGGTGGAATGGTCTTCTTATAGTATAGAGTAAAGTGGAACTTATTAGGTGTACGAATAATTAAAATATCCAAAAATGGTAAAGCAAAATTTTGTTCTGTTTCGTATGTGAACTTTAAATGGGGGTTAAAATCGTGTAGGGTGCTTTGAATAAGTGGGTAAACTATCAGATTTGATGATACAAAAGATGTCATCCACATATCTCCTCCAATAGTATATATCTGAGGGAAGGGTAAGGTTAATCCATCTGTCCAAAAAACCCAATGCTATTTCTGAAATGATTGAAGAGAGTGGGCTACCCATAGGGGTTCCTCTAATTTGTCTGTAATATTGTTTTTGAAATGTGAAAGTACCCATGGATAAACAAAGTTTGGTAAGCTGTAATATAATGTCTATGGTTTGGTTATCTGTACCTGCTGTACTAAGAAAGGAGTGTACGCTATCTGTAATAAGGGAATGGGGTAATGACAAATATAGAGAAGTGATATCAAAGGAGGCCATATGCTAAATATGCTAATTTTGAGTTATATCTATTTTTAGGAATGTTTTCTTGTTGCCTTATATCCTGTGTGAGTGAAACAATCAGCTCGGTGAAACAGGCTTGGGATATGCTGTGTCCAATAAAGTAGATGAGACCCTTAACTGTTTTTGATAGAATTCTGATGTTGGGATAGGAGCCTTGAATTCTTGCTTCAAGCAATTACTAATTACTATTACTAATAAAAAAAAAGATCAAAGGCTTATATTAAACGATTAGAAACTCTTAATAACTGGTTTATACGAATAAAAATAAAAATAAAACGATAAGAGGAGCTTCTTTTATAAGAAGTATTATAAGGTCTCACTGGTTAAAGGAAATTGGTATTTAGCTTTCCAATATGCTAATTTTGAGTTATGTCTATTTTTAAGAATGTTTTCTTGTTGCTTTATTTTCTGAGAGAATCACGGAGAAATATCATCTACAATTGCTTGAAGCAAAAATTCAAGGCTCCTATTCCAACATCAGAATTCTATCAAAAACAGTTAAGGGTCTCATCTACTTTATTGGACACAGCATATCTCAAGCCTGTTTCACCGAGCTGATTGTTTCACTCACACAGAATATAAAGCAACAAGAAAACATTCTTTAAAATAGATATAACTCAAAATTAGCATATTGGAAAGCTAAATATCAATTCCCTTTAACCAGTGAGACCTTGGATGATGAATCTTCTTTGGGCGTTATCAATATGTCCTCTACCAAATTATCTGTGGAGGAAGAGAGGATATTGTCCCTGGGGTTACGATTCATCCCTCCGAATAAATCCATCTCCGACATACCCAAGATCATAGCAGGTGTTGAGGGAGCTATTGGGTCATTGAACCATGTGGAAACATTAAAGTCAGAAATGCAGTTACGCATGTTTTATACAGATCCACCCAACAGACAGTTCCATCCAACAGATACCATTCCACTATAAACAGGCTTAGGAAGTCTAGATCGATTGCTATCACCAAATCAGATAAAGGCAATCAGACCGTGATTCTTGATAGTGCGGAATATAAAAAGATGTTAGAGATACTCAAAGATGAAGACACTTTTAAGCCCATCCCTGAGAAAGAAAAAACCATTCTGATAAAATCTTTCAAAAAACCTCTTAAAAACATGAAAAACTCTAGTGTTATCACTGCCGACCAGTTTACCCAATTTACCAACTCCTTAGATAAGAATGCATACATATATGGCTCTCCCAAGATACACAAGCCAGGGGTCCTGCTCAGACCTATAATAGCATATCATTTATCTCCGGCATTCCCAATAGCTAAATTCCTGGTGAGTATCCTATCCCCCATTAGAAATAGTAGTCCAAACATATACAGTATAACAAACCCCCCTAATTTCATAGAAGATATTTCATTATTACCACCTCCACCACAGCACATTATGGCCTCCTTTGATATCACTTCTCTATATTTGTCATTACCCCATTCCCTTATTACAGATAGCCTACACTTCTTAGTACAGCAGGTACAGATAACCAAACCATAGACATTATATTACAGCTTACCAAACTTTGTTTATCCATGGGTACTTTCACATTTCAAAAACAATATTACAGACAAATTAGAGGAACCCCTATGGGTAGCCCACTCTCTTCAATCATTTCAGAAATAGCATTGGGTTTTTTTGGACAGATGGATTAACCTTACCCTTCCCTCAGATATATACTATTGGAGGAGATATGTGGATGATATCTTTTTTATCATCAAATCTGATAGTTTACATCTTATTCAAAACACCTTACACGATTTTAACCCCCATATAAAGTTCACATACGAAGCAGAACAAAATTTTGTTTTACCATTTTTGGATATTTTATTTATTCGTACACCTAATAAGTTCCACTTTACTCTATACTATAAGAAGACCATTCCACCGCAGTATACCCATTTCTCCTCCAATAGTCCGATTGCATATAAAATTAATACAGTCAGGACATTATCAAAGAGAATTTTCACCCATTGTTCCCTAACCATATTTAAAACAATAGAAAAAGCCAGAATAGTTTCCATTTTAATTAAAGCAGGTTATCCTAGTTCCGTTATTTATTGGCATTTCTTTGATCCATCCGTCTCAAAATCCACCACTATACACAGAGCTTCCTGTTTCCTACCATATTCTACTTCATCACTTGCAATATCCAGAATCCTCCGTCCTTTTGGCATTAAAGTATACTACAATAGTTCTCCATAAAATTACTTGAAAACTTTCTCCATACGTTGTTTAAACGATAAGGAAGAGTAAGGAGAAAAGATTTTTATTCAATTAAACTTGTGACAAGCTTTCGGGCAGTCAGACCCTTCAACAGGTAATAAAAAGAACAATTGACTATTAAAATAGGAAACAAACTGAGCTTTAAACAAAAATGATACAACTGCAGCCTGGCCGCGAGAAAACGTGAATTCGGGAAAGTAATGTGAGGTGGGGGGGGAGGGGGTTTATCCGGTTTTTAAGTTAATACATATATCATGATATTGTTTAGGTAAATCTATATGTCGATTAATACTGTCATTAAACACCAGAGATTAATCATAGAGGCCATTTTATCCATTTCTAATGACAGTATTAATCGACATATAGATTTACCTAAACAATATCATGATATATGTATTAACTTAAAAACCGGATAAACCCCCTCCCCCCCCCCCCACCTCACATTACTTTCCCGAATTCACGTTTTCTCGCGGCCAGGCTGCAGTTGTATCATTTTTGTTTAAAGCTCAGTTTGTTTCCTATTTTAATAGTCAATTGTTCTTTTTATTACCTGTTGAAGGGCGTGACTGCCCGAAAGCTTGTCACAAGTTTAATTGAATAAAAATCTTTTCTCCTTACTCTTCCTTATCGTTTAATAGTTCTCCATGTTTAGCCACCATATTAAGACATCCAATCACCAAAGCTGACAATCCTAACCTTCCCATACATTCTACAGGAGCAGTATATGTCGTCTCATGCCAAGATTGCTCATCCACATATGTGGGTGAGACAGGCAGAACGACATATATCAGACTAACCGGACACAAACGCAATATTCATAATAAAGACCCTAAATCATTAATATATCAACACACAGCACAAACAGGTCACCAGTTTAATTTAGATCAACCAAAAATCTTATACCGTAATATACACAATAAATACAATAGACTTTATTTAGAATCAATCATATCCAACAAAATCAACATCATTAATAGAAAAATAGAAATCCCAGACATATACCAGGCTCTATACAAATTATCATACACTATTATGCTCCATTTTAAACAGATGTAGGTGGGACCCCCTGTCTCCAGTATCTTGGTGTCTTGCCCAATTTTATTGATCGCTAAGTTGTATATATTATAATCTCTATATTTAATATTTAGATTATACCGAAGTGGTTAATAAACATGGTTTTCAACACTATATTTAAAAAGTGGATACTGACAAGTAGAAATTCATCCTGATGACAAAGAAAAGACTGCATTTACAACTGGATCTGGATTGTGGTAGTTCAATATAATGCTTTTCGGACTCTGCAACGCGCCAGCAACCTTTGAACGTCTAATGGAAGCTGTTCTGCAAGGACTGGCTACCGAAACATGTATGGTTTATTTGGATGACATCATTGTACTTGGAAAGAACTTTGAAGAGCATCTCTCGAACATTGAGAAGGTGTTCAACCGTTTAGAAGCTGCCAATTTAAAATTGAGTCCAAAGAAGTGCAAACTCTTTAAAAAGGAAGTAGCCTACCTGGGGCATATAATTTCTGCCGAAGGTGTTCAAACTGATCCAGAAAAGACAGAAACTGTAAGGATGTGGCCTACTCCTAAAGATTTGACACAACTGAGAAGCTTTCTGGGATTATGCACTTACTACCGAAGGTTCATCCCAGGGTTCTCCAATATTGCAAGACCTCTACATCGTTTGACTGAAAGTGGAAGGCCGTTTGTTTGAACTCCCGATTGTCAGCGAGCCATGGAAAAACTGAAAGAGATGCTGGTGGCTGCTCCTATTCTGGCCTACCCTAAACCTGGAGACTCTTTCATCCTGGACACAGACGCAAGTAATACAGGAATTGGTGGCGTCCTCTCACAAGTGCAGGAAGGCTCCGAAAGAGTAATTGCTTATTTTAGCCAGACCTTATCCAACCCCGAACGAAACTACTGTGTTACTAGAAAAAAGTTGCTGGCTATCGTCAAGTCTATTGAACATTTCCATCACTACCTATATGGACAGGAATTTATTCTCAGGAGTGATCACGCTTCCTTGCAATGGCTTTTAAATTTCAAGAACCCAGAAGGACAGCTAGCCAGATGAATCCAAAGACTTCAGGAATACCAAGTTAAAATTCAACATCGTCCTGGAAAACGACACCAGAATGCTGATGAGCTTTCAAGAAGGCCGTGTGTTCCACAATGTGGACATTGTGCTCGTGCTGAAGACAAATATGGCGTAAGGCAAGTTACAGTGCAAGAAAGCGACGAAGTGGAAGAGCAACATTGGACTGAACAAGCTTTAAGAAAATCTCAACGTGAAGACCGATATCTCTTGCCAAAGATAAATTGGAAGGAATCAGATGAAAGACCATCCTGGGAAGATGTGGCCCCGTACAGTCCTAAAACCAAAAGTCTCTAGGCCCTCTGGAATTCTTTGACCCTGCGAGATGGTGTCTTATATAGGAAATGGGAGAGCAAGGATGGAAAGCATGAATCCTGGAAGTTGGTGTTACCCAGATCTCATGTACCTTTGGCTCTCCAGGAGATGCATAGCAGTCCCACGGGAGGTTTTTGTTGGCCAGAAAGTCGAGCTGATGTTGAAAAATGGTGCAGAAACTGTACGCAATGTTCAGCGAGAAAGGGACCGACAACAAGATCCAAAGGAAAGTTGAAGATCTACAATGTAGGTGCCCCATTTGAACGGATTGCCATTGATGTTGCGGGGCCCTTTTCAAAAAGCGACCTAGGAAATAAGTACATCCTGGTAATAATGGATTACTTCACTAAATGGCCTGTCGCAGTCCTTATTCCAGAACAGAGGCTTAAACTGTATCCGAGGCGCTACTGCAAGATTGGGTCTGCATTTTTGGCGTGCCCAGAATTCTGCATTCCGACCAAGGAAGAAATTTCGAATCGAATATTTTCCAAGAACTGTGTAGACGACTGGGCATTGAGAAAACAAGAACTACACCTTTGCATCCTCAATCTGATGGAATGGTTGAACGCTTTAACAGGACTCTTACACAACACCTGACCATGTTTGTTAACAAGAATCAAAGAGACTGAGATCAACATCTTCCCATGCTCCTGATGGCCTATCGATCAGCTGAGCATGAGTCGACTGGTTATAGTCCTGTTAGAATGCTATTTGGCCATGCACTACGAATGCCTTGTGATGTGCTCCTTGGTCGTCCAGAAGAAACCTTCGAAAACACTAATGAGTACATCTCTCACCTGGAAGAAAGGATGCTGTCCATTCATCAGTGGGCAAGAGAGAAGCTTCACTTTTCCAGCGAGAAAATGAAAGGCATGTACAACGTCAAGACTTCCCACAAGACTTTCAAAGAGGGTGAAATGGTTTGGCTCCATAATCCTCAACGGAAGAAAGGACTTTCTCCTAAACTTCAGTATCAGTGGGAAGGTCCCTACAAGATCATCAAGTGTCTCAATGATGTCATCTATCGAATTCAGAAGACCCGGACTTCTAAACCCAAAGTGGTGCACTACAGCCGATTAGCACCTTTTAGAGGTTCTGTTCCAGAACAATGGACTGTTCGGGATGATCAGTCCTAAGGAGGGGGCAGTGTTGCATTAAAAGAAAAATGGCGCATTCCAGAAAAGAATGTTTTAGAACGGTCTAGAAAAATGTAGAAAAATCGGAGAACACCGGATTGGCCAATCAGTAGCGATTGCGCAATGCTCAAGCCTGGCGGCTTTGTGATTGGCTAACCAACCATGACCGTTCTGGAAAGATCTACTCCGGTATATATAGGGATGAGGAATTCATGCAAGAAAGTCGAAGAACGAAGCTACGTGATGTACTCCAAGCAAGCTGCTGTCTCAAGAGGTCGGACTGCTGCTTACCGCCGACGCCGGTGTACTTCTTGGAAGATTCTAGAAGGTTATACGAACTTCTGTCTCCTGTTCTGCTCCTGCTTTCCCTCACCGTGCTGCAGTTGGTGAGTTTGTAACTGCTGTTTTCTTTATTGTTGTTTTATTTTTGCACTCTTCTGTAATTATTTTATTGATTAGGCTTAAATGAAGTCCTAAAGATCCTTTGTACTCACGGAAGTTATTCTTTGTCAACCAACAACGCAACAATATGATATTTATTCTTGACTCTTCTTCTCTCAGAGTTTGTTAAATCTCTTCAATTGTTGCCTCTCTCTTAAATCGTAAGACAATAGCAATATTTTCATACCTTGGATGTATGCCTCTGACAATATGAACTGAAAGTTCTCTTGAAGGAAATTGATGTCCTAATGATGAACGTCTAGCAGAAATATTTTTTGCCCTCGTTATATATTCATATACAGTTTCATTATATTTTATTCTGATGTTCTTTAATTCTAAACCTATATCAATAATTTTATCTTCCAAATTGCCTGTGTATGTTTTTCTTAGCGAGTCCCAGACTTTCTTTGCATTTGTTCCTCCGATGAACATTCCGGCTTGTTCATTTGTCAACGTAGTGATGATTATCCCAAAAGCTTCATTTTTATCACTCCAAATCTCTCAAGAATTTTGTTTTTCTTGTCAGGTTCTGGATCGGAAATTACACATGTAAATAATTTTCTCCCTCTCAGAACTGCGCCGATTTTCAACGCCCAAATTTGATAATTTGTTCCTGTAAATGGTTCAATTTTAGTTTGGGATAAAAAAAATAGAAACAGACATTTTCGCCTTTTGAACTAATAAACAAACCAATATAATTTTAATACAAATATACATTTTAAATTTATTTAAATCTTGGGTAACTTTTAAACATGAAATATATAGATATAATTTAAATTAACCTATATAAATACCTTAAATCTTCTCAGAAGTGCTTCAGTTTATCGATCAGAATAAACCTCTTGCTAAATCTTCTGATTAAATATTTTCGCTTTTGAGCTTTATATCAATAACCATGCTCTGCTACCAATTGTTTTGACTTCTCTTAGAATTTTTAATGAAACTGATTCTAAGAAAATATTAATTAAACATTATATTTATTGATTTACAAGAGAGAGAACAAAATAAAAGAAAACTAATATTAAACAAAGGAACATATTTTCCTTTTCGGTTAGCGCCTATTTACCTGTGAGCTTACACACACTCTGTGCTAAAAATCCTTCCTTATATCTATAAAAATGAAATCCAAAATCGATGTTTGTTATCGCGTTGCGCAAAATCTACAGAATCAATCATTATGAAATTTCGTATGTAGGTAGCTGAAGATTTCGTTTAACATATAGGCTCTTCTAAAAACTAAAGTAGTTAATTTGATTTTTTTTTAAATTGTGAAACCAAAAAGCGTTAGTTCCAAAACGCTCGGCGCAGCACTGGTCGCGACGATAAATAATTTCTTATTGGTTAATAATTTTATACGTAGTTTGTTTACACCATGAATGTTTTTAAAAGGTAAGATTATCCAATCGCCGTGAAACTTTAGTAAGTTATTTACTATACTACTGGGAAGGTTTCTGGTTTGAATTTGATTTGAAATAATTATTCGTTGCAATTTTATTTGAAATTTTTCTACTTTCAATCGCAAGCAGCGCCTCTCGAGGCACCTGGTGAAATTACATTTATAAATTGTAAAAATGCTAAAATGTGTTCCCAATATAATAAATTCAATATTTAATTTGAATATTTAGTAATATAATATTCCAATGACGTTGTAAAAAACTTGGCATTTCAATATTAATATATATTGTCGCGGAGATAAATAAAGCAAGGGCAAGTTTGGGGATAATTAATTTATTATAAGGGGTATTTATAGGGAGAGAGAGAGAGTACAACTTACCCCAAGTTAAAGATATTCCTAATGAGCGGCGTCAGCCACCGTCCCGTTTTCCTTATTTGCAGATCAGCTTCCGAGAACCCCTCACACCTGTGGTCCCCCCGGGATCCAGGGATGATTGACAGGTGTTCCATCTGGATGGAGCTTCTTGACAATATTTAAAAATAACATCTTAATTAAATTTTAATAAATGTTTTCAAAATAATTATGTGTTTCAAAAATATATTTAAACGCATATAACAATATTTATATACGTTTATAAATCTATATATAGGTGGATTTGATGTTTTCTAGAATCGTTTTAACAAATGTTCGTTAGGCAAACACTACTCGGGTAAAAACCGGGCGAAGCCGGGTACATTCGCTAAATACAGTTATTTACAAATGTTCGTTTGTGGCAAGATACTATTCCTTCAACTTCAAATTACCGAGTGGACCAATAAATAATGATTTTATTCAACTTATCGAGTATTTTTCAAGGGACCGGGAAATTTTTTCAAATTATCGAGAGTATAGACAAGTATAGATTCTCAGTAGGGATTGGATGTTTGCTAGAATCGTTTTAACAAATGTTCGCTAGGCAAACCTTTACTCGGATAAAAACCGGGCGAAGCCGGAAACTTATATATATATATATATATTTAAAAAAGATGCATATATTGGATTTATAATGAATTTATTGTTCCAATATTTCGGGGGGCAACTCGCCTCTTTTTTTCGAGGATGTTTGTGTTTTTCACTAAAGCATGCGCGCACGCGTACACCACTCTCGTTCTACAAGGCCAATGAAAGAATTGTATCTTTAATTTAAACATTACATTCAGTATATATACAGCTAACAAATATATATAATATTACAGATAAATACCAATTTTATTATTTTGTCTACACATTGTGCTTGAAATAGAGATTTATATACAACAGTGTAACCGTAAATAATTGTGTGCATACATATTAATTCTAAATTAATGATAAAGTTTTGAAGAAAAATAAATGAGTAAATTAAAAGTATATACATAGTTATTTACAAACAATTAGGATATGAATTCTTTATAAATTTCTGAAAAATCAATTTTTCTGTTTATACTGTGTTTATCTTCGGCAGAAGCCCAACTTTCTAAAAACAGTCTACAATGCTTTTCTGTAATATTTTTGTATATAATTGATGTTTGTTTGAAATCTGGTATATGGGCTATTATTTAGGGAGTGGTCAACTAGGAGGGATAATGGTTTGTAGTTTTTTAAAGCTGTTTTATGTTGATTAATACGATCTTTAAGTGATTTACCTGTTTCTCCAATGTATGTAGTTTGACATGTTTGACAGGGAATTTTGTAAATTACATTGGTTGTATTTTCTTGGTTTGAAATATTTTTTGTATCTGAGTGGCGTAGGATTTGTTGTATATTTTGTGCACACACACACAGATTGATATGTTGTAATTTTATTATATCTCTTTAAAATTCGGGCAATTCTCTCTGAGCCGTAGCTATATGGAATAGAGCAATATCTTTTTTGAGACTGACCACGACTATTATTTGAAGGTATAGCTCTTTGTTTATGAAAATGTTTTTCAATAAATTTTTTAGGATAATTATTATTTATCAATTCTTTGAAAATTCTATTTCTTTCTTCTGTTGCACTATTTCTATTTGAGTAATGTGTTTCTATTCTCTAGGTAAGATATTTCACTACGGCGATTTTATTATGTATAGGGCCAAAGGAGCTGAAATTTAAATAGTTTCCGGTGTGAGTAGGTTTTCTGTATATGCAAGTTTCTATGTTATATTGATTTCTTTTAAGCTGAATGTCCAAAAAGGCTAGGGAATTATTGCTTTCTTTTTCATGTGTGAACTTTAAAAAAGGTTTGAGACTATTGAGAAAACGTAAGAAGCTGTCATTGTTTGTTTCTGTTAGACAAAAAATGTCATCAATATATCGTAGCCATAATATTATTTTAAATTGGTTTATATTAATTATTTGTTCGTCTATTTCATTCATAAATATGTTGGCTAATGCAGATGGAATCGGGTTGCCCATTGGTAGGCCTTTAATTTGCCGGAAGAATCTGTCTTTGAAACTAAAATAACTATATGGTCTAAACAAAGTTTGATTAAATCTATTAATGCTTCTTTAGAGAGGGAAAGAACTATTTCTGGGTGGATTTCGAGAAATGATCGGAGGGCCAGGAGTGCTTCATCGTGCGGGATTGAGGTGTAGAGAGATTCTATATCGAAGGAGACCATCCTGCTTTCATTTGATATTTGAACGGTTTTGATAGCTTCAACAGCTACTATGGGATTGGGGACTGTGTGAGGTAGTTGCTTTTGGAATGGAGAGATGACTGAAGATAGAAATTTCGTGATAGGGTAAAGAGGAGAACCAGCATAGCTCACTATTGGTCGTAATGGGATGTTTGGCTTATGGATTTTTGGTAGGCCGTAAAAGTTGGGTAGAGTTTTCTTCTGCTTTTAAATTTTCGAACGATTTTTCATTAAGCTTATGTGTGCGTATAATTTTATTTAGTTTTTTATTAAATTCTTTAGTGATATTAGGCAATGGATCTTTTGATAATTCTTCGTAAATTTCTTTATCTTGTAGTAATTGTTCGATTTTAGAGTTATATTCAGAGGTATCCATGATTACAGTATCCTCTGAATATAACTCTAATATATAGGAATAGTGTAATAGCAGATAATGCCAGGCCGTCGTCAACGGAGGCAGTTCCAGCAGATTGTAGATGCTTTTACGAGGGGCATGGTGATTAGACTGAAAAGGACAGGTTGGTCCATACGTCAAATCGCAACTAACACATATCTGGGTGTGTCTACGGTACACCGAATGGGGAAAAGATGGTTGGAAAACGGAAATGAGGCAATTTATAGGAATGCCGGTCCCCCAGAGTGACCTCAGCACGCGTGAATTGGCGTATCCTTCGACAAGCAGTGGCGGACCCACATGCCACTTGTACCTCCATTCTGCAAAATGTGCAAGACACCATAGATCATTCCATCTCGACCAGAACCATTTCTCGTCGATTGGTTGCTAATGGCTTGCGTTCATGTCGTTCTGTAAAAAGACTGCCATTGACCTTACTGAATAGACGTCAACGTTTGGAATGGTGCCGGGCTAGATCGATGTGGATGACAGAATGGCACAGGGTCGTGTTCTCAGATGAGTCACGCTTGTTAGTCCAGTGATAGTCGCCGTGCACGCGTGTGGCGTCGATGTGGAGAAAGGTCCAATCCGGCAGCCTTTGTGGAACGCCTCACCGCGTGACAACGCGGAATCATGATTTGGGGCCCGATCGCGTATGATATTAGGTCATCTTTAGTTCGTATTCAGGGCACTATGACGGCCCAACGATACGTTGATGATGTGCTACGACGGGTGACATTCCCCTACCTTCCGGGGGTACCCAATGCCATCTATTAGCAGGATAACGCCCGACCACACACCGCTCGCATTAGCCAACAAGCTCTGTAAGGTGTACATATGTTTCCCTGGCCACCGTACTCCCCTGACCTCTCACCAAGCGAGCACGTCTGGGACATTATTGGACGCCGTTTGCATGCTTTGCCTCAGCCGCGTTAAGAAGACGAACTGTGGCAAATGGTTGAAGGGGAATGGAGAGCCATCCATCAGGACGGCATACACAGCCTGATTGACTCTCTACCTAGACGTGTTTCTGCGTGCATCGCAGTCCGCGGTGGTCATACTTGCTACTGAGCCCACTCTGTATTATGACTAACATTTTGAAATAAAGATCACTTATTGTTCGTTCCTGCCTCTCTCTGTTTTCCAAGTGTCATTACCTTTTGGCCCCTCTTTCTTGATGTTATATTTTCAATGTCACACGCAGTGTAGTTTCAATTCTTATAAGAGATGGCTTTCTAATGCATCATAATTCACTTTTTTGAACCTGGGACAACCTCTTCTGTAGACTTTCAAAATTAAAAATAAATTTTGCAACTTACTCTGCAACTTGCTCATTTTTTAGAATATCGCTTATATTACTTGGATTCATCGTAGTTCTCGCTTGGGTACGATATGCTGAAGAGTTAGACAATAATGGAGATAGGGGTTAGAAACGTCTATGAACAATGTAAAAATATGATAGGCTATAATAGGGCCTTTTTTTCTCATGTAACTGTGTTAAGTGACTTTAATCCGTTCACTTTAATGAGACGAGAAGTATTCCACATTCACAGCAATTATATTCTACCATAGTCCTCAAATTCGAGACATAATTAACTCCAAGATGAAAGGACATATAGAAAAAGAGAAAATATTCCACTTGCCACTATATTTAAATTGCCTAGACATCGCTCATCTATAAGAATAGAAGATATATAGCTACCAAGTCCTACTGGCCGCAATTCCTATATATAGCCAGGACATGAAGGGCGCGTTAAGCCTTCTAATGAAATATGCAAGCCTGAAATTCCTAAGGTTAAAAAGTCAGCCTATGCTTTTTTTCTATCATAGAAAGACCTATTTGGATGATTATTAAACTCCTGCATTTTGAACTTATAAAAATGCATGATAGCAAAGCCAAGTCGTTTGTGTTGCTATTTGGCGTAGTTCATTCCCTTGTAAACGTCAAATAAAATATCAGTGCCACCATTGACTCAATTTGTGTCAAGTCACAATTTTTCACTTTAGTGATTACTAAGTTACTTAACCCGTAGCTACACTGAGGTGCGGTTGGACAAACCCTCCATATATTCAACTTGTATTATAATACATGGTACGTCTGTAAAGTATTGAGAAATACTCTTTAAAAATTTAAAAAATAATTTATTCAGTCACACAGTTCTCATCATCGAATAGTGTTTGTTTGTGTGTTTGTTCTCTCTCTCGGCCACGCGGCACGCGAGCTCCGCGTTTTTCTGAGATTGGGATGGAGGCTATGGAGATCAGTAACCCCTTTTGGGTTTTGGCTGAAAGCCGAGAGAATGGGCTGCAAGCTCATACAAACCTCACCCAAATCTTCCAATTCTCCGCCGAAAAATCGGCAAAGATTTAGAAATGACTGAAAGTCAGTTTCAAAACACTGGAAAAATGCTAATTTTGAGCCGACGGCAGACGGCTAGAATGCAAATTCTTGCCACAATTGGGTTGATTGCCTGGAGCAGGAAGACCAGCTTCTCAAGAGTCAACATGTGAACTTCACCAGAGTGGGCGGCTCAAAGAAGAGCCCACATGACCCTGACCGCGCCAACTCGGGGACCAAAAAGGGTTGTGTTCAGGCACCAAGAAGCAGGCCACGAGCTACGCTAAGACCCAGCTAGGTGCACGAATGCCAGACCACCAGGCAAGAAGGTGGAAACAATCTTGGTCGGCCTATCCGGTGTCCAGCTTGCCGACAAGCTCGAGGAGGACGGACTGGAGATCGAGGACGTCATCCTGCGAGTCACACCACTGAAGAAGCGGGCAGAACGGATCGTGATCGGCAACGCTCATTTTTTCTTTGAAAACGGTGACGGCAGCCCTGCGGCCTTACGGATAAATAATTCCCATACTCCAAAAAATGCTCGAGTTGAGCGACCTATATTGGGCTGACACACGTCGTGGGGCGTTTATCACTTTTCGAGACGGTGTGAAGCTCTCCTAAATCCCAGCCCGTCTTGAAATAAAATACAAAGGGGTGACCAGCCTCGTGTACGTGACCTATGACATCAAGTGCTTCTTATGCTATAAGCGTGGGCACAAGCATGCCAACTTTCTGGAAAACCCAAAAGCCTCTGTGGCACTGGAAGAGATGGAAGAGTAGGAGATCCTGGTGTCGAACCCTCAGGGACCCCTCCAAGACCCGGAAGCAGCTCAACGATCTCCTTGAGCGTGTCTCCAGCAACATCCTGGACCTGTCTGGGCTTGAAGGGCTCGAAAGAGGCGCTAACCTCCATCTGCGATCTGAAGAGCCTGCAAAATAAGATGGAGAATGAGAAGAAAATCGTGCTCAACAGGGTGGCCCGGAAGCTGCTGGACGTTCTGCCCAACTCGCTCTCCTCTATTAACAAATGCCTAGCGGACTTCCGTTTCCAAGCGAGGAGCGCATCAATGCCCGCAGGCTCGCCGCTCGCGAGAGGAGCATTGAGCTCTGTCACTTCCTGCGTCAACATCGCGTAGACGTCGCCATCGTCCAGGAGACCAACGCTTCGTTGGTGGATACCATTCATTATCTGTGCCTGGGCTACAGCGCCGTCATCCTGCTCCCCGCAACCCTTAGGGATTCGGGCCTCGCCTGCCTCTTCGCGCCCGGGGTCGCCCTCCTACGGAAGCCGTCCTGTGGCCGTGCAATGTATCCATCGTCTCCATCGACGTCCGCGGTCAGGTAATGGGGGTGATCATCTGTCGCATTTATCATATTCCTTGCGAGCGGCTCGAGCAGCTGGGGTCCATCGCGGCAGCTGCGACCCAGGAGGATGCTTAGGTGGTGGGCGACCTCAACATTGACGAGCAGAGCACGAGCGATACAACATCCGGCTCGGTAGAGGCTCTCACGGGGGTGATGGATCAAATAGCCCTCGTCGATGCGACCACAGTCTTTAACGCCGCACACCTTCCAACCAGAGTGGCCTACTACGGGGATCGGGTCGACGCCACTCGATTGGACAGAGTTCTATTGCCATCGAGACTCTTGGAGAGAGTCATCCAGTACAAGACCATCTACTACAAGCTCTCTGACCATCGAGCTGTCCTCATTCAGCTAGGCTCTCCTCCTTCCCCCATCAGCCCTGCGTGGCCGCCATGATTCGCTCGGCGCTGGTGGATGAACATCTGTGGACAATTGAGAAAAAAAAATATGAAGCCATCGCGAACATGACCAGCGATGGTTCTAGTCTGAAGTTCTCTCACGTAACATTTAAAGGAGACATTGGGGAGGGCAAACAGGGAGTCGGTGAGTGTCGTGCCTTCACTTCCATTTTTCCGCAACTGCTTCCACCACGATCCCATCTCGTGTCCCAACCACAGTCCACTACCGGATTTAGATGCCCCACGTGCTTCCCGTACTAATGAACGCCTGTTTCTTCAACGTTCTTATCGAATTTCATTTTTAGCATTTGTTCTTAGAATCATTCTTTAATATTGTAACAGGATTTGCAGCAACAGGATTCTGTTTTATATGTTCCAAAACACAGCTTTACAAAATAAATTGATAAAGAATTTAAAAAATTATCCTCGGATGAAAATTCGTAAAGAAAACTACTCAAGTCAATTATATGAAAACTAGACGAAAACGACATTCTTTCCACTAAAACCTGAGATAAGATATGATAAGAGTGCAAATATTTGTCAATATAATTTGACAAAAGGTATCCTTCCAAAGACAAAAAAAGAAACTAACCAATCTCCCAACATTCCCATTGTCCCGTAAGGAAAACCTCCCGCTGTCGGAAAGGAAAAAGCTCACGGGAGCCATATTATAAAGATAAAAAAAAAAACTAAAGAGATGAGAAGTAGGCATCCGGGTCGTTCCATAAAAGTGCCTTCCATTTTGTTCCTCCCAAAAGAATTAAAAAAAAAATCTGCGCAAACTACGTGAGTTACCATGAACGCATCACCCTTAACCTCTCAGCCCAAGTAGGCTTTCTAAAACTATTAACAGACCCAGCGCTACACTCACAGCTTTTGTTAAACTCAGTAGGTAGCAACTTTACAGCCTCGTTTTCAATGCGCTTCACTGATCTCTCCTCTAAGGAGCTTGAAACCATTGGTCTATGTGCACTGGCAACGCAGCTAAGGTCTATACAATCACGGTCTTCAGGTTTCAAGGAAATCATGTTGCCACGTTTCCGTATTGGAGGCAACGAGATATTGAATCTCCTTATATCATTGATTCCCAGAATCCCGTCGTAGCCTTTATCTCCGAGTGACATTAACCAGAATCTTATCTCTCCCAGCTCGCTGCCGTTTTCGTTACCAACTCTACAGGTTTTAACACGTGTAAGTGTCTGCTCGTGGCCTGTGACTGATACTATACGTAAAGTTTTAAGTGCATCGTCCCAATTCTCCTTTAAGACATTGCACTTTTAAGAATCAATAATACTGTCTTGGCTTTCTGTATCATATAACAGGTGCCACATATTACCGTTAATATTCACTTTAACTATTGGCAGATTTCCAAACTGATCTCCGCCATATGGACGTATGTTCACTATATCAGCATTGTCAAGAGTATTGCGGTTGGCAAACAGAGAAGACTGTCTTGAGCAATCACTAGCTATATGTCCTAATCTACAGTCAGGTGGACTCAGCCTGATTTCGCCCAACCATTTAGTCAGTCTTTCTATCTCACCTCTAAGGTCTTTAATACACTGCTCGTTTTCGTGCTTCATCCTGTTTACACTGGCACTAAGCATCTTCATCTCACCCTTAATGCTATTTATTTCTTCAACCCCTTCTAATGAACATACCCCTTTCATAAAGCTGCAACGGTGTTCTACACTATCCTCCGTGGCCATGACACTGACTGCTTTGTCTATTGATTTAGCCTCACTGCGAACAATAGCCTCTCTATACTTATCGAGCACATTTTAGAGGAAAATTTCAAACACTAGGCTATCGTCAAATCTGTACTCTACTTTATCTCTAATGGCCAGGAATCTTTCTTTAAAAACCATAGGACTTTTCACAACTCTCTGCTTAAGACCTTCTATCAATTTAAGGCATTCCCTAATACCACGCGCTTTCTTAGGGTACAATATGTTCAGTTTACTAACAAAACTTTCGAAACTGCTATCGTTACGGATACCCATCTCCTCTAAGCTCAACCTAACTTCAGGGGATAGAGCCTCGAACAAGAGCAGTGCTTTGACCTCAGGATCCCAATTGCCTATTCGAGCTTTAAGCTCAACTTCCCGAATGAAAGACTCGATATCAACCCCATTAAACACTGTCAAGTTGAGCATAGAGTTCACAAACATGATGGAGTACAAAAATAATAACAATAAACCACTCAATAGAGGAAAAAAAACGCACGTAAAAAAATATGGGAATTTACACGTGCAAATACCAGTAATCCTGGCAGGGCTCGCCAATGACAAAAAGTTACTAATTACGGGATAACACACAAAGTTGCAAATTACTAGGGCCTAGAGTAATAGTAAATTAAACACACAAAAATCGTACACTCAAGAGTAATACACACACAAAAAAAGAGGTAAATAATAATTCACAATTTGCTAAATAAAATAAAAAAACACACACACAATACTTATCTTTATTGTTGTGTTAGTAGGGATCGGACCGGGGTTACACAGGTATGCGAGGAGATAGCCAGACACGGATAAAGCACGCAGAGAACACTTTAAGCGTCTCCACACCAAATTTCCCCCACACTCCTCTCGCAATACCATAGCCCCCATTTATATACAAACATGGCCACATTCATCCAATGAGAAGGCGGGAGAGATTGGTTCACAAACAAACGAAAACAAAATTTTGTCCACTAAAATCTGAGATAAGATATGATAAGAGTGCAAATATTTGTCAATATAATTTGACAATACATCAGCATAAAGCCGAGGTCCTGATTTCTCTGATATTTCATCCATTTGGGATTTTTCTTCGACCTTGGGTAGCTGTTGGATCGTCTTCTAGGATTCTTATAAAATTGACCCTACAATAACGGGCCACGTAGCCTGGCCTGTTACACTTAAAGCAGATTGGTCTTCCATCTTCCGTCCTATTTTTTCTCACTTCTTGGCTTTTATTGTAGGTGTTTCTCTGAAGGTTTGGTTTCGGAACAAAGTTTGGATTATTAGGACATCTAGGGGTAGAGGTCTGGGGCAAGTTGTTTCGATACTGCCTGGGAGTAGGAGGGGAGTCGTTCTTATAATATTTGGAAACGGGCCTGGGGCCTGGAAGTGGTCTGGTAGTTTCGTGTGGCAGTCGGCGGCACGTTACTCGATTGTTGTTGGGGTCTAGAATAGCGTGGACCGTTATATAGACTTCTGGATTTCTCCACACGTTCCCGATGCTTCTTCTCAAAATAATCCATTTTCTTGCACACGACGACAAGTTCTTCCGTCGTTTTAGAAGGGTTCAGGTAGAGCGCGAATGAGTATTCTTTTTTCAGTCCTCCAATAACATGTTCGATTTTCGTTTCTTCTTCCATTGCGGGGTCAACCTTGTTGCACAACACTAGGATGTCTTCCGCGAACCTGATTGCTGGTTCATTCCAGTGTTGCAGTCTGTTAAGCTTCATTCTTAATTCTTCTTTATTCGCGCCCAAAGAAAAATCCTGAATGAGGCGGATTTAATGTTTTCCCAACTCGTGAAACTAGCTTTGTGCAAATTCAACCAGGTTTTGGCGCTTCCCGTCATGTTCATGGCGGCATAACGGGCAATTATGTAGTCTGCCCAATGGTAGAGGAAACCAATCTCTTTGAGGGATTCTATCCATGGGCGAGGGTTATAAGTGAGAAATCCCGAAGAAAGGCTGAGGCTCTAGCCAATGAAAGCATCGGGAGGTTAAAGGGTTGGGCAGAACTAGTGAAGCTCAAATTTAACGCGGGCAAAACAAAGGCCCCGAGTTTCAAATCGCGAGATGTTCGAGCCAAACGGACTGGCGTCGAATATGACCACAATCCCATCTTGCGGCTAGGGGGTGAGAGGATTCAGGTGGTCAAACAGATAAAAATCCTCGGTGTAGTGGTGAACAATAAGTTGAGCTGGATGAACCACGCCAAGGACATAGGGTTGAGGGCTAGGTCTGCACTATCGAGACTATGCAAGCTAGCGCTTCTGAGAGGGGGCAGGGAAGGGGAGATTTTCAGGAGTCTCTACCTCAGCTGCATTGAGCCGATTCTCCTGTACGGTTCAAGAGCGTGTTGGAAGAGGAAACGCGATAGGAAAGTCGGAACAACTTTAGAGTCAGTGCAGAGAGTAGCGGCTCTGAGGATCACTGGGGGGTACTGTACTACTAGTACAGAGGCTTTGCTGGTGATTTCGGGTCTGACTCCTGTTTCTCTAAGGCTAGGGGAAGAGAAACTGAGGCAGCTTATCTGGGTCGACAGAACTGAGAACGATTTGGGCATTGCGCCTGAGGAGCTTGAATGGGCGAAGGATCCAGATAAGGACGTGAACTGGGAGCCAAGATGGAGGTGATCAGTGGGCTTACCGTCTGGTAAAGAAATGGAGATATTCACAAACGGGAGCAAGTATGGTAAGAGAACTGGGGCCGGCATCGCCATTTTCAGTGATGGATCGGTAGTGGGCCGACAAACACTGAAACTAAGGCACGATGACCTGGTGTATTCAGCAGAACTGGTCGCGATCAGAGAGGCTCTGATCTGGTGTAGGAGAGACTGTCTGTCTCCCAAGGCAATCTACTCGGATTGTATGTCCGTCCTCATCTCCATTTGCTTGGAGAAGGGACAGATGGCGCATGAAGTAGCGGATCTGCTAGGTGAAATGGATAGGCCCCCCAAATTGTACTGGATCAAGGGGCACTCTCTAATTGAGGGCAATGAATTGGCTGATAAACTGGCAAAAGAGGGATGCTGGTCTGGAAGGGATGTGGTGACCCCAATACCAAAGAAAGAGGTTTCCATGCATATCCGGGCGCATATTAATGAATTATGGAAGGATAGATGGGTGGTAGCAATAAACGGTCGGGAAGCCTTTAAATGGATTAGAGTTCCAAAAAGGAACGGTCGAATCCTCTCACACAAACTGAACAGGATGATTACGGGACACGGCCCGTTTCCTATTAGTTTGGCGCGGTTTGGTATTAAAGCGGACGAGAAATGCGTATGTGGGAGCCCTGGGGCAAACGCCAAATACTTTATAGTGGACTGCCCAAGGGTCCCAAGAGGGGAGGAGGAGAGTAGAAGGGTTAAAGGAGCAATTGAACTGGAGCTCCTGAAATCCCACTGGAAGTTATTGGAAAGAGCTCACGATGTCGCTAGTGAGCTCTTCCTCAACTGTTAGATGCCGCAGTTGACTACAGTGGATAGCTTGCCGATGATCTGGCGGAGAGTGCTAGTAAGGCTGAAAGGAAAGAGTGTGTTAGCCGATGACCTAGTGGAGTACTGGTAAGGCTGAAAGGATGGGGTTTATAAACTCTTGGGTCTTCGCTCTGTGTGTGCGCCATTGGGAGCGTCCTTGCCGTGCGCGCCATGGAAAACCAAGGGGTACACACAGTAGTACCACCCTCCCGCCTCCGCGTGGTATCCCTACGTCAACCTCGGAACCTCTGAGGTCCTGATTCGACGGCAGATTCAGGAGTACTGTGACCAAAGGGTACGAGGGCCAAAGGGGGGGAGTCCTATTGGAGCGTAGGACGGATTAGACCAAGTCTGAACGGGAGGGCTAGGACAGCAACCTTGACATGAACTCTCGGAGACGCCTGTGGGTTTACTGGTCGCGCCCACGTAGCCAGACCATAATGGCGGGCGCGAGGGGCCAAACAATGGCTCCTCGGTGCATGGAGAATGCACCTTTCCTACGGCACGGTGGCTATATGGCAGCAATGGGTGCATGCTACGCATGCAGGCTTATGGACCTTCGAGGTCTGGGTAGCCATTACTGCTCCAGGGATGTCCCGTCATACTTCGGAATTTCAAAATTTAAGTTCAAAGAAACTGGGTCGGAACTAGCATCTCCACCAGTTGTTGCACCAAGTTGCAGCTTTGCAGGGTCGTCGACCTTGGTTTCCTCCCTCTTGGTGTTATACACGTTTCCCGTGCAGGTTTACATACTCAAAGCAAATAAAGAAAAGTAAATAGAAATAAATTACCTTTTAAAGTTATTGCGTTTTTTTTTTTATCCGCAGTCTTGATCTAGTCCCTCTCTCGCTCCAATAACCAATCAAGATATATGTACAATTATAAAGGACTGCGGCGTATGATTATAAAACAACTCTTAAAGTTTCACCGCATAAGTTTCTTCTCTGTGAAAAATCAATATTTATTTCAAAGAGAAATATTTACTATTTCTAACTTTTTTGGATGAAGTATGAAAATACGAAGAGTAATGGCGAACGGAAAAATAAAAATGTCCAGGGGCGGGAATCGAACCCACAACCTTCCGCTTACCGGGCAGATGCCATGTCCACTAGGCTACCCTGGACGTATTTTTCCGTTCGTAAATAATACTTAAAGTAACTTATAATACATTATAAAGGACTGCGGCGTATGATTATAAAACAACTCTTAAAGTTTCACCGCATAAGTTTCTTTTTTTGTGGGTTCGATTCCCGCCCCTGGACATTTTTATTTTTCCGTTCGCCATTACTCTTCATATTTTCACCCTTTCATACTTCATCCAAAAAAGTTAGAAATAGTAAATATTTCTCTTTGAAATAAATATTGATTTTTCACAGAAAAGAAACTTATGCGGTGAAACTTTAAGAGTTGTTTTATATATGTACAATAAAATATTACAAAAGGAATGAAACTATAAAATGGAATGATGATAATAATCTGTTTTAAATAAATATTAAATATCATAGAATATTTTGAATAAATGTAGGGTGCATTAAAATCGATGCAACAATATATATCTAATAGTTAGGTATTCATATATACAAAGTTTCATCTTTATGGTTCGTGAAATAAAATAAATTATTGATAATTGTGCATTATATACTTATTGACCCAACCTTGTATAACATCTGGCCAGCTCTGGTACTGTTTAAGTAATTGTCTCGAGATCTTTACATGTTCAATATTCAATCTGGGACGCGCCGTCCCGTTTCGATTAGTGGTGGCTTGGCGAAGGTGTTCAGGAGAAGGTAGCACTCCTTAACCAAAGAAGGCAGATGCTTCCGTTTTAACTCTGCTCAAAGTTTATCAAATCCTCCTAAACGATTTCAAACAATTCCGGCTTTTATGAGAAGAATTTGCATAATCGTCGCCGTTTTGGATGGACGATTTGTGTGATTTTCCATTGTTATAAAATTCAAAGAATTTCTATCTTTTTTAAACTTCATCCGTCGATAGCTCGACGTTCGTTGTTTGCATCTCAATGGAAGTGTCAGTACCGTGTTCTCCGTCACATTAGCCAACCGCCAATACCGAATACCGGTTGGAAACATCCATTTCTCCATCTCTAACGCCGAAAAACGTGGAGCTTGCGCACCGCCTGGCCTCACGGCAGAAAAGGAAAAAGAGGTTCCAGCAGTTTCCTGGTGTAGAGGGGCCGTGCCAGAGATTGTATAAGCCTGGGGCGAGTTTTGTTGCGCTGGCCCCATCCCACTCTTGCCTTCCACACCCTCTCAGCCTTTTTTTTTTTTTATAGCTTTCAACTAATCTTTTAAAAATATTATATAGACTCAACATTAAAACATAATATGATAGGGAGTTTCAAAATAGATATTTTGGTATAAACATGGTTATTTGCGGTCTTCTTGCGGCGAATTCTCTGATCGAACGTCCTGGGTTGCCATGCCTCGCCACACACCCGTTTTGTAGCAGCCATTAAGGGCGCAAAGATCGGAAATAAGTGGTCGCCCACTAACTAAATCCCGAATAAATACTAGAAAAGAAACGGTATCACTCCTGCAGATAATGTTAATACTCAGAACAGGAAGTGACTTTTCAGATAGTTCTTATATGACAAGACCTTGACGAACGATAGCCCAACCAGTAAAACGTGCGTAGAAAATATAAGTTTGACTAACTATGAATGAAAGCTTTTAGGGTGGAGAAAATTTCGACGTTCTGGAGGTACTATTGGCCTGATATGATATATTCTCATACCGGGTAATTCTGCAGCCCAGGAACCTGGGTTATAAATATTGTCAAGAAGCTCCATCCAGATGGGATACCTGTCAATCATCCCTGGACCCCGGGGTGGGGGGGGGGGGGGGGGATAGACCACAGGTGTGAGGGGTTCTCAGAAGCTGATCTGATCTGCAAACAAGGAAAACGGGACGCTCCAGTGGCTGACGCCGCTCATTATTATTATCTTTACCTGGGGATAAGTTGTTATTATCATCTGACTATCTCTCCATTAAATACCTCTTGTAAATAATTTTATTAGAGAACTAAAAGGTAAATACCCTTTATATAAAAATTAATTATACCCAAATTTGCCCTTGCTTTATTTATCTCCGCGACATATTTTGGCGGAGACGCTGGGTAACGTGACGGAACTTCGAAGAAGTCGACGTCTACAGGGACGTGAACCAATTATTGAACCTTTGCCACAACGAATAAAAATGGAAGACGATCACAGACCTACTGTTAGCGGATCCTACCCCCCTTGTTATCGCTAACGAGATCCTTCTACCTTTTCTGGAGATGGAAATATAAACCCTGGACAGTGGTTGAAGGAGTACGAGAGAGTGTCGAAGTACAACCGATGGGACGAGACCTTGAAGCTTGCCAACGTCGTTTTTTACTTGAACGGAACTGCTGGAAGGTGGTTTGATAATAACGAAGAATCACTCAACTCGTGGAGAAGTTTTGAAGACGCATTCCGCGGTGTGTTCGGACTGCAGGAGGATTCTGCTCGACGCGCCGAGGAAGTTCTGAAGTCAAGAGCACAGAAGGCCGAGGAATCCAGCGAGTCATACATCCAGGAGATCCTTAGTCTCTGCCCCCAGGTGAACCCTCGCATGGAAGATGATGAGATAGTTGCTCACATTATAAAGGGAATTTCGGAGTACACATACCAGGTATTGGTGGCGAAAGACATACAGACAGTAGATGAAATCCTGAAGTTTTGCCGTCATCTGGCAACCGTCAAGTAGCGCAGGATCGGTCGTACGAAATTCGCCAGGTTGTCAAACGTAATGCCCATTTCGTGTGTTGACGACTCAGACGACTTGGCCGGCTTAATTCGCCGCATCGTTAGAGAAGAGATACAAAAGGTCTTCTCAGCACCTGAAGTGGTCAATCCTCTCCGATAGGTGAACGCCCTGGAACAGACTGTGAGGGAAGAAGTCAGCCGTGCTCTCCAACCTACCAGACCACAAGTCAACGTGGTACAACAACAACCACGTATGCTATATTATAATATCGACCGACCAACCCAACCCAGGAAGACGGAACATTGGAGAACCTACGACGACAAACCAATCTGCTTCCACTGCGGACGACCCGGACATGTCGTCCGTTATTGTAGGGAACGACGGGAGGTCTTCGCTGAAGCCTGGTCAAGGAATGGCGGAAAAGGAAGAAATGTTGGATTTTCGAGTCGACCCCCGATATATGACGCCGACGACGACTATGTAACGCCCCAAACCTCGACGTACTTCTACCGGAGCTCTTCCCCACACCCAAGCCTCGCAAGGTCGCCAGCCCGAAGACAATCCCAGTCGCCAGCCCGTCGTTTCATCCGTTCTCCCAAGCCTCAGAATTTGAAAAACTAAGTGGAGCGGCTTCTAACGGGGGTGAGGTCGCCATTGAGGAAAATCCTCCAGGGTATATCGCCGCTAAATTAAAATAAAATTTTGTTATGGTCAAAATAAATGGACGCAAAATTAAAGCATTGGTGAATTCAGGAGCAGACTTTTCTGTTATTTCAGACAAATTTCGACGCGAACTAAAGACACCTCTCTTCAAATAACCAGGTCCCATTCTTAAAGCCGCAAACAAAAATTTAATAAAGACCCTAGGAAAATGTGTCCTGAATATAGAAGTTAATGGTCTGAAGATATCCTTTGAATTCGTTGTTATATGGTGGAATGCAGCCATGACATCATATTCGGATGGGACTTCTTCAAGGCCACCGAAGCCGTCATTGATTGTGGCAGAAATGAACTCCATCTCGGGGAAGCCTCCGTCCTGGAATCTCGAATAGGAAAACCAGAGATTGTTTGCTTCCGACGACTTTGTCATCCCGCCTAAATCAATAAAGAAGATCAGTGTGATAAACGAAAAAATATGTGGTGTTAGAGATGTTTTAGTCTCAAAGAAAGGAAGTTCTTATACCAAACTCATTGGTTACATTTCGACACGGCCGAGGTAGCATTTGGGTGGCGAATGGAGCGTCTTGGCCGCAACTGATTCCATCAGGAATGAATATGTGCACCATGGAGAGTTATGAGAATGGGAATATCTGCAGTCTTATTGAATCCAGCGATAAGGTACAAGAAACGCAGCTAAAGTCACGTGAATGGTACAGAAGATAAACCTTACTCTAGATCCAGGGCTGTCTGAAATTCGAAGGTTACAGCTTGTTTCATGCCTTGACGAGTTTATCGACATATTTGACTTTGGGGAAACTCCTATCAAGCCCACCAGTACTGTGAAGTACAAGATAAACACAGGAGACCACTCTCCTATCAAACAGCGGCCCTATAGAGTAGCACCAAGTGAACGACGACTAATTCAAGATGAAGTGAACAAGATGGTTGAAAATCACATCGTGAAGCCCTCTGAAAGTCCTTGGTCATCTCCAGTTATTCTAGTTCGAAAGAAAGATGGAACCTGGAGATTCTGCGTAGATTATCGTCGATTAAATAAGATATAAAAAAATATGTTTACTCGCTGCCACGCATTGACGATGCCTTGGACAGTTTAGCCGGCTCTAGTTACTTCTCCACAATGGATCTTCGGACCGGGTATTGGCATATTGAAGTGGACGAAAAAGACAGGGAGTAAACTGCCTTCATCACTCCAGATGGGCTGTATGAATTCCGAGTAATGCCTTTCGGTCTATGCAACGCTCCAGCAACGTTTTAAAGGATGATAGATAGTGTTCTGGGCAGTCTTAAATGGAACATGTGCATTTGCTACCTGGACGACATCGTAGTTTACGCTTCTACCTTTGAGGAGCATCTACGTCGTCTACAACTTGTATTAAGGTGCATCCGGAAAGCTGGACTAAGCTTGAACCACAAAAAGTGTTTTTTGGATCAAGGAGGATAAATATTTTAGAACACCTTGTTGACGCCAATGGAATTCATCCAGATACAGATAAAGTTGAAGCCGTCTCTAAATTTCCGAGTCCAAGAAATATCTCTGAACTGAGGAGCTTTCTTGGATTATGTTCCTATTACCGAAGATTTATCGAAAACCTTGCCGACAAAGCTAGATGTTTGCATGGCTGAAGACTGAAAAACAATTCTATTGGGATGCAGTTCAAGAAAAAGCGTTTGAAGTCCTTAAAACAGCTCTAATTTCAGAGCCTGTCTTGGGACACTTTGATGAATCCGCTGATACCCATCTACACACGGATGCAAGCGGACATGGTATTGGAGCTGTTCTTCTACAAATACAAGGTGGAAAGGAGCGGCCTATAGCTTATGCATCTAGAAGCTTAACAAAAGCTGAACATAACTATTCTACAACAGAAAAAGAATGCCTTGCTGTAGTCTGGTCTATTAGCAAATTCCGTCCATATTTGTTTGGTCGACCATTCACGGTTGTCACTCACCATCATTCTCTATGTTGGTCGGTAGGGCAGAAAGATCCTTCTGGCCGTTTGGCAAGATGGGCGCTGAAGTTGCAAGAATTTGACGTGTCCGTTATCTACAAGAGCGGACGCAAACATAAGGATGCCGATTGCCTGTCAAGGAGCCCGCTTGAGAACGATCAACCAAGTGCTGTGATGTCACTAACCAACGTCGATATAGAGAAGACTAAAGACCCGGATTTAGCTAAAATAATCGATATTTCAAACTCGGGCTACACCAGAAAGGAATTCAGCATTATCGACGGCATCTTATACAAGAAAAACTATAGCACAACTGGAAGACCCTGGCTTATGATGATTCCTAAGCACTTAAGATCGGAAGTTATGGCATATTTACATGATGCTCCTACAGCTGGGCATTTGGGTTTAGCCCGAACGTATGACAAAGTGAAGAAACGATTCTATTGGTCTGGCCTTTATCGAACTGTTTGCCAATATGTAAGCCATAGTCGGGAGTGCCAACGAAGGAAGAAATTACCGCGACGTCCGGCTGGACAACTTGTATCCATATCGCGCGTAGAAAAGCCATTCTATAAGGTCGGGGTTGATCTCCTTGGAAGATTTCCAGTTTCTAAAGATGGAAACCGTTGGATCATTGTGTGCACCGATTATATGACAAGGTATGCCATAACGAAAGCGATCCCAGACGGAGGAGCAATCGAAGCAGCTAAGAAGCTGAAGATGTTATTTTGAAGCATGGAGCTCCTAGAGAAATGATAACAGATCGCGGAAGAAATTTCATTTATCAAGTAATAAAAGAGATCAATGCTCTGTGTGGAATTGTGCACAGATTTACAACGGTCTACCATCCCCAGACCAACGGCCTGACTGAAAGGTTCAACAAAACTCTGGGAGATATGTTGTCCATGTACACAGGTGTTGAGCAGAAGAACTGGGACCAAGTTTTACTCTACGTAACTTTTGCTTACAACACTGCTAAACAGGAGGCGACCGGCTACACCCCGTTCTTTCTTGTCCACGCCGGCGAGGCCGAGACCTATATCGATGCCGTACTACCTTACCTACCAGATGAGGTCTCTGACGACTACGTTGGAGAACTTGTGAGCAGAGCTGAGGAAGCGCGTCAACTCTCCCGATCACGCCTTCTACAATCACAGGCGAAAGACCGGAAACCGGGCTTTACGACCAGAAAAATACTCCAGTCTATTACCAGAAGAATGATCTTGTGTGGGTTTTTACTCCCATCCGAAAAGTAGGACTCTCATAAAAGCTACTGAAGAGATACTTCGGTCCCTACAAGGTGACCAAGAAGCTTTCAGAAGTTACGTATGAAGTAGAGCCCGTGGATCCGTCTCCCCGATCACGGAAAGCCAAGGATATCGTCCATGTCATTCGGATGAAGCCCTACCTGGAACCTGAAGAACAACATTCC
>CP092865.1:37686055-37715337 GCA_030710605.1 Cordylochernes scorpioides | reverse complement strand
CAGTTGTAGTAGGAAAGTTCCGTGAACAGATAGGAGTCGAGCTAAAAGCAAGATGGAGATAGAAGAGTTCTTACTGTTCTACGGCATGGTCGATGAGGTGGGCCGTGGGTACAACCGACGAGGGCTCACGCTGATGGTGAAGTGACTATATTTTCGGCTAGGGCAGAGGTCTTATATATCTTTGCCGTGAGAGGAAGTATGCGGGAGTATTGCCTTTCAGCGGGTGCAACAAGAACGTGGTGCGGCAGCGATATTTTACACCGAATGACCTGATCGCAACGACCTGAAAAATTCCTTTTAGGGTTGATTTCTATATCGATCTCTTGCTTAGTTCAGCTCTTAATCTACTACAGAGTTTTATTTATTCATCCTCAGTTTGTACAAAGTACATTACATATGATGATGAAGGACACATGTCAATCATGCGTATAATTATTTATAGATGTTTCTATATACAAAATGAAATATTGTTATAAGTATTATACAATATAGGGTTGTTGGTTTAAATTACCATATATATCATTTTTAATATGAACACAAACAACATTGAACAAAATATATTTTTAAAGCTATATTAGGTCCGGGTTTTTTTTTTTTTTTATTATTATTACTCGTATTTTAAAAATCTCGCAGATATTATAAAAAACGCATAAAATATTAAAGATTTTCAAAATATTCGATTGTCGGATATTATATACTTTATCATATTTATTATTTAAAATCAGAATAATTATGTGATACCATAAATATTTTTAAAAATCGCAAAAACCCGAAATACGAATACAAAAGATCCCACAAAGATATTCGAGACAGAAGATAGTTTCGGGGCTATAATTCCTGCCATAGGACTTTAAATGATTCTTATACTCTCGAGTTTCTAATTATTTTCTATATAACTGCATGGTGATAACTACATAACATATATATTAATTTTGGTATATTAAACATCTATTCAAATTTTTTAAAATAGCTCTTGTGATGCAGGATTGAAAATTTTACGCGTGACAACGAATTGAGTTCGTCCTCGGAAGAAGAATCCTCCGAAAAAACGTCACGTAAAAGATTGATTTCTTCAGATGAAGAATGGGTAGAATCGAAGCAACCCTTCAAGAAGAGGCCATGCCGAAGATTTATTTCATCATCTGAAGAAGATTGGGAAGAATCTAAGAACCTTCCTAAGAAGAGGCCAAGGAAAAGACTAATGTCATCGGATGAGGAATATTGTGCAGAATCAAAGAAACCTAGGAAGAAGAGAAAAGCTCTTCAATATGATGAGGAGAAGAAAGAATTTATTAGTAATAAATATTCTCCAATTGAAGAATATTATAAAGAAAGTAGCTCAGAAGATGATCTTGAAGATGAAGATTATGATCTTCTGAAAGAGAATCTAGGCGTAAATATTGGAAGAAAGAAGAAAATATTCAGGCGTATAAGACCAATTGAGAATGATGATAGCGATAAAGAAGAGACGGAACTAGAGCAGCAACCTTACAAGGAAACTATTTCCAAAAAAATTTCCCCCAGACAAATAGAAGAGTTTGGAAATATAAAGAATTATTCTGAGAAGGTTAATCGTAATCCAGAAAAGAATTTGCCTAGTGATGAATTTGAAATAGAAACCCTCTATACCGAACCAGATCAACCACCGAAAAATCCAATCCCACACAAAGAAAATTCGCTTCAAACAGCACGAGAAGTTTTTGGAATAAATTCCAACTCTAAAGTGCTCAACAACAGAAAAGAGAATAATACTATGGGAGCAAATATTTCTGGAAAAGAATTAACAAAGGACACGCCAAAAAAGTTAACAATCTATGATATTTATGAACCAAGTGACATAGAAAGAAACTATTTCACTGATTTAGATCAAAGGATAAAATTGTTGGATGTTCCTGAACGATTCCAGATTAGAGATTATCCAGTTAGACCCGCGGGCAATACGCAGATATTGAACGAGGCCCGGTGGATTTACATGATGGCCTTTACCAGGCCTACGCTCTCCCAACAAGACATGACTATAATCTGTGATGAAGAAAAGGCTAAGCAAAAGATGCTTTCAATCGTAGACACTATCAAATTCATACGCAATCAACACTTCGATATCCCTTTTATTGCTTTTTACCGAAAAGAGAATATTGAGCCAGATTTAACTATACAAGATTTATGGACAGTTTATAAATGGGATGAGAAATGGTGTCATTTTCGTAAGAGGAAAAGAACTCTACGTAAACTTTTGAAGAACATGAAGAAATTTCAGCAACACATGTTAACTCTTCACAAGCCCCTGCCCCTATCTTCTGGGTCGATCAGCCAAAATGAATTTCAGGTTTTAAAAGATGCGCAAACTTTTGTGGAACTAAATGACATTTACCAGCACCTATTGCTTCACCATGGCTTGTATTTTAAAGATATGAAGGATTTTGTATCCGAGAGTATTGAAAAAGATAATCTACTAGGCAAAGAGAATATTGTGAAAAGAGGAATGCCTGAGGAAGAACATAGTGATAGTGATGAAAGCGAAGATGAAATTAATTTAGAATATAATCATAAAATATTACCAACCTATCGTAAAAATACCTACGTGATAGGCTTAGAAAACTCTATTCATAACTTTGTGAAGTTATTTGGACTATCTGCAGAATATCTTGGAGAAAATCTAAAAGCGAATAGACAAAGGCACAAAGTTGTTTCGTGCCCCATAGATCCTAAGAAGGCAGCTGAGGAGTATATCAGTAGCAGATACACCAGCGTCTCTATGGTTCAGAACGCAGCTAGGTACATGGCCTCTATGCAGATTTCTAACGACCCTAATGTCAAGAAGGTTGTAAGACAGGCATACCAAAAAAGAGCTACTATATCGCTCAGACCTTCCGAGAAAGGTATAAAGGAAATTGACGAAAACCATTACTGTTTTTCCTTTTTGTATCTAAAGAATAAACCCATTGGAGATATTAAAAATGAACAATTTCTTCATATTTCTCTTGCTCAAGAAGAAGGACTTCTAAACTACCAGATTACAATGGATACCCATGTTTATTTAGAAGAGATAAAGTATTTCTACTTTGATCATGGCTCCAGTAATATCGTTGAAAAATGGAACAATGAACGTTACCAAGTTTTGACTATTGCTTTTGAGAAATATATTTTCCCTGCTTTAATGAAGGAAATACAAGACAAACTTCTTCAAGAATCTAAGGAATGGGTACTGAGATCATGCTCCCGCAAGCTGTATAACTGGATTAAAGTGGCGCCTTACCAAATTGAACATCATCTCGATGGCGAGGTCTATGACACAAAGAACGGTATCCGTGTCTTAGGAATTGCATATACTCCACAGCTCTCCGTTCCCTCCATTGGGGCTTTGGTTGATGAAAATGGTCTTCTGAAAAGTTACATTAGTCTCCCACATCTTCTTAGGAGAAGGGATTCGTGGAATTCAAGCGATAGAGAACTTAAAGATTTTTGCCTTCAGAAATTAAGATCATACATTGACGCAAACAAGCCCCATGTCATTGTTGTGGGGGGCGAGAATAGATATGCCTTGATGTTAGTTGACGACATTAGGCGGGTCATCGATGAACTTTCTGAAACGTGTCAGATGCCGGCCATAAACGTGGAGCTGTTGGATAATGACCTGGCCAAGATCTACATGAACTCCAGCAAGGCAGAGAAGGACTTCAAAGACTATCCTCCCCTCCTAAAGCAGGCGGTGTCATTGGCCAGGCGCCTACAGGACCCTCTCATTGAATTCTCTCAGCTCTGCACTATAGATGAAGAAATTCTTTGTCTCAAGTATCATCCCCTGCAGGACAAGCTCTCGAAGAACGATCTTCTAGACTCTCTCTACCTCGAGTTTATCAACCGCACTAATGAAGTGGGGGTGGACATCAACCGGGCCATATCCTACCCTCATACCTCCCACTTGATCCAGTTCATCTGTGGTCTGGGCCCGAGGAAAGCCAATTACATCCTACAAAAATTGAAACAATCCCGGCAAAATCTTTCATCTCGAACACAGCTAATTACGCTTCTAAAAATGGGACCTAAAATTTTTATCAACAGTTCAGGATTCTTCAAAATATCCCACAATTTCTTGAGGGTGGTGGAAAGAGATAACATCTATGTCTTAGATGGCTCTAGGGTACATCCTGAAGCCTACGATTGGGCGAGAAAAATGGCCGTTGATGCATTTGAGGGAAAAACTCAAATAACAGCTTACGAAGCCCTCAATGAGATCTATAAATATCCTGATAAGCTGAAAGATCTTGATCTTAATGCTTTCTCTGAAGAACTTGAAAACCAAGGATATGGAAATAAGCGCGCTACGCTCTACGACATCCGTGCAGAATTGAACAATTGCTATAAAGATCTTCGCGCGCCCTTCAGAAAACCCACTGGTGAAGAGACGTTCAGCATGCTAACTAAAGAAACTCCGCAAACATTCAACGTCGGAAAAATGCTGCTCGCAGAAGTTGTTGAAATCGTAAGAAAAAAACCATTAAACTATGATCAAATTGAGTTGAATAATTCAAACTTTCAATTTAGAACGGGCATGTGGCAGTGTCCTTTCTGTCTTCATGATGATTTTCCAGAACCCAGCGCCGTTTGGCACCACTTGGACTCGGAGAGTTGTCAGGGTCAAGCTATAGGAATCAGAATGCGAATAGATAACGGGGTTAACGGATATATTCCTAGGCATTTATTTAGAGATAAGGCAGTGGATAATTTTGAAAAACAAGTTAGAAAAGGGATGATTATCCATTGCAGAATTAAAAGAATAAATTTCGAAAAATTTAATGTTCTACTCACAAGTCGTTCTTCAGATCTTGTTGACCCAAATAATGAGTGGAAGTTGTCTAAGGACGAATACTATGATTACCAAGCCGAAGAAGAAGACAGACAAATGCAAAATACTGAATATTATCAGACCGTAAATGAATTCATTAAAAGAGTCATTGTCCATCCTTTATTTTTTAACATCACATATAAGCAAGCGGAAGATATGATCGCGCGAATGGATCAAGGCTCTTGCATATTCAGACCAAGCTCGAAAGCGGCAAATCATCTTATTTTAACTTGGAAAGTCTGCGAGGACATTCACCAAAAGATTGACATTCGAGAAGAAGGTAAAGACAAGCCCTACAACATCGGTCAAGTACTTTGGATAAATGATGAACGATATGATGACCTAGATGAAATCATATTTCGATGTGTTAACCCGATGGCCGCACTTGCTCGTACTGTACTAAACTTTAAATATTTCAATACATCAAAGAAAACAACGAAAAACAAAATTGAAGAAATACTTAAAGGTGAAACGATAAAATATCCTTTTAAAATTCCCTATTTAATAACTCCACTTGCTGAAAATCCTGGTTGTTTCCTACTTTCCTATTATTTGCTTCCAACATGCAAACATCTGTATTTCACTCTGACGCCTAAAGGATTCAAGTATGATAACAGGGTCTTTCCATCTTTGAATAATATGATATCCTATTTCAAAAATAATTTTAAGATTGCACCCATAAATTCAAAAACTCAGATTGAGAAAGACGAGAAAAAATTGAAAGATACAGAAAGTCTTAACTTTGCTTTGGGCTCGATGTACAGTCCAATGAAATTCCCCAAATCTTCAAAGAGCATTCCTATTGATAACTCATCTAGAACATTGCTGAAATCTCTCAAACCTACAGTATTAAATGCCATCCAAGAACTAGATCAGTTAAAGATAGAGCCTTCCATAGAGAAAGAAAACCTAACATCATTGATAAGTAACCCTCATAACTGTATGATCCCGAACGCTAGTTTTCCTCCAGCCAATATGCCTAAAAAAGAAGAAAAGCCAAATTATAAAAATTTTCAGACAATAACCTTTACTAATTCGACATCTTCAAATTTCACAGGTCCACAAACTGCTAACATTCCAGGAATGAGGCTAGTCAAATATCCAACAACAGAACTCGCAATCCCTGAAATTCCAAACCAAAGGTGGTGTAACACAGATTCGTCCGGTACAAGAAAATCTTCACTAGAGACGAATCCAGGCACTCCCATTAGATCACTGAACATAGACGCTCTCAAGACGAGTCCTGGTTCTGTAGCAATCAGTAGATGTTCGCAAAAAATTAATTCTAATAACATTCCTCAAATCAAACAGACTCTTAAAAATGATAATACTGATGGTTTTCGAAACAAGGCGAATGGGGCAAATTCTTACCACCCCCCGCAACAGCTTGAATTCTCTAAGAGTAAATAATTATGACCCCCGTAACAACACGACTCCTCTAAGGGCGATTCCAAACAGCCCACTAAGAAGAACCAGCCTGACTCCAATGAATGATAGAAACATCCTTCAAGGTAGCGAGACTTTAGTAACAACAAGTTCTAAGAGCTATCAACGAACGGCCAACACAACTTGTCCTATAATTAATTCCAGCAGAAACTCGATTAATATAAAATCGAAAATATATAATCCTCAAGGCAACGCTATTCCTTTAGGAGTGCATCCAAACAATTCCCTGAAGACGGCCAAAATGAATATCAAAAAGATTCCGCCTTATATCCCTCTAAAAAGTACAACTCCTGTGATATCTAATATTTGCAGCCCCACAAACAGCATAGCTTTCCAAAGGCCAAGTAAATCTATTGCATCGGGAGGAATCCCTAACATTTTTGAAGATGACTTCGCTTGTCAAAGGAAGAATAATCTGAAGAGTTCTGTTTCACCACGAATAACATGCACGAATGATCTACGTATGAATCCTTATGAACTTCAAAGCAACATGAAGCCTCAAGAAACAAGTCTTCTAAGTAATGCGACTGATCAAGTAAGGAATCCTGGCAGCCTTCAAGAATACCAAAATTATTCAAACAACAAGACCTATCAAGTATTTAGTCCTTTTAATTCCTTAAACAATGTGATTCCTTCTCAGAAAACAAATCCTAGGATTCCTTCGTTCAGTAATTCTGATCAAAATGTTATTGTTCCTAAGAGCTCGGTAGGTGCTAGGACTCGTTTAAGCTCCACAAATGACCAATACACGAATCCTTATAGCTCATTAAACCACGTAGCTTCTCGAATGACAAATATTAATAAAGAGATAGGATACAGTATAAATCCCCAATGTCTGCAGCACAAAAGTCTTCAAACCAATACATCTCGCCCGGCTAGTTTTTACAGCCCCTTAAAAACCACAAGTTCTAACAACTCTTCAAATGTTCAGAGTGGATGTCGTTACAGTCATCTAACAGACACGAAACCTCTACAAAAAATCTCCGGCAACTCCTCAAACAGCAGTGGCTTTCAAATGTTAAGTCCTACCCAATTGCTAGATAATACAACTTCTCAAAACAATAATACTCATCAACGAATGCGCCCTTACAGCACCCTTAATAACGTAAATCCTCATACAAGAACTCCTAACAGCTTGGTGAACGATATCGCTCCTATAAATAACACTCTTCATCAACAAATATATCCTTACGAATCCGTAAACAACACAGCTTCTCAAATAGTAAACAGCACGCACCGACTGAGCATTAATCCTTCTCAAAGAATGAATCCTTACAGCATAACAAGAAACCATCAATACAACACGACCCCTCACATTGCGAGCCATTACAACATCTTAAACAACACTTCTTCTCAAAACCACTTAGGCCATTCTATACCTCAAAACCCAAACTCTTACAATCACCCAAATAGCACTTCAAATCAAAACATAAACTGGTACAGCTATAAAGAAAATGCGACTCCAAAAAATGACTTAAGCAATGGGATTCCGCAAAACTTAGATATTTACAGCCACCTAAGCAACACTACCCTTCGAGGCGTGAGTCCCTCTAAGGGTATAGGCAGCATGGCTTCTCTAAAGCACATAAACTATACGATTCGTCAAAATGTGGATCATTGCAATCGCCTAAACAGCACAACTCCTCAAAACCATTTAGGCAATATGACCCATCAAAACGTGGGACCTTACAATCACCTAAACAACACTTCCCCTCAAAACACGGACAATTACAACCATAGAGGAGACACGACCCATTCAAACCTCTTAAGCAATATGAATTATCAAAACGTGGGCCCGTACAAACACCTAACAACTCCTCAAAACACTGACTACTACAACCACAGAATAAATGAGACACCCGAAAATAACTTTAATAATAATAGTACTCCTCAAAACATGAGCCTCCACAATCACCTAAACAACATTGCCCCTCAAAGAGTGATTTCTAACAGGCAGATAATCGACAGATCTCTTTTAAAACAGGATCCTTCCAGCCTTCTAGCATTGAGTAAGTTTCCATCCTCTATTCCCATTATAACTATCAACCAAACCGTCATGACCATGAATTTAATAAGTTCTATAAAATTCGATACTCTAACAATGGCTAACACTAACCGTTTATTATCCCATCCCATGCTGAGATCTTTAATTAATCAGCATAATGCTGTAAATCCAATTCAAAACTTGGATTTTATTACAGAAGAACCCGCCAACCCTTCAGCTATAAACTCATCACCATCAATATCAACCAATTTTTCACCAGGGAACTCCAACTATCGACCAGAAAATACCGCCTATTCTTTCTCGGGAGCCTCCAATAAGTATCAACCAAGGATTTCCAACTTTCAGCCAGGGAATTCAAACTTTCAACCAGGTGGCTTCAACGTTCAGCCAGGGAATTCCAATTTTCAGCCAGGGAGCTCCAATTTTCAGCCAGGGAGCTCCAATTTTCAGCCAGGGAGCTCAAACTTTCAGCCAGGGAGCTCCAACTTTCAACCAGGGAGCTCCAATTTTCAGCCAAGGAGCTCCAACTTTCAGCTAGGGATCTCCAACTTTCAACCAGGGAGCTCCAACTTTCAACCAGGGAGCTCCAACTTTCAACCAGGGAGCTCCAACGTTCAGCCAGGGAGCTCCAACGTTCAGCCAGAGAACTCCAACGTTCAGCCTGGGAACTCCAACGTTCAGCCAGAGAACTCCAACGTTCAGCCAGGGAACTCCAACTTTAAGCCAGGGAACTCCAACTTTAAGCCAGGGAACTCCAACTTTCAACCAGGGAGCTCCAACGTTCAGCCAGGGAAATCCAACCTTCTAACAAGAAACTACTCTAACTTTCTATCAGAGAACTCCACAAACCTTAACTCCGGAAACTCAACCTTTCTACCAGGAAACTCCATCAACCTTCAATCAGGAAATTCCCATTTTCAACCAGGGAACCCCATCAGTCTTCATCTAGAAAACTCAAATTTTCAACTAGGAAACTCCAGCTTTCAACAAAAAAACGCCAACTTTCAACCAAGGAACTCCAACTTTCAATCAAGAAACTCCATCAACTTTCTACAAGGAAATTTCAATTTCCAATCAAAAAACGCCAACTATCCATCATGGAACCCTACCAACTCCCTACTCAGGAACTTCAACTACTCATCAGAGAATTATACCAACTCCCTATCAGAAATATCCAACTCTACGCTAGGGAAATCCACTAGTTATCATCAAGTAAACTATACAAATTCCCTACTAGAAAACACCGCCAATTCCTTACACAGTAGCTCCACTAACTCTCTACCAGAGAGTTCTACAAACTTACTTCCAGAAACGCACACCACTAATCCACCATATAACTCCACCAACTCTCTAGCAAAAAAATCAGATTATCATTCAGATATCACCAATTGTTTGCCAGGTAATTTGCCTGACAGTCTACTAAGCGACCACTTGGAAATTGAACCTACAGAATCTCTTCTGCTGGACCCCATCGATAATTTAACAATGGACTTTAGTGATCCCATCGCAATGGATCTCGATAGCATCCTAACAATGGATATCAACAACCTTATAGCCGCTACTGAGCCTCTGCCAATGAAAGCCACAAGCTCACAGCCAATGACTCGGACAATGGACATCTCCTGCTCTTTACCAATGAGCACCGACGACTCGCCAACAACACCTCTTTCTGCACTGCCAAACCTCTTTCAAAAACACAGAGCACAAAACCTTTACTAATGACTACGCCAATCTACTTTCCGCGCCAACTCGCTACAAGCACCATGAATCCTGTACCAATAAATGTACACCTATTCTATTAATCCATCAATCTATTATCACTGAACACACCACACTTCTCCACTTAAAAAACTGAACAAATCCTCTATATTCCACCTGCTACCAACAAACCGTTTTCTACGAACACGACTTATCGGCTACCAAAACCCCACTCTTAGACTTCAACTATTAATCCTACCGCCGAACCTACTACTCCTTCAATCTTCTAAGTAGATTCCAGTTCCACACACAGTCATTGTGTTTGAAGCTATACTTCCTGTAAATATACAGTTGTCCCTGTCACACTAAACTGCCATAATAAATCTTCTTCGTATCCCACTAGCTTTGTCCTTTATTTATTTTCACTTTTACGTACATCAACCTGACATTTTGAAGATTGCCCAAAATATGATAGTCTTAAAGAGTTGGATGAATGGAACAAACTGTCGATTTTTGACAACTACGATCTGGGGTCGAATCCCGCATTGGGAATTTTTCTGAAGAACGAAATTACTTCAACGGCCCCAGATTGTTGTCCAACTCCACCAGTAAGTGCAAGGGTTCTGGCAAATTGAAAGTGCAAAATTTGAATTCCGTTTATATAAATGTTGACAAGTGCTGCACTTATAGAAAACAGTAGCTAACAACTACCTACCATGATGTCCTGCAACACATAAACTTGGTATATATGCAAAAAATATATAAGTGGAAAATGTCCTTCGATATGCTCTCTTGGTGACAATTTGAATCCCCGAAACATTGATTCCTATTTAACAACCTTTATATTGGTGATTCTAATTCATTACAATGGTTGCATGTTGAGGGTGATGGGACTCTGGATTTCCTATTTGAATGGTGGCGTATTATGGGAAAATGCGTGATAGGCATTGAATATCCTATTGGGAGTTCTGTTTGTTAGCTTGTGCTATGGCGGTACTAGGGAGATGTGCATGGGATTTGTTCTGTTGATGGGTGTAAGTAAAGGTGAAGGGGATGGAGGAAGAAGTGAGATATTTCCAATTTGTATTTGAAAAAAAACTTGTTTTTTTAAAGGAATGCTATCATTAATTGGTTTGTGGAATGGAATATTTTTACAGGAAGAATAATGGTGAAAATAGCTTTTCACTGGGTGGGATGAAATGATATTTATGACTATTGTTGTGATGAAGACACGGTGAAATTTATAAGTGATGGCTCTACAAGTGTTTTTAGTTTGTAGCAGGCGTATATTTGAAAAAATAAACAACAACAGAAACCTGATTTTTTTAGCTTTTTTTTTTTGTTATCTTGTTTGTTTGTTTTTTTTTTTTTTTAAGAAAGATGACAAATGAATATGTAAAAATGGGTAGAATGTCTAACATTCTATTAAGAACAATAGTTAAAATTGTTAAGGGTAAAATTATTTTCGAAAATGTATAAAATGAAGGTTTTTTTTTTCATTAAAAAAATGTTTTTACGATTTGAAGATTTACATTTAAATGAGTTGAAATGGTTTTCATAGTCTAGGTTAAATGTCATATAAGGAAGAAATAAAAGTGATTGAGACAAACTTCAAATTAAGTGACGTGGGTATAAAATTGAAATAGTGAAATTTAAATATCATCAAAGAAATAAAACAAATTTGCATGAATGCGATGGAAAATGGTTATCTATTTGCGCGGGCCTAAGGTTAAAATGAAATAAATATACTTTATATTCAATTGTAATTTATATTTGAAATAGTGGTACTCACAGTACAAAAGTGTTCATCGTAGTGTAGTCATAAAGTTCGCACTGGTTGATGTAGCCATGGTCACGTCCTTGGTGATAGTTTGAGAAGGCATAGCCATGAGGGTCGAGAAATTTTCGCCGTCAGGTGAAGTGTGGACATTTGCGGCGAGTTCGCTGGATTTGTAATGGCGAATGGGTTGAAAGGTTTGTGGCCTTTGAATGTAGGTTATCTACTTGAAGTTCGGAGCGGTGATGTATCGGATGTGTTCCGAGAGTTGTGCCACTATGTCCGTGGCTGTAGGTGGCATGGTGGTGATCTCGCTCTGCTCTCCAGATTTCATCCTCTTTGCGTAGTCCTGGCTGCTGATTGTTGTGGTAATATTATCCTGTCTACTAATTGTTGTGGTGGGCATGTTGATGCAGCCTTGTTTCCACAGTGGTTTTAGGTGTCAATGGGTAACACAAAAGGACGAGGCAGTTTGGATGTCACCTAGAAGCCAGCGCCGAAGACGCGGACAAGGTCCAGGAGAGTGTGATCTACATAAGAGGGAAAGCTGAACTGAAGCTGACAAACGGGCGGAAGTGAAACAACCTAAAGACTTATGAAATTGGATCTCGTCCGGTCTTGAGCGCGGTGGACTAATAATGAAACTTTATTATCTTATTTTATTTTACAATATGCCAAAAACTGGCGCGTTGAATTATATCTACAATTTGGGATTTTTATACTTTTATAATGTTACATATGAAAGTATATTGACATATATTACTACGTAAACGTTTCTTTTCTAGGTAATGGCCCTGATGAGGCTTGTGTTTCTTGCCTTTTCTCTTTGTTTTATCCACTTTTCTACAAGTGGAGTTGGAAAGTCATTCGTTTTAATTTCATATTCTATTGTATTCATTTATTTTTTATTTTATTTCAATTTAAAGCGCTATGTTCCCCTAGGGACACTTGCGCTGTCATACATGCTTGCCATTACATTATTTTATACATATATGTTATGAATAATTTGTTTGTTGTTAGATAAAAGGTTGATAAGACAAAGGATCGATAAGATAAAGGGTTGAAGGTGCAGTCGTAATAAAAAAAATATAATTACACTGGCCAACAACATTTTTGCCCAAGAGAACCTGATGGTGTTTCTAGTGTAAATTTGCATGCTGATCTCAAAAATCTAATCAGAAAATTTCCATCACCCATGGTTTTTGCGTGACAGCCTTTTTTTTTTGGTATTGGGATAAATACAGCAAGAAATGCAAAAAATATTATGTAAGCATTTTTGCATAAACCTTATTACATTACACTGGTTTATCAAAAATTATTTTTCTTTGTCCCAAAAGAAACAGCATCTTATCTAAATTTAACTCTTTGTGCTGATTCCAAATATACCATTAGTTTTTTTTCTATCACGCAAGATTTTTCAGATATACCTACTTGAAATTTGGAAATGTTTTTAATATATAGGCCTATATGAAAGAAATATATTTATTTTATTGAAAAGTATTGACAGTGGATTTATTTCTATACTTTGCTTGTGGTACCTTCCTCTTGAGTGTCCAGCAGTATTCAACAAGCATACCGGGGCTCCATTTACCTTGGTACCGCTTCTCCATGCTTGATATATCTTGATGAAACCTCTCACCATGCTCATCGCTAACTGCACCAAGATTGTCTGAAAAGAAATCCATATGTGAATGCAGGAAATGGATCTTGAGAGACATGTTACATCCCAGTGCCTAGTAAGAAAGCCACAGATCTTTAACTATGTCTCGGTAATTTTCAACCTTGACACTTCCTAAGAAGTTCTTGCAAACGTTTCTAAAGAAATTCCATGCTGCTGCTTCAAATTCATTCAAAATATTTTTTTTTAATTTCCATCCTGCAGTAATTCTCGAATCTGAGGTCCAACGAAAATGCCTTCTTAAATTTTCGCATCACTTATGCTAGAACATTTTTGTTTTAGGTAGGCAAATCCACTGGCATTTCGATCCATTGCCTCGACAAAGTTCTTCATTAATCCCAGTTTAATATGTGAAGGTGGTAAGTAAATATTTTCTGAATCGATCAGGGGAAGATTTACAATATTTTTATGTCCTGGAGTAAAGATTTCACGGTTTGGCCAGCTTTTTTTTAATGTAACGCCTTTCCCTATCTCTGCTATCCCACTCACACAGAAAACAACAACATTTTGTATATCCAAGCTGTAATCCACGCAAGAGGGCAATGACTCTCAAATCACAGCATATTTTCCAACCGTATCTTTCATATTCTATCTTTTTCAAAAGCAGTTTCATGTTTTTGTAAGTCTCTTTTATGTTGGACTAGCCGAATCACCCGGGCAACGCCCGGGTTTTACCTGATTAAATGTTTTTTTCAAATACTATTCGTAACAATTATAAATTGGCGCCGTGGATGTCACTCTTGTGAAACATCCCGCTCCAAACTTTGTGTCTGATAAGCGATATTTTTATAGAGAGATGATCTGGCTTTGTGTCTTCTGCTCGAATGAATGTTTTTCTGTTAGAATTTTGTCCTTGCATACTAAAAATAAACTGGCTTCACCCGTGGTCTCTGCTTTTTGGATTTTTTCCCGATATAATTTTGTATCTGATAATCAAACATGATACAGCAATATTGTCCTCATCATTTTCTGACTAAAAAACAACTATTAATGCCCAGAACCTGTCAATATCAAATTTTCTTGCCTAAAAATGCGAAAAATATATATATTCCAGATTTTTCTCTATGTCCTGTTAAAATACGTTTTACATGTGCATTAGGTCAGCTGATATTACTTCCCATCTTCACCGCTACAGGCGCTGCTTGCGAGCGAAAGGGCAAATTTGCAACGCAATTTGCAAATAACTCGAAGAATATTAGGGATAGAGACCTGAAATTTTCACTATAAGTTTTTCCAGATTCTCCTCTATATACTGTTAAAATTTCAGTCAGATTAGTTACGTATTGTGGACGTGTATAGCCGACATAGGAACAAACACACATACATACATACACTGAATTTTATATATATAAGGGATGCATGTGCTATTGGCCCTGATGGGAACTTATTTCCGTTGCGAAGGAGAACAGCTTTCAAACTAATTTTTGGAGAATCAACGAATAAACGCCACTTTTCTGTATCATGGTCATGACCAAGCGCTTCCATTAGACTAACAACATCATTGCAATATACTAAATCATTCTCTTGTGAAAAGAAGTCTTGAAATTCATCTTGACCCTTGAGAACAAAGCATACTTTTGTGCCTTTATGCAGCAGATTCCAGCCTTTTAACCTAGAGCCTAAAAGTTCACTCTGTTTTTTGGATAAATCTAAATCACGTACGAAGTCGTTCAAATCTCCTTGGGGTAACAAATGAGGTTCAGATGAAGCACCTGCTTCAAAATTTGTGTCATCCGACTGTTGCTCTCGTCTATCTGAATCATCGTCACTAAATACTAAATATTACATTTTCAGGTGGCTGTTACACAGGTAAAATATCACTATGAGGAACCGGTCTCATAGCAGAAGGCAAATCTGGATATTCAACTGTATGTCTTGATTTGGATGTAATACCTGTAGTCTTTGTCAAATAAAAATAATAGTCTGAAGAATGGTCTTTAGGTTACCTCCATATCATTGGAACCGCAAAAGGCATATGACGTTCACCTTTAATCCACCCTGCAAGACTTCGAGCACAAATTACAGCCAAATTAAAGTTGATAGCGCTTTTTGATGAGCGGTGTAAAGTTTCACCTTTGAACTTTGAAAGTTAATTCCCCACAAATGTAGCAGAACATATCAGGAATATTAAGGCAACGCCTCGGCATATTCACACAGTCTAGTGCACACGATTTATAATCAATAGAGAAGAATAAACTGATCACTTCAAATTTACCTGTCACTTCTGATGCAAATCTATTAAACAAATCGTTAGGTTCAATTTAAATATGTATATTAAAACTGTTATTCAGCAAATAGCATTCCAGAGCTTGTCGTTATTTTTTAGTTGAAAGCAAAACAGATTTATGATTCTTAAAGAGCAACATTTGATTAATACAAATAGAATAAAGCTTTTGGCTGCACATATCAACTCTTCTTGTCAAAAATAAAGCGCTAGCTAATGTAATGATGTTTACTTAAAAATGCTTACGTATCATTTTCTGCATTATTACTGTATATACCAATTTATAGAAAAAATGGTTATTCTGCATGAACTATGTATGGGTGATGGAAAACTTCTGATTTTATTTTTGAATTCAGCCTGAAAAGTTACATTAGAATCAACATCAGGTTTTCTCTGGCCAAAAAAAAAAGTTTTTTTTTGTAGACCTGTGTTATTTACCATCAAGTAGCTTTTATTTTCAATTACATGTACTTGAGGAAAGATTATACATTAATCATTTTCACAATATATAGAATTTGAAAAGTTAATCCTATATTAGTGATTCAAAAAGATAGATATGTTAACTACGCATATTTCCATGGTCTTAAATCATCACATATATTTTTAAATATAGAAATATTTGAGTTTTTAGATTATATAATATATATATACAATAATTTTAGGCCGTGAATAGAATAGTCATATGATGTTAACAATGAGAAAAAGAGAGAAAAAAATGAGAAAAGACCTGTGTACAAAATAAAGAAGTGTCTGGCAATATGTACAATAAGCATTATATAAATTGTCAGTTTCTCAAAAGATATTTGTTTCTATATAATTTTAAATATATATATACAAAAGGCATTGAATTTAATATACATTTCATTACTGGAAATAAAAATTATTGGATCTGTTACTATTAAATTATTTTCGATTCTGTAGTCTTGAAAAACAGGACAATCTAGTAAAAGATGTATTGAGGTTTGTTCCTCATGTCTACAAAAACAACTCGAGTCTTCCACCGCTTTAATTCTTTTTAAAAAGCCTCTGAAATTTCCATGATTAGAAATGAATTGAAAATTATGAAAGTTTGGTCAGAAATATTTTGATATGCTGTTAGGGTTCTTCCTAACTTTGAAAAGTTTCATTTGTGTTGTTCTTTAAAGTAGCCATTTTAAATTCAATAAAATCCGTTTTTATGCTTGGAAAATCTAAATTGTATTTTTTTTGCTTCTAAATTTAAATTATTCAATTCATATTTCATTTCTTTGAATTCAATGAAATCGTTAAGCAAAGGCATCTTGGCTATGCTATTGTATACAATTAGAACTCGTCGTTTTATATGATTGCGTGCACCATAATAGCATTTGGCATTGTGAAATGAATATATTTAAAATTTTCTTATTTACGAATTTATACCATATCCCCGATTCACAAAAAAGCATTGGCCTAAATATTATTTTGTATAATGTAAGTCTATTCTAGGTATTCAGACCCCAAGATTTTCCGCAAATTGACAGTAGCAGATTTTTTTTATCTTTTTGCTTTATTTAGTATAATATCTATGCGAGAATTGAAATTAGGATTTTTTTCTTTCTAAAATGATTTGCAAAAGTGACTCCCAATATTTTAATTTCTTGTACTGGTATAATTATTTTGTTTTTAAACTTTTTTTCGGACATGTCTTTATTGTGCAAATGTAGAATGTTAGTTTTCTCAAGACTGATTTTCAGTTTATTTTGAGTACACCATTGATTGATTTCCTCCAAGATTAATTCAATAAAAATTTTAAGAGTATCCTTGTCTTTATTCCAAACTATTATTGCCACATCATCAGCATAACACAGTATTTCAAAATTGGGTATCTGAATTTTGTTTAATAAATCATTCAGTAATATCAGCCATAGCAATGGAGACAGTGGTCCGCCCTGTGGACAGCCTTTTGATAATGTTTTATTAACCTTCTTATCACCAGAAGTAAAAATTGTTTTTCTATTATTCAAGAAAGATTGCAATATTTTATCGAATCAGCGGGTATATTATCTTGATCTATTATTTTAAAAAGAGCTGGCCACCATACATTGTCAAATGCACCCTCTATATCGATTGCAATTAACGACACTAAATGATTCTCTCTATGTTCTAATATAACCTCTGTTATTTTTTTCCAAACATGTTAACGTTAATTTCATTTTTATAAATATCATAGCCTCTTTGATAATGCTTGTGGATAATGCTTTGTCCACCATTGGAATTACGTACAGCGACTTTCTTGTGTTGAAGTGGTGCGTGGAGTTGCTGAAATTTGTTTTAATTCCTTCATCTTTCGTTTTTCTGGGGACAGTTGTTCTCACTGTGCCATCTTCGTTTCTAGATGTTTGCATGTCTAAAAAGACTATTCCTCTTGTGTCTTCTATTTCTTGTGTGAATTGAATATCATTGCTTTTATGCTGCTAATATAATTGAATTTATAGTCCAGTTTTTTTTTACTAGATACAGAATGTCATCGACCTATCGCATCCATATACTGTAGGTATTAATGTTAATATTTTGCATCACTCACACAATCGTGATAATTACCATTGATTATATACTTGATGGACAGCCCATTGGTGTTCCTTTTCTCATTATGTAGTAGTTAATTCTCTTCTTGAAATAATCATTAGCCAGATAATATAAAACTCTTATTCTAAGTCTTACAATAGAATATTGTTCGGGTTCTCCCTTTTTTTTATATCTATACTTTCACTGCCTCTTTCACTATCTCTGTTGAAATGCTTGTAAATAGGGATTCAAAGCATCCTATCAAATCATAATAACGTCTGCCTCCAACTTGAGTTTACTCAATTTCTCTAGGGCCTCTCTACTGTTTTTTTTTTTTTTTTAATCCCATTCTCCCTAGTACTTTGTTTTCCTCATGATTTATTTTATCCAATCAGCACATTTTCTCGTTGGCGATATTCTCTCCGATATGATTGGTTTCATTGGGAGACCTTCTTCATGGGTCCTGGGCACGCCTCTTATAAATGGAAGTTCTGGGGCTTTCTCTATGAGCGAGCGCTTTATGAGTTTTGTAGGATTTTCTTTAACTTGAATGTGTATTCGTCCACTAATATTTTTCCAGTTTATCTTAGTGTCTTCACAATTCGTGTCTTTTCGTGCAGAGGCCTTACTATTTCTAATGTCCGATGTTATCAGATTACTTATTTTCTTCCTTACTTCATTCGCCTCTATTTTCTCCATGGAATATAGTGTTGGTTCGAGGCTTGCCAATAGTCTAGTGTACGGTTTAATTGTCAGTGTCGTTCTATATTTCAGTCCCTTGGAAAGAAAGCGTGTTCCTCCACCGTCAAGCTAACTTTTAACTGATTCAGTATCCTATCCTCCTTGAAGTGGATCATTTCTCGACACCATCTGTTCATCTTCGCTCGTAAAAAAAAAAAAAGCAACGCGCCGAATCTGCGCTGGGTATAAGATGGTCATTATCTTCCATCATGAAGCTGGGCTGCGAAATCCCATCAGGCCATGGAGCCTCGTTCCAGGTAGGCCTCATACGTCAGAAGCTTCTCCTTGGTCTCCTTGGAGCAAGAACGGCAAACTAACTGGTGCTGGCGTTGGTTCACCACCACCTGCACGGCAACTTATCGGACGAAGCCTCTATCGCCTGGGGCTGAACCATCAGTTGGGGCCCACTCCCACACTACTGAACCTTTCCCTTGTTGGCGCTAGCAGGTTCCAGATGACGCTATTGCTTCGAACTCCCTTGCGGTGGCAATGGAGTGCGACTCCGGGACTTAGTTTACCCTGATCCGCCGCTCATCACTAAGACTATGAGGAGGATTCACGAGGGCGCAGCTGCCTTTAAAGCATTCTGCGGCTACTGTCCGAGAATGCTAGAGATGTTCACCAGAAGAGAACCGGTATCTCCGGAACTGGGCGTCATTTTCTGGCTAGAAGGCCATCTCGATTTGGTCAATTAGTCTTTTAAACAGAGAGAGCTCGGCGCCCGTGGTCGACGTACCCTCCACCAGAATTTCCTTCTTATTTCTCAGTCGCTGCTTCTTTGGGGACGATGCGACGCACATTTCTTTGCGGCTAGCTCCTCACGCCCTGCCTCGTCCGGTGCATCCGGCGTTGTCGCAAGCTATCTGCATCGCCTGCGGCTCCAGACACCTGTCTCTGGCCCACCGCTGCTGGTTCTGCAGCGCCGTCCGCCCTCTTATCCAAGAGGCGTTCTTCATAATCGTGCGCCCGCCGGACCTTCAGTCCTGGATTTTCGCGGTGGGTCTTAAGAACCACGCTATCACCATCATCTCGTCTGCGAAGCACACGGTGTGCGTGTACTACTTGGACTGCGAGATATGCGGCATCGACCCCCTGGCAATCTTCAAGCGGACACTCCAACATTGGCAGTGCTGCTATGAATTGTAAATAGTATATACTTAAAGTAAATTAAACATTAAGACACGAATGTTTCATTTATACATAAAACAAACTTCTACTGCCCTTACTGGGATGAAAATATATTTTAAAATATATTTAATCATTTTTAATATCACATAACCATTAACATTGTAAATTATTCATTACACAGGTCTACAAAATTTTTAAAAGTTTTTGATGTTTGAGAATTTAAAATGCTTTTGGGTAATCCAATGGCGCTGATTTCTAATCTGCTCTTAGTTTTTCTGTATTTCATCAAAATATATAGATAATGACCATAAAGTGTATTTCACCAAAATAATATTTTCATAAAGAAAACTGCCATGTCATCATGATTGCTTCATAATTTTTACAATCATCACATGTCAAAGTTCTTCTAAAACATGCGCTATTAACTTCATAGAAAAATAAAACTTTAACAAATTAAATAAAAAATCACTTCCAAACATTATACCATCACTTCTAATTTGAAATTGGCAAAAATTAAATAAGTATTTAAATTTCTAGTGAAAATATATTTTATTCACACAGATTAAATTTTTAAAAAATTATTATTTCAAGCATCATTCATTTAAATGCTATGCCATCAACTTTATGAAAATAAAATTTTAACACATCAATAAATTCACTTCCAGACATGGTTTACAAAAGAAGATCCTGCAAAAACGACCCAAATATTTTCTGTTATATATGTGGCGAATATACTGTAGAAGCGCAAAGAAATGCAATAACAGACTTTGTAAAGCGGGCGTATTTCGCATATTTTGGTATAAAATTAGGAGACCAGGGCAAGACATGGGCTCCACATAAGGTATGCAAAACGTGTGTCGAAACACTGCGCCTGTGGACAAAGGGTGAAAGGCAAATGACATTTGGGATCCCTATGGTTTGGCGAGAGCCAAAATAATCATGACATAGATTGTTACTTTTGCGTACAAGACTTGAAACACTTTAACAGGAATGTTAAGTAAAAGTTTATATACAAAGACCTATATTCAGCTAGACTTCCAATACCACACAGCCCAAATAGCCCCCTCCCAGTTTTTTCATCATCAGAAGACACCAAACAAAAAGATATCGAACTGGATGATTCTGATAGTGAGAACTATGGAGAACAAGAATGTCCAAAACGTTTTTCACAACCAAAACTGAATGATTTGACACGTGACCTGAGACTTTCAAAGCAAGATGCGGAACTGCTTGCATCAAGATTTTAAAAAATGAACCAACTTGAAGACGATGTCAACGTAACATTTTATCGGACAAGAGAAAGTTCATTCCTTCCTTTCTATCAGCAGGGTACAAATCTGGTTTACTGCACTAATGTAAAAGGCTTACTGCACCTTTTAAAACTAGACGAATACCGTCCTGAAGATTGGCGTCTATTTATCGATGGTTCCGTGCGTAGCCTCAAATGTGTTTCACATAATAATGGAAAAAATGCATCTATTCCAATAGCGTATATAACAAAAATGAAGGAGAATGTTGAAAATATAAAACCCATCTTGAATAAAATCAAATATAATGAGCATAATTGGTTTATTAGCGTTGATTTAAAAATGGTTAACTTTTTACTGGGATTTGAAGGCGGATGCACCAAGTATCCTTGTATTTTGTGCATGTGAGATAGCAAGGCACGGAAAATACATTGGAAAACAAAAAAAAATGGCCTCTTCGAGATGAGATTACAGTAGGAAAAGCTAATGTGATTAGCAAACCTTTGGTGTCGCGGGAAAAATCATTCTACCACCATTACATATAAAGCTAGGTTTATGTAAAGCATTTTTTAAAGGCTCTAGGTAAAGATGGAGAATGCTTCGAATATACAAGGTATATCCCATAAGTTCCCGGACTGCGTCCATAAAAAAAGGTGAGATATTTTAAAAATATATATTAAAACTTTTCAAAGTAATCCCTCCTTGCTTCAACGCACTAGCGCCATCGTTTCTCCTAATTGTTGAAACAGTTTTTATAGACGTCTTTAGGAATGCTCTTCAATGCCAACAGCGATTTTTATATTATGTCATTCCTGGTGTCAAATGTCTTCCTTTTAGAACTGCTTTAATTTGGGTAACAGGAAAAAGTCATTTGGTTCGATGTCTGGGGAATAGGGTGGTTGAGGTAGGATTTGTGCCCCGTTTTTCGCTAAAAAACTCGTCACCAAGTGCGCTGTGTGAGGGCGGGCATTTCCATGGTGTAGGATCCGGTCACCATTAGTCCATTTTTCTGACCTTTTTTTTTCGAATCGCTTCCCTTAGGCAGCGAAGAATGCCCAAATACATTTCCTTAATAACTGTTTGGCCTACAGGAAGATGCTCGTTATAAACAATGCCCTTGTTATCCAAAAAAGCGACCAGCAACACCCTATTTCTGGATTTCAATATCCTGGATTTTTTTAGTCTAGGCTCACCCTGACCTCTCCACTCGGCAGATTAACGCTTGGTTTCAGGGTCATAGCCATAGACCCATGTCTCGTCGCCTGTGATTATCTTGTCTTTCCATTCCGGATCCGTTCTTGTCATTTACAACGTGTCCTTACAGGTTGCAAGCCAACACAGTTTTTGCTCATTAGTGAGGAATCTTGGGATGAATTTTGCAGGAATCTTTTTGAGCTTCAAATCATCGGTCACGATCCTTCCAATCGTTGTTTTAGAGATGTCTGTGTCTTGTTCTATCTCCAGCAAAGTGGTTCGAGAATTTTCTTTTATCAAATCGGTGATTTTTTGCACATTTTCATCAGTGCTTTGAAATTTTGGGCGTCCTTGACGAGGATCATCTCCAATGGAAATTCTGCCAGCCTTAAATCTAGAATACCATTCAAAAACAGTTGTTCTCTTTGGGGCGTCATTGGGGAATGCTTTATTAAGCATTTCAAAAGTTTCGGTTGCTGATATTTGAAGTTTCACACAAAATTCTATGCAAATCCTCTGCTTAAATTTTTGTTCCATCGTAAAATCGCCGCAGCCTTAGGTGTAACCTTTAAATAAATTAGAATGACCTTGGCGCGCGCGCACGTACCGCCTCGATATTGGTACCACCGTGTTTTGCCAGATGTTTTTTCTATAATAAACAGTCAAATTTATTTACATTTTTCATTTATTATTATTTTTTTATGGATCCAGTCCGGGAACTTATGGGACATACCTTGTATATGTCGTTTTTTCCAGATATTAGCCTAGAAAAGATAAAAGCAGGAGTTTTTGACGGACCTCAAATCAAATCAATTTTCTAATAACCATGAATGGAATTGAAGAAGCAGCATGCTCAGGCTTTAAGGCTGTAGTTCATGGATTTTAAGGTAATAGAAGAGATGATAATTAAAAAGAGCTTGTCCAAAATATGCTTTAAAGCTATGAAGCTTTGGGTGTAAAAATGAGTATTATGGTTCTCTACTTGCATAATCACCTGGAAAAATTTCCTGATAATCTCGGTGCATATAGTGATGAACAAGGCGAGCGATTCCATCAAGACATGGAAGTGATAGAAGAGAGATATCTAGGTGTCTGGGACTGCCACATGATGGCAGATTGCTGCTGGAATCTGTCCCGCGACCTGCCGGAATACACTCATAAGAGAAAATCAAAAAGGTTGAAATTCATGAGGATTGATTGTAGCATTTTACATTTTTTGTATAGATTCGGTTTTCTTATACTACAGTAAATAGAGTACCTTTTGGTATGACGTTCACAGTTTTTATTTGCGTTCAATCTGTTTTTCGCACCGCTTACTCGTATATGGACTGATGTACCACATTGTGGCCTAAATATGTATATTTTATATCTCTAAAAATTGTGAGATACATAAAAATAACATTATATTCGTGATCAGCACCTCAAATTAAGTCAGAAACTGATGCATTATCAAAAACATATTTTTCAGTGTAGACCAGTGTTATCATTGGTTGATTGATTGACACACAAATGCCGAAAAAGCATTTAATTGTCAATTGTCTTTCTTTATTTCACTGTTGTGAGGTTCTCCCATTGAAACTTTTGCTTCTTGGAGTGTTCTTGATCATTCCAAAGCCGTTCATCTCAACATTTATCAACTCAATAACTCAACTTCTTCGCCTATATATATTGGATATATAAGCAACAAAGGTAGTTCTTTCGTTAAAAATGTACTGAAACAATGCAATATATGTATGATTTCTTATAAAAGCGCAATTATTCAGATGATAGACAATGTCTCAAACAGCTTGGCAAATTCAGGTGAGATGCCCATTTCGCACATTAATATTGTCTTCCCGCAGAATTCAGATCTAAATTTGGCCGTTTCACTTCACCATTTTCAACACTTTTGACAGATTTGACGACGCACCTCTCAGGGTGCTACGAAATTTTATAGCCCCAAACCATATAAGTTGACTTTTTGCCTACCTTTAGGAAAGTTGGTGTTAATGCATAGTTTTCAATCAGTATTTGTGCATTTTGCGCAGACACTATTAACAAAAAGCATTGTTTTAACGCATTTTTAAACGGGATAGGCCAGTTTCATACATTTATATTCCTCTCGCGAATTTTCAATTTATATGATTCATGGTTTACCTACTAGCTTTAATTAATTACAGTCAAATTTCTTGATTGAAGACAAGGCCAGAATGCCATTAATCCCCCGTCTTTAGCCTCTCTCTCTCTCTCAGCTTCGGCTTGCCTGCCTGAAGTGGGTCCAGGCCTCACTGCGCGGCGCCGCCAACGGCTACTCTTGGCTGGCCCAAGCCGGGCGTGGCTGACCTCACCTGCTCCTGACGTCTGGCTCTCGCCTAGGAGGAGGAGACTACTGAGCCTTTGAGAGGCCGCTTCAAACGTTCTTGAGCTAGACCACCGGGTTCTGCGTCCCGCCAACCTGAGGTCCCTGCGTCTTCGAGGCGACAACAGGTCCCTGCGACTGCCAGACCTTCTAGCTCCCGAGTGCTGTCTACGGGCGACTGTCGGTGAGTTCTCCGATGGCGCCCCTGCCATAGCGCTCTCAACACGGGCTGCGCTCCTGGACGCACAGCACCTGGGGGCCTTCTGTCAGCGTCTCCTGCAGGAAAACGTCTACTCCAGCTATTATTAGGAGTACGAGGTGAAGACCATCGTCCTGCGGGAATCAGCGACCCCCATTGCCCACCTCACAAGCCAGAGAGCGTGCCGGGCCGTTGCCGAACTTGCTGCGCGGTGGACCCCCACCGTGGATGTACCCCGTTCCCTTCCGTGGGCCGACCTGCGTCACAACTGATTCTCGAGGAACGATACAGACATCGCCCTACGGCTGGCCCTCCACGCCCTACCCCATCCTACCTCGAAGCGTACTACCTGTGCAGCCTGTGGGTCCAGCGACGGGATGCTAACCCACAGATATTGGAGTTGCCAAGCCGTGCGACCCCTGCTCTGTGAGGTTTTTGCCTCCTGCGAAGTGCCCCTGGATCTGCAAGGTCTGGCTCTTCGGCATCGGCCTCCATCCCGAGTCAATGGCGCTAACAAGTGTAGCGAAGGCTACCATCTACAAGTGCCATCTTGGTCTTGACTGGGGTAACGCCAGCCATAACATCGACCTGCCCATTTTGTGGGAAATAACTCTTGCAGCCCACCGGTGGCGGAGTCTTTCCTGAGTGGGCTCCAACAATGAAGACTGTTTATATTTCTTCTTATATATAAAAGTCAATGTCTGTTATCTGTTTCGCGATAAACTCAAAAACTACTGAACCAATTGGTACCAAATTTTGCATGTCGCTTTTTATAAACCTGAGGAAATTTTCGGCTACATTTTGATTAGTATTTTTGGCTATTTATTTTTTTAATTTAGAAGAACTTTTTTTACGCAGAGTAAATACGAGACGAAGTAACAACATCAGGCCAATTAAGCGACCAATGAGCGTTCTGCATTTTTTTTTTCAAGTTGCTTGCGTAATTTTTTTGAAATATATTTTTATACGAGTGTTACTTTTTTTACAAAAGTATTGAGAGAGAATTTTATTTTACTAAGTTACAATAAGTGCACACAATGCAATTTAAAAAAAAACTTTACAAAATTAGCGTTACTGTATGTAAATAATGGCTTTCGTATTTTTATTAATGTTTGTTCTTGCCTCTATTTTTTTTATCTCTTTAAAAAAATCGTTTAAGATGCAGTCGCTATCATTAGCAAACACATATCTTTACCTAATTTCCATGTGTTTTTTTAATTTTTTACAGAAAAATATATACATGCCAGTATTTTGGATTAATCTTTTTTTATAAACCTATTTTTTTCCTATTCTTACTGATATGGACATCGCAGTCAAGATCCATCGCAGTCACTCACTCAACTCAGGCAATTTCAAGGGATAATGCGCTGGGGCGGGTACCTCGAGGGTTGGGTGGAAAAGCTTCCATCTATTTAAACTATATTAATTTTGAAACAACTAAATCTATTGCAAAAAAATAAATAAATAAATCAAATACCTAAACACTAATATAATACAATTTTTGCCATCACACACACTTTTTTCCTGTGGTGTATGTGTAACTTCTGTATTGCTATTCTATGGCACTTCTATCATTTATTATTGATGTACTTTCAGTGTGAAGGAAATTTCACTCGGGGGAATTCTCGGGCGAAGCCGGGCCATTCGTCTAGTATTCATATATAAATGTATATCATATATATAAATTTTATATTTATTCACCTATTTATACTTATTTATTATATTTAACCACATATATTTATTCAATATTGTATTACCTTATATAATCTTATGTGAACGATATAATAAAAGTAGTTTCTATCTCAATCTCTTTATTTTCCGATTAGTTATCGCACAGATAGTTAAGGAGCAAATATTATTGGTTGAATACGACGTGGTCTTAGATCCAGTAGGTTTTAAATCGAAAATCGATTGTACCTAAATTTGATTCTGAAAAATATATATATTAATCAATTTAGTTTATATTTGAAGGATTTTTTTCATCAGAATGAACATCTCGTAAAACGACTTAATACGTTAAGGAACAACAATTAGAAATCAATATCAAAATTTTATTCTAAAAATATGAAAATATACATTTAGTTCTTAAAAAAAAAAAAAAAGATATAAATTATTTATCCTAGAAATGCATAGAATTAGCAGGACATAGTAAGGTATAAAGACAACAAATGCCTAAATTAACACTTGAAATTTTTCAAAAAAGAAAAAAATGTTTAAATTTAGCAAATTCTTTGAAACCGCACGAGCTGTCTGCGGCCTAAGATGTGCCTGGTCCCCCTTTATTCAATTTGCTCAGGCTATGTCATCTACTCTTTGAAGAAGGCTCTAGTTGCTTTTGATGCTCCAATCAAAGGAATTCACTACAGAGAGAAGAACTTGGAGAAATCTTTAGCAACCACCAAGAAGGTAATGCAATACCTATCCCAAAGTCCATCCAAACTTAGTGCCTTCGTTAGAAAGCTTGTCAAAAATGATATCATCAGGTTATTTCTTAAACAAATAAATAATATCAAGACAAGTGATAGTCAAAAGGAAATAGCTCTGATTCTGGGAAGCATGTTGCGACATTCATCAACACGGCGATACTTCTGCAAGAATTCACAACTCCTTGAAGACGTTTTTGTTTGTTATTGCAAACCCAATCTAACGATATCCTTCGGAATTTTGCTACGTGAGATGATCAAATACCAAGATATTCTCAGTCTCTTGATATGCCACAAGTATATCATGAAACTATTGGATTTAGCTTCCTCCAAAAATTATAATCTCTCAGTAGATGCCTTTCTGATCTTCAAGAAATCGTATAATAGAGGAAGGCATCACATAGTGGAATATCTTGAAGACCATTATCGAGAGTTCATCAACCGTTATCTTAATTTGATTCTTTCTCCGAATTTCCTTATTCGTAGCCAGTCAATGCGACTGTTGACAACAATGCTGACGGAAACCAGCTGTGACATGCTTCATTATTACTTTGTGACAGATCGGAGTAACATGAGTTTGTTGCTGAGGTTCCTGCAAGACCCGAGTTACATTACCCGCGCAGCTGGACTCAAGATTCTGCCCATATTTGTCTCACATCAGTCAGCATCCCCCGAACTTTCCAATTTTCTGCGAGATAACAAAGAATATTTCTTGGAATCGATCCATAATGTTCGGGAAAACTCCAAAGGTGAAAAGAAAATTCATGAAGTTAAAGAACTCCTGGATGATTTAGAAATTACTCGAGTTGTCCAGGATATCAATTGATTTACAATTTAGGAATAAATTTACTTTTATTTTCCATTTCGAATTAAAACAAAAAAGAAAATATCCTATAGGATATCTAGCTGAACAGACAAATTAAACGAATGTCCGACCAAACAAGAGAATTTGATCTTAACAATTTTAGTGTTCGTTTATTTTTTTTTAAAGTGATATATGTATTTTACCTTGACGTTTTGCAATAGAAATTTTGAAGGCGTAATTTCAAAATATATTGGTCAAATAGGAATCTCAAAATACTTTGAAGACACTCTAAAGGTCACATTTCGGTTTCTTAGACCTAAGGTCTGTTTATTGTCAAAAATACAAATGTTTGTGGTAATCTCTAAATCTGAGTTTGTTGGAATACATGAGCTTAAATGATGACAGTCGCTCACATTCCTTTCGTTCAAATATTGTACTAGTGTAGCTACACAATCTTAAGTTATATTTATACAAAAATGGGACCTCCTATTATAATCATGGTATAGGTGATTTTTGCCTTTCAGTTCCATATCCAGTTTAAGCTTGGAATGGTATAATTCAAATTTGTTTTTTTTTTCTCATTCTTCTGAGAGTATAGAGAAATATTGACGCGGAGGTAAATAAAGCAAGGGTAAATTTAGGGATAATTAATTTTTTATAAAAGGTATTTACCTTTTAGTTCTCTAATAAAATTATTTACAAGAGGTATTTAAGGGAGAGAGAGTCAGAGATAAAAACAACTTATCCCCAGGTAAAGATAATAATAATGAGCGGCGTCAGCCACTGGAGCGTCCCGTTTTCCTTGTTTGCAGATCAGCTTCCGAGAACCCCTCACACCTGTGGTCCCCCCCCCCCCCCCCCGGGGTCCAGGGATAATTGAGAGGTGTCCCATCTGGATGGAGCTTCTTGACATTACTCTCTCTTTAGAGAAAACAGCGACCCGCTGATTAGCTTGTCTCAGCTCTTGTTCTGGAAGAAAATATATCACGGCTGGTGTTCCCTAGCAGAAT